>CM070825.1:31585620-32150620 GCA_036326025.1 Chrosomus eos | reverse complement strand
GGCCATTTTTTGAAGAAGTTGGGCTGCAGTGCTGCTCAAGGAGTTAAAGTGCTTTCCATCTTTGGCAACACAGGCGACGGCAAGTCCCACACTCTCAATCACGTGCTTTTCGCTGGCGAGGAGGTATTTGCCACGTCTCCTTCTCCATCCTCATGCACGTTGGGCGTTTGGTCGGCTTACGATCCGCTCCTGAACTTGATCGTGCTGGATACAGAGGGCCTGCTAGGTTCCGGCAGTCAGCAGAACCGGCGGATGCGTCTGCTGCTGAAGGTTCTGGCCGTCTCAGACATGGTTGTTTACCGCACACGGGCCGAGAGGCTGCACAACGACATGTTTCAGTTCCTCGGCAGCGCGTCGGCCGCTTACCTGAAGCACTTTACACCTGAGCTCCGCGCTCTGTCTAACCGCTGCGGGCTGGAAGTGCCTCTCTCCAGCCTGGGACCTGCCGTTATAGTTTTCCAGGAGACTTCTCACACTCAGCTGCTAGGCCAGGGTAAGTCAGAGCTAGCTAGCAGACTTTCACATTTACAAGACCTGTATTTATTAGTATGAATACAGCATTTTTCTGATACATGTTGTTGCCAAAGGCTGTTGTACGACTACTCGACTAGCCTGGGGCAAAGGGATTGGGTCTGCGTCTGCACACACACCCTCATGGGGTCTAAACAAAAAGTCTTTGAAAAAATTCTGAATTTTAGGCTGGTGGAGAGTCCCACTGGAACAACACAAGTTGTCAGTCAAGCCGAATTGTTTCATCGCTCCCACTTTTATTTCTCTCTGCTTAGTGATGAGAATTTCAATTTGAGATTTTAGTCTATTAAGTGCTATTTTTTGCTCATTTTTATCTATTAGCCTAATTTAATCAAAAATACATTAAAAATACAATCCATACAGACAAAGCTTGAATGCATGATGAAAATGATTTTAATTTCTGAATTAGGTTTCACTTTATTTTTATGGTCCATTTAACACATTCTGTTGACTATAAGTAACGTTGAACCTACATGTCTGCTAACTCTCAGTAGAGTATTAGTAGACTGGTTAGTTGCAAAGTCACTTCTAGTCAGTTGAATGTCTGTTGGAGGAGCATCACAATAAAGTGTTATCAGATAATAAGCAGACGGTTTACTAATACTCCAGTGACTGCTAGTTGACATGTAGTTGCAAAGTTACGTATAGTCGACAGAATGTTCAAAAGGGACCATCAAAATAAAATGTTACCATGAATTAAAATTCATTTTGAACTGTCCTGATATCATAATGACTAAATTATTTTATTATTATTTCTTAGAAAAAAATATTTCACTGCTTAAAAATGTTTTTAAAAAGTCAAAATAATGATTAAAAAGTTTTAAAATAATGAAGTCATGTGGTGCCATCAACATAACGGGGGGAAAACTGCAGACTTTCATATGGAAGTAAAATAATGACAAATGTTTTTGAAACAAAAAGCCTGTTGAATTGTACTACTTGAAAAAAATATGCATTGCA
This sequence comes from Chrosomus eos, assembly GCA_036326025.1. NCBI lineage: Eukaryota > Metazoa > Chordata > Actinopteri > Cypriniformes > Leuciscidae > Chrosomus > Chrosomus eos. The sequence continues at coordinate 32,149,129 of CM070825.1, read as the reverse complement.
TTAACCCTGCTTGTATTTTAATGCATTGTATTTTTAGGGCTTGCATTTTTATGGGCTGAAATTTAGCACGGTTGAATATTTAGGCTGTGAATATTTCAATTCAAAACATTTCAAACACATTTTCATTAGTAAAATTTCAATAATCCATTTTCACCTTTCATATTTCACTTCCAAAATAGTCAAACTGATTAAAAATACAACCTATAATATTCAACAGGCGGGTTTCGGTCCATTTTATTTCGCTTTCAAATTCGCTTCCACAAATTCAGTGGTTCAAATTCGACAGTAAATTCAACGTTGACATCCAGGAACTGCAGGAAAAGCAGTAGATTACCGAGCATAATCTCCATCTGCTGTTAGTCGACCTCACCAGCTGGGGGTGCAAGCGTGTTGTTGACGAAGATAGAGCAGTTAGATCAAGCCATTGATTCATTAAAACTAATTTACAACAATGTAAGTGTTTCTGTGATTATTATGACGTCTGTTTTGTGTGAAATTCAGTGTCTTCACGATTACTTTTCCTGTGTAGCCTATATGCATCTTTCTCTACCGTGAACGAGATTATAATGTTATTCCCCCGACGCGGATGTACAGGTCCAATGTTACATTTGAGTTTGACATATATTTCTATTGGTTGTTTAGTTGCGGCGATGTGCTGCATGCATAGGTTTTCCCTCAATACGTCAGGATTCCCATGCTGGACATATAAAACGCTTAACCTAGCTTCAGTGATACTGGCATAGTTGGCTTGACATTCGCACATTTAGGGACCTAAAGTTACATTAGACATTGGTATACACGTTTCTAACTTCAATAGCATTTGAAGAGAACGACTTACAGTCATAAAACCAACTGTAAAGTGTGCATGTAGGTGTCAGGCATAATGCGCAATGTATTCAAATAAATTGAAGTTTGCTATTGAAGTTAGAAACGTTTAGGCCTAATAGGACTACCAATGTTACTTTAGAGACGGTCCCTAAATGTGCGAATGTCAAGACAATTTTACGTTGTCATTTATTTAGCATACCTTTTTATCCAAAGCGATTTGCACTTAAACTAACAATATAGAACAACAATATGAAAGTGTTATGACCCTTCCCAGTTTAATTTAATGCAGTAGCCTACATGTATGTTGGCATACTTCCTCAATAATGTGCAAGTTTGGTCTTTTATATCACTGTATTAGTCCATTAAACTACATTAAACTGCGTTTATATGTGCAGCAGGGGAATCCGGACGTATTGAGGGAAACCCTAGTAGCCTAATGCATAAATCATAAATCACAATCGCCGCAACTAAGTTAAACAACCAATAGAAATATATGTCAAACTCAAATGTAACATTGGACCTGTACATCCGCGTCGGGGGAATAACATTATAATCTCGTTCACGGTAGAGAAAGATGCATATAGGCTACACAGGAAAAGTAATCGTGAAGACACTGAATTTCACACAAAACAGACGTCATAATAATCACAGAAACACTTACATTGTTGTAAATTAGTTTTAATGAATGAATGGCTTGATCTAACTGCTCTATCTTCGTCAACAACACGCTTGCACCCCCAGCTGGTGAGGTCGACTAACAGCAGATGGAGATTATGCTCGGTAATCTACTGCTTTTCCTGCAGTTCCTGGATGTCAACGTTGAATTTACTGTCGAATTTGAACCACTGAATTTGTGGAAGCGAATTTGAAAGCGAAATAAAATGGACCGAAAACCGTCTGTTGAATATTATAGGTTGTATTTTTAATCAGTTTGAATATTTTGGAAGTGGAATATGAAAGGTGAATATAGATTATTGAATATGTACTAATGAAAATGTGTTTGAAATGTTTTGAATTGAAATATTCACAGCTTAAATATTCAACCATGCTAAATTTCAGCCCATAAAAATGCAAGCCCTAAAAATACAATGCATTAAAATACAAGCAGGGTTAATGCAATGCATATTTTTTTCAAGTAGTACAATTCAACAGGCTTTTTGTTTCAAAAACATTTGTCATTATTTTACTTCCATACTTTCATTACTGTCAAGTTAAAAATAATAATACAAAATAATTAATTACTTAATTTAAGTATATTTTAAAACTTTTAACAAATAATGTGTGCACATTTATTCAAAGTATAAGGATTTTTTTTGACTTTTTTACATATTGTTTGACAGACCACATGACATTTTTAAATTTAGTCATTCAATTTTAAATTCTTGAAAATGGTATAAATGTTTTTAAAGTCATATGAAATCAACACGAATACAAAGAGATAAAGATATTATATAAAATATAATTCAATATCGCATTTCCAGGTGCCTTATTGCTTCTATAAAAGATTACTGCATATTAGGCCTAGTGAATACAAATATTTCATTAGGACACATTTTCAAAGGAGACAGATATTCATAAAAATCCTTTTTTGTTTTGTCATTTGTCCAAAAGAAAAGAAAAACACTGGGGCATTAGAATTGGGAAGGAAGGTGATTTAAATGACTTAATGGTTAAACTACTAGTTATCTAACACAGACTGCAGGGAAATCCCAAGGCAGGGTGGCTCAGGTGTGGACTGTTACAAAGATCACAATACTGCTCAATTATAATTGTGCCCTCGGGTAAACCCCATGCTTTCAGCATGCTGTAAATCATGGTTCATGAAATATATTGTAGAAACCACATAAAAAATGCTGTTAATGGTTGGAAAAACAGCTTTCATCTTTTTATTTTGAAACTATTGAGTTAGTGTCATCCAATTAAGTGTGTCATGCTAAAGAAATATGGGTTTGTTTTCTTATCTAGATGTCTCTGTCCTGGGGCAAGCAGACACGCTGCTGCAAAAGCGCTTCCATGACTTGAACCAGAGCACAGACGCCTTCAGCTCCGTTCAGTACGTGGGCACCCAAACCATCACTCCCCCCACAGACTACTCACAGTTAGTGCAGATAGTCAAGCAGCAAGTGAAGAACACATCCCAGCGAGCCCCGCGCCAGCCTGCCATTGTGTTCAGTGCATTACAGGTAGCTCCTCATGCATTTCTTTGTGTATGTGTGTGTGTGTAAAGTGGCCCCAAAATAATTTTGACACTTAAAGGGATAGTCCACCCAAAAATGAAAATTCTGTCATTATTTACTCACCCAACATTCTTCAAAATATCTTCTTTTGTGTTCAACAGAAGAAAGAAATTCATACAGGTTTGGAACAACTTGAGGGTGAGTAAATGATGACAGAATTTCATTTTTGGGTAAACTATCCCTTTAATCTTTGATATTTGTTTTGATATATTTTGTATCTAATGCAAATAAATTCATGGATTTAAAGGAATAGTTCACCCAAAAATGAAAATATCATCATTGTTTATTCACACTCTTGTCATTCCAAACCTCTGTGACTTTATTTATTCCATGGGACACAAAAAGAGAAGTTTAGCAGAATGTTCACAGTGCTCTTTTCCATACAGTGAAAGTGAGCTGACCAGGGAAAAGTTCCAAAAATGCACCATAAAAGTGATCTGTTTGACTCTGTCGCTTTAAGTAAACATACACTCATGTTCAAAAGTTTGGGGTTAGTAAGAATTTTTTGAAAGCAATGTGTTAAATTGATCAAAAGTGACAGTAAAGACATTTAGAAAAGATATATTTTTAAATAATTGCTGTTCTTTTGAACTTTCCATTCATCAATGAATATATATATATATATATATATATATATATATATATATATTATATATATATATATATATATATATATATATATATATATATATATATATATATATAATAAGGTTTCGACCAAAATATTAAGCAGAACAATTGTTTTTTAGCATTGATTATCAGAAATGTTTCTTGAGCTTCAAATCTGCAATTTAGAATGATTTGTGAAGGATCATATGACACTGAAGACTGGAATAATGATGCTGAAAATTCTTTTTTGCATCACAGGAATAAATTTGAAATTTAAAATGTATTACGATGGAAAATAGTTGTTTTAAACTGTAATAATATTTTACAATATTACTGTTTTTTTAATTAAATAAATGCAGCTTTGGGGAGAATAAGAGACTTCTTTCGAAAATATCTTGCAGACTCCAAACTTTTGAATGGTAGTGTACTTGCAGTAAGTGTCATAAAGTAGTTTTTGGGTTCAGGGTACGCATGTACTGTATGTGTTCACCTTTGACCACTGAGCATGTTTCACTGAACCTCACTGCTCTGCTCTCTCTCTCAGGCCTTGAGCGACAGGTTCTGTGGCGAGATCTCCGATGACAAAATCAGCATATGCTCCTTCTTTCCTGATGAATATTTCACTTGCCCATCAGTCTGTCTCAGCTGCAAGTAAGTCACACACTTTATGCTCCGAGCAATAGATTGAATAGATGTTTTTTTTTTTTTTTGCAGGTTTAAAGAGATGGTTCATCCAAAAATGAAAATTCTGTCATCATTTTCCTCACCCTCAAGTTGTTCCAAACCTGTATGAATTTTTTTCTCTTCTTCTGAATACAAAAGTAGATATATTGAAGAATCAAACAGTTGATGGGCACCATTGATAAAATAAAATAAAATACTATGAAAGTCAATGGGGCCCATCAGCTGTTTGGTTACCCATATTCTTAAAAACTATCTTCTACTTGAGGGGAAGTAAATGATGAAATCATTTTTATTTTTGGGTGATCTGGCCTTTTGATGCATAGTAAATCAAGAAAATGTCTGCATTGTCAGGATCTGTATTCAGCATGCAAAACTAATGTATGGAATAGATTCGCACTGAAAGCACAAAAAGTTGTCAATGCACCGTAATTAGAATGTGATTAGATCTTGCATCGATTGTTATTGTTTTAGCGTGTTTGTGTGTCTGTGTGTCACCCTGGCTTTCTTTGTGTAAATTGTAAGTGGTTATTACAGGCATGCATTAATATTGTATTCAGCATGCAAAACTAATGTATGGAATTGATTCGCACTGAAAGCACAAAAAGTTGTCAATGCACTGTAATTAGAATGTCATTAGATCTTGCATCAATTGTTATTGTTTTAGTGTGTGTGTGTGTGTGTGTGTGTGTGTGTGTGTGTGTGTGTGTGTGTGTGTGTGTGTGTGTGTGTGTTGTGTGTGTGTGTGTGTGTGTGTGTGTGTGTGTGTGTGTGTGGTGTGTGTGTGTGTGTGTGTGTGTGTGTTCAAGAGCACTTAATAGCTAGCAAATCATATCTAACCTTTCCAAAATCCCACGGCTTTAGCGTTCGGTGTAAAAACGGCATGAACCACCAGAAAGACTCTGTCCCACACGTGGCTGATGGATTATGTCAGTATGCCCACCAATACAACAATAAAGTTCTCATCTGCAAGGTAACCTCGAGGTTAAGATCGCAGTTTTTAAAAAATATATTTTTCATATTTTATTTTTAGATCGTTTTTTGTTTTGTTTCATGTTTTTTGTTTTTTATTCCTTTTTATTGTTTTTTTTTTTTGCGATTTTTGTTTTTTTTTATTTAATTTATTTGATTGTTTTCGTTTTGTTGTGCTATTGAAATTTTATTTAATAAAATTACTTATTTTCTCCCCTTGCACAACTTTATTTTTCGAAATTTCTCATTGTATTCACCACACAACTATGCTGCAAACACTTTGGCAATGCAAAAAAAGGGGGGGGGGGGGGTCCAATGTAAATAATTCACACTAAATTGAATTGAAATTAATATTGATTAAAGGTACACTGTGTAACTTTTCGCCCTCTAGCAGTTAAAAACAAAACTACATGCATTTTGCAGAAGAACATTGGTTTGGTTGTGCTTTGGCTCTGCGTGACTGCAGACGAATATGGTTCTTTTTCAGAGAGATCATTTTCCTACTGCTCATAAAACATTCACTACTAGGCTTAAAAGATATAAGCAGTTTAGATGAAAAGGATCTCAAGCTGACTAGCTGAAGACGTTCGTAGCTTTACCCAGTAGGTAATAGACATGATATTTCCTTGAAAATAAATTACAGCACAGCAATCATAATCAAATGAGCCTTCATAATAGATAATGCTTTACAATGAACTCCGTTATAGAGCTACATATGGCAATTGATCTGTTCAAAAAAAATTCCTTACTCGCCTGTTCAGTAATGAAAACAAAACACCATCTCTGTGTCGCTTTGACAACATTTTAAAGGGTACCTATCATGGAATTTTGAAAATTACCTTTCATGTAGTGTGTAACATAGCTCTAAGTGAACGAAAACATCCTGCAAAGTTTTAAATATGAAAGTTCACCGTATACAAAGTTATTATCTCTCAAAAGTAAGAGTCGACTCTGAGTCGTTGATATGAATCGATAGACGAACGATGCATTTTCTCTAACTTTCGTACGTCACTTGTACAAGTTATTTGAATAAGATACGCCCACTCATTGCATTAGGAGACACCAGGGAAAACATCATGTCGACGAGACGCTGCTGTGTTTTGAAGTGCGATTTGAACGCTATTTGAATATTTTTGGCCGTGATTGGGTTAGTTTTAATGAGCAATTGGGCTGGTTTTGTTGTGCAGACCTGGCAACCCTGGTCTCCTCTGGTGTTGTTCGTCTGGTGTTGTTAGCCAATCAGAAAATAGCACTGTTGTATCTGGGCAAGATCTAGCGCAAGATCTAGCGCAAGATCTAGCGCAAGATCTAAGACAACAAAAGTGTTTTTTGTCATTGCATGCTTGTAAAACTGTTGTTGGGGACTCCCAGAACAATATTAGGAACATTTTAAATGCCATAATAGGTACCCTTTAAATCCCTCAGATCTCGCCATCTCTGAAAAGCCATACCAATGTTGATTCTTGTTTTATTACGAGCTCTGTCATGTTCTCTTTTTGACAGCAGACTCTCCTCTGTTCTGCATTTGTTTAAAACGGGTGATTCGCCGTAGGTTGGGACCTTTGTCGACCTTTCTCACTCGTTGTAACAAACCTCTGCCACTCACACACCATAAAGTAGAAAAATATAAAATATAAACACTTATAATAGGCTTACTATAGTGAGTCAGGGTAAGACAAAAACACATTTTGGAAGAAAGATTAATGATGTATTGACTCATTATTTAAAATTAGTTAATTTTGAACAGAAAAGTTAAGTGCTGTACCTTTAAGACTAGTCCCTATATTTAAGGGGATTCGCCACTTATTTAATTGAGGTTTCAGAACCTCATGAATCTGTTTGCAAAAACTGTCCAATATGGATTAGATTTCTTAATTAGAAACAAGAAGATGATGGGATAACCATGATAAATTATTTCTGTTACAGAGGTGCTATGAGGGCGGAAAGGAAGTGATTGTCATACCCAAAACTGCTGCCTCTACAGATAACCAATGGCTTGGTCTGGCCAAGTATGCATGGTCAGGGTGAGTGAGATGTTTTTTTTCTACCAAAACCAACCTCCACAGCTGCTCCTCGTCCATGCTCTGATCCCTGGTCTTGTTCTACAGCTATGTTTTAGAGTGTGCCAGCTGTGGCATCATCTACCGGAGTCGGCAGTACTGGATGGGCAACCAGGATCCAGAGAGCGGTGTGGTACGGCCAGAGGTCAAGCATGTCTGGCAGGAGGTGAGTCGATTCTCTGTGTTCCCATCAATTTGCTGACTCCATTGATGCTCACAGTGGTTAATGTTGTTTTTACGCTTGTAGACCGATGCCTTCCAGACAGACCATCAGAATGCAGCTCAGCGGGTTTTGGATGGAATGAATTACATAATCCAGTCAGTGTCAGAATATAGCTCAGGCCCAACCAAAGCTGTCACAGCCTGGCTCACAGACCAAGTGGCTCCACCCTACTGGAAACCCAACGCTGAAATCAGTGTAAGTTGATATGCCCTACAGGAATATGTGAAAAAGAATTACAGCATGTGAAAGAAAATATCAAATGCATCAATTGTTTTTTTCATGTGAAGACAATTAAACATCATGTTGGTCTGTTCAGGAATGTCGTGGTTGTAAGAGAGCGTTTGAGGAGGCGGAGAGGAAACACCACTGTCGGGCATGTGGGGAGGGTTTCTGTCAGGCCTGCTCCACTCACAGCATGCCAGTTCCTGAGAGAGGCTGGGGCGGCACCCCTGTACGAGTGTGTGATGCCTGTTACCGGCAGGGAGGATCTCAGGGCACTGGACAGGGTGAGGGCATCGTTCTCTCTTAAAAGCACACGTCCGCCCTCATAGCGCCTTTGTAACAGAAATGGTTAGATTAATCTGAAACCCCCATGAAATAAGTGGAGCATCTAGGGGACTAGTCTTAAAAGAACAGCATTTAATTTTTTTGTTCAAAGTTAACAAAATACTTCATTAATCTTTCTCCCAAAACGTGTTTTTGTCTTACCTTGATTCACTATGGTAAGCCTATTATGTGCAGCAAGTATTTCATACACTTAAAAAGTTTACACTCAAATTTGGGGTCAGTAAGAATTTTTGAAATTTTTCACTAATATTGTGAAATATTATTAGAAATTTACGAGAACTGTTTTCCATTTGTATCTATTTTAAAATGTAATCTATTCCTGTGATGCAAAGCTGGATTTTCTTTACTCCAGTCTTAAGTGTCACATGATCCTTCAGAAATGATTCTAATATGCTGATTTGATGCTCAAGAAACACTTCAGTGTCAAATCAGTGGCATAAAAATAGCTGTATTATTCTACACAGAATAAACCATTTAAAATATGGAGTTTGGTACAAAATTACGCAGGTTTGTGTTTTCTCATCTCGACTGATTCTGTGCTTATTTTCTAATGTAGTGCAATCTGCAGAGAATATTTAGCCTTGTCAAAAGAATATTCTCCCAGGGTTATTGAGTTCAGTTGACTGAGTTTTGCATTTCCCAAAACAGTTTTTAATGGCCTCAGTGTGGGATGTTGACAATACATTCTCTCCCTTACAGTGGCCAGTACAGAACCCAGGATACTAGTTGCCCGCAGAGTGACGGAAGTAGCTCAGTCCACTCTCGACCTGGTCTCCACAGCTGTGGACTACCCTCTCTGTGAGTGTTACCAGTACACATTAACTGTCTGAATTTACATAAGAGAAATTGCTTATGCATGGTGTTTTTTTGCACATCTTGTCCTTTAATACAGGTTTTGTAAAGGGAGTTGCGAGACCAGACTATTGGATCCCGGATCACGAGATCACCCAGTGCTACTGCTGTGCTAAACCCTTCATCCCCAGCATGTCCAAGCACCACTGCAGGGCATGCGGTCAGGGAGTGTGCGGGAACTGCTCCAGTAAGACCAGGCCAGTGCCCTCTCGTGGCTGGGACCACCCAGTGCGAGTGTGTAATAAATGCGCTGACCGCAGGGATTCCCTGTGACCTTGCTGTGCCTCTGTAGTGCTACGCTAATACGGCCGGCATCTCTTGGTGCTCAGGACCAGGTTGTAGGCAGTTTTTCGAGCCTTCGTGGATGGGGGAAATATGAAACCCACTGCAGTTCTGCATAGACAAACACTCAGGCTCTATAAAGCATTAGCTGCAGAAATAGAGTGTGATGGTGTCGTCTAGGTTCAATTTAATCTTAAAATCAAAAGAGTAAACTAAGAAATGTTGCAAAATGAGAATAATTTGTAGAAATATCAAGGTTCATTATATGACCGTAAAGCATATTTTATCCACAAATGCGCATTACTGTAATACAAAAAAATACAGTTCTCTATACTGAAATACAGCAGTGAAAATCACCCTGGACACACACACACACACATAAATTATATAAAGGAATGCATTTTTTTTATTTTGCCTGTGGGGTGAATAAGCATCCTAAAAATTTCTTCACAATTGTTTTGTAAGATTTGCTGCAGAAATTAAAAATAAGAAAAAAATAAATTTTAATGGATTTTGATAGATTCTATAGTGCTGGCACTGAAAACAAATCGCCTTCTATAAGTGCATGTCTGTGTTTAACATCTCATAATTTCTATCCCAAAGATAAGATAACAGACTAAACGATGAGAGCAGTAAATATTAACATATCTAATGTTTAGTCAATTATTATTTGAGATACGTAGGAGATGTTTTACACTAATAAAGAAACGTTTGAATATGATATATGAGCTTTTTATTGGTAGAGTTTTATACTTTATTCCTGGAACAGAGCAAGAGTAGACAAGCCTAGAATCCACATTCCAGTGAAGACAATGCAATGAATCCTGTGAGCTCTTATCTCATTGTATTTTTTATCAATATAGTTCTTTACTAATTTTTCTGAAATAACGACTGCACTTTATCTAATTTTTACAATTAAATTTCTTTAGTTGAGAGCCATATCTAATGCATAAGATACAAACTGTACATATATAATGAAGTGGAATTATTCAGCAGCATTTGCAGTGCCTAATGGATCTCAACAACTCTCTTACATATAAACAGTAGTGGCATATAACAGGATGGATTCACAATGCAGACTTACACTAAACTGAACGTTGAGTGGTTTCCTAACATGTACAGCTCATACAATGGCTTGTATAAGGCACTTTATTCATATTTGATTTAAGAGAATCCATGTGGAATTTTCTTAACTATGATGTTTTTTTGTTTGTTTTACAAATCTGCTTCTACTCTGTATTTTTTCTGGAATAGAGCATTATAGTCTTCTATGAAGGGGTTTAACCAAAGCAATGGTTTTAATTGCATTTAACTCCACCTGCATTTGACAATCCTGCAAACTTTGTTTTGATTGGCCGGTACTGTTTTCCGGGTTTCTACTGAGAACATTAAAGCTATTTGAAAACAGCCTGCCTTCTTGATTCACAAGATAACAGACATCTATGGGAAATAATAGGCTATAGCTCTGTAAGTGCACAAATGCGGGGTCATCTGGAGGTAGAGGTCTAGATTTCCTGCTCAAGGCCCGTAAATAGATGAAACGGACTCAAAATCTGATTTAAATCATGGAGGTTGTACTCACATTTCCTCCATTTATAACATTACTGTCTGGCAAACAGCCTGCCTAATCACATCTACAGGAAAGGTTTACTGATTATGTCAGCACTTGTGTGAGTATCATTATGAACATCACATACACAGGCCTGGTTTCACAGACAGGGTTTATATTAAGCCAGGATTAGCTTTTATAAACCTGCCTTTGAAAAAAATACTGGTGTGCATCTTGAGGCAAAACAACGGCACTGGTGTATTTTAAGATATGTCAGTGCAAGTTGCTTTCAGTTAAAACACCTCAGACATGCATTTTTAGTCCAGGACTAGCTTACACCTTGTCTGTGAAGCCGGGAGAACGTGTATCATGTGAAGAAGGGCTACTGAGGGGGCATCAAATGTGTAAAAAAGATAACTATTGGGACCATGGTATTATGAAATAACTAGCCCAATTCTCTCATCTCATTCCTTTTAGTGATTAAAAATGTGTTTTTCAATTGCTGGTACTGGTAGAGAGCAAAACTGATCAAATGCCAAAATATAGTGTATATATTTTTCTTATACCCTTTTAATTTTACTTACCCCAAACTTTTGAATTGTAGTGTATCAAAATATTTATATATGGCTAATTATTTAATTGTTCCTACAACGAGTTAAACATTTTAATCGATTCACGTTATTCAAACTAGTAAAACTAAAGCTATGAAATAATATAAATAATTTTCGGTAAATGAAATAAAACAAAACTTCCATATTAGATTTAAGACTAATTAAACTAAAAAGAAACAAACTTATTGCAGTTATTGCCAAGGCAACATTTCTAACATTTTAAGGTTTTGGTTTAATACCAATATTAGGCCACTAAAACTGAAATAAAAATAAAGATAGAGAGAAATATTCAACAAATTCAAAAAAAAATGATAAAAGTACATAACACAATTACTAAAACGCAACTAAAATGAATTATTTTAATTAAATAAATAATACTAAATGAACCAAGGTTTTAGATTTTTTTTTTTTACAAAATTGCACTACCACACTGTAACCAGCAGGGGGAGGCAACACCACTCCCAACAAGAGACCCACTGAGACCCGTTCAAGATTTTAGGATTTCACTCATAGGGTCTTGCACATTGTACATTTTTATTATATTTGTAACGTAGTTCATATACAAACAAACAAAATATATTAAAAAAAAAAATGACTGGGGTAACTGACAAAATTCTGCTATGTAAAAGTGGTTGAACTTGAGGACAGGCCTCACTCATTGCCAAAAAAAAACTCCTGCAATTTCTAGCTCTGGTTCATTTAAGGACAAAATGATCAAAAGAGCCCTGTTACCTGACTCCACTGTTTAATCCTTGGGTCTTTTATAATTTATAATGTTCTTGTACAGGAAGATAAAGATTATGCACAAAGACAAATATCTAACATAACCACTTCATCAAATTACTTTATGAAAGTCTTAAGTCTTGTTGCACAAAATATGATGTAATGGACTGCTTATAACACATTTCACATCCCATACCTTCATCACGACAGTTAAAAAAAAAGATAACACCCAAATTTTAGGAAAATTCAACATGGATAGATTTTTGTTTTCAGATTTAATCTTCACTGGTTTCATAATTGTAGCTCATCTGATGCTTGTTACAAATATACACTATACTGTTGAACAGTTTTGGGTCAGTAAGATAAAAAATTTTTTTTTAATGTTTTATGTCCTCATGAAACCACAGATCACTTGATATTTAAATATATTGGGAAACGGGGGCTATAGTTGTTTCACTTCAAGGAATTTTTCAGAATTTTTTTGGCCAAGTTATTTAGAAATTCCACCATTTACATAGACTATTCTGTAATATTTTGTTTGAAATCAACATACAAAACTACTCCTAAGGAAGACACACATGTGTGTAATTGTAACTTTTAAATGACTGAGAAAAAGCACTTTCTGACAGCTAGCCCATACAGTCCATTCTGCAGGTCTGTTTCCTCTTTATGCTGTTTAATGCCATTGAATCATTAGATATTTCACCATGAGCTTTATCAGTCTCTTAAAATGCATAACATCATTTGCAAGGCATGGACAGCTTATAGTCCACCGCAGGACGCTGTCATGCACTTTGTGTTTATCTCGTCCTGCAGATGCACACGCTTGGACCATGAGCTCCAGCCAGTGTTGAAAAATGAGCAGCACATGCCAGTTCAGCAGAAAGAATTATTGTAATTCCTTAATCCCCATTTCACACTATTATTTCAACTGGAACCGCCCTGATAGGCTGTATAATTTATTTTTTGGTTGAAACCTAATCTGGGCCATTGTTTTATTTGAATTCACAAATAATAGCCAGCTTATATAATGAAACACAACAACTGCTGTGGATGCATCGGTGTGGAATATTACTCACCAGTGTCCTCTCTTATACTGGAAGCCTTTGCCAGTTTAATTTATATCCGGGGGCCCAGTGTTTTTCTGCTTACTGTGGCTCTTTTTGGATGATTATTAATGGCTGTTTTGCTTCCGTATCCATGGCAACTGATCCTGCACTGTCCCGTTTTCCCCCTCATCCATACAGTCACTCTGTGGGTGCAGGACAATAAGAGGAGAGTCGTCACCGCGGAAAGCATTCTCTCGTTTTCTCACGCTTCCCCGGGGAAGACATGGCGCCTTGCTTGGGTCCATTTAACAATTCAGATTCTCAGCTTCTACTGTAACACAAAGAAGGCACTAATAACCAGTTCTGCCAGTTTGTGTGGTTGATGGTCTGTGACTTTTTAATTTCAAAAAGTCCATTCATAAATCTTTTCAAGGGGCTTTATTAGATTGTTATGAACAAGAGGAACCATACAGTATAGTGAAATAATGGAGCAGCACATCAACAATATTCCGTTTTGTTCCATAGCTCCGGTCCACACTGAAGACATTAATGTGGTGATGGAGATTAATTTGACATATTTCTATAGAAAATTTATGTAGAAAATATATAAAATGGTATTTTTTATGTCATTAAAACTGAAAATAAAGTAATAATAGTAAGTAATTAAGCATAAAGCATTTAAAAATATCATTAATGTAAGTATTCATACATCATGGTATGCATAAATACTAAAATGAACACCACTGCATCATACATACATAATATATATAATATATATATATATATATATATATATATATATATATATATATATATAGTTAAATTAATCTCCATCACCACATTAATGTCTATATATATATATATATATATATATATATATATATTATATAGGCCTACACACATATAGTATGGTAGTATTTGTGTGTGTGTGTGGGGGGGGGTGTATGTATGCATGAATGTATAATTTCGATATATTTGTGTAATATATATATATATGTACATACACAATTTATTCATCATTTTTATCTTTGTATGTATAATGTATATTAATTAAGTCACCAACAAAAGAGCCATTGTTTATATTATATTATTTATTTATCTTTTATACAATGTAATTACAATAGAAATATGTAGGTTTAAATACAAAATTCTGTAAATAAAGAATAAAAATAAACTCCACTGGTTTATCATCACTACACTTAAGTTTACAATCAACTTTATGAGGTAATTTAGTTCCCTGGTTTTGAAAAACCTAGATTTTGTCAAGGGGGAGAGAGTGGACAAAAAGACCAGGGCAATTGAGTAGAATTAATTCATCCATTTAACGCCATACAACATATCGCTCGGCCGAATTACAAATGCATTGTCTCTGGAAAAAGAACTATTTTTAGATTCATTGTGCCACACAATAGTCCTGCTTGACCCTGTAATAAACAATTGATAAGAAAACCGGGAGGTCAATTTAAAACACATTACGGTCAAAATGGCCTTTTCGAAACGGGACTTAAAAACATTGTGCCTGCCTTGAATGTCCACTGCTATTACGTCTCCACAGGAAGAGTGTGTGGAGTTCACCTCACCGAGCACAGTGTGCAGTCTGACTTTGATCATCTAGCTTTGAACCTTGCAGGCTCAACACACTCCAGAAAGATCATTCAACATCTTATTCGTACACTCTGATGAAAATAAATATACAAACATTGGGCATTTCTAAAGAGGTCATATGATGCTTTTTAATGTTTTCCCTTTCCTTTAGTGTGTAGCATGTATAAGTAGCAAAGTTACAAGTCTCCTACAAAGGGATTTATCGAATCGACCTCAATCAAAGTCCAGATATTACTTCTGGGAATGTCTGTCACGATGTGGCATATTACCATAAAGCCTGTCCAAAAAGGCCTACGCAGGCTTCAGTGTATTCTAGTGTTGTTATCATGTCGTGGAGACGCTGTGTGTTTGGATGCGAAAACAAATTCCCTTTGTTTGGCCAGCAGAAAACAGATGAAACTAGGAATAAGTGGTTAAGATTTATTTATAACACTGTTCCTGCACAATAAATCCCAAAAGTTAGCTTGTGTACAGCGCATTTTACGGAGGACAGCTTCTTGAACCCGGGAGAGCTCAATGCCGGCTATGCACAAAATAAATTAGAAGTATACACTTCAGTATGTTTTTTAAACTTTATTTTATGCTCTCACTTTAAGGCATACATTTGTTACAGTGAAGATGACATTTTATCTGAAAGGTTAGTTTTACAAAATAAAAAAACGTACCACTGTGAAACGTTCTGCTCAAGTCATGCTTGCTACATTGGTTATGTTATATCTGCTCGATCAAACTCATTTCCAGAATCTTACTCGGGCTCAAACTGATACGTTAATACCGATGACATTAATAACTGTGTGTTTACAAGCCTTGGAAGCTGAAGCTCGCGGTTATGGTAAAGGGTGTAAAGGACAAATGCTTGAGGTGTTTGGCCAATCACAACGCACCATGTCAACTGGCCAATCAGATCGCTCTGGGCTTTTCGGAAGGAGGGGCTTTGTAGACCATTTCAGACAGACTGGGAATAGAGGTACTGCAATAATTTACAAAAAAACCCACTAAATTACACCCAATAAACAAAATAAACTTTTTAAAAAGCATCATATGACCTCTTTAAATTATAAATGTGCCTAAACGCACAACGTTGGAGAAAACATGAACCTCATGAATGAGAAGGATTTGATTTTAGAATAACTGCATGAGATCCTATTGTGTAGAGTGCTTGACATTATTCCCCTGCAATTAAAGACAATTATTCCCTTTCTTAGACCAGCGAGAGTGAAACAGTGGTGATAAGAAACGAAAGCCAAGACTAATATGCATATTCAATGTTTTAACATACTGTAATATGGGATATTTTAAACATGCATGAACGGGACCATTTGACTCTGTCCCTTTAAGAGTCTGTGTAGTCGTTCCATTGCTTGCATAAACGAACACTATAACCTCCCTCTTCCAGCCTTTTGCAATATTTTCTAATACAGTTTTTCACAATTACCCATTCTAACCCATTCTGTCATTTTAATGCCCTAGAATGGTCACAAAGTTTTTGAAATACATTCTTAATAACTGAGAAGCCCCATGAACCCTATTGAAGGTATTGTTATTGTCGACTTAAACATATTATAAAAAATAAAACTATAACCCTCAGAAAAGTTGTTCCAGAAAAGGTTCCATGCCAATAAACCAAGGTCAAGGTTACTACACTGGCATTTTGGTCTAGTTTTTCATTGCATTATGGGTTTCAATGGTATAGTTAGGGTTGGAATGTGCCTGTTGGTGGAACTTTTCGTATCCACTTGGTTCAGAGCTGATGCTTCAATGGTCACGACTGATTCATTTGAAATTAATGAAACTAAACAGCCACAGAAGGGGCAATAAATAAAAGTAAACCGAAAGCATGCTATTTACATCACAAAGTAAACTCATCGTTCAACAAGATACTGTAGCTCAAATTATTTTGAAATCTATAATTTGGTGACTCGGTTTTCAAGTAGCCAATTTATTCCACATGTAATTTTTCACCCTGTTCAATAAAAATAAATAAGGGAAACCCAAGAATAATTAAAATCTGATTTAAAATAACCATTATAATCAAATAAAAACAATAAATAGATTCTGACCATCCCCTAATTTCAGCATTTCCTTTAGGTAAAAGGGTCATTACTGGTGAAAGTAATGTGCAGGTTGTCCCGTAAGTGCCGAACCATTGTGACTGTCTTTCCGTTCTCCAAATCTTGAGTCTGACTCTCAAAATGACACAAAATGCAACCGAATGATCTTTTACAACAACCAATGCCCTCAAACAGACCAGGAGCGTAAGAAAACCCTTTCGGAGACCAAAAAAGGGGAAGGGGAATGGGTTATGAAACAGTTCCAAACTTTCAGTCTCCTTACAATTATAGTTCAATCTCAAAAGTCTTTTGTAAGTCATTCGAAAAAGGGTTTTGCGCCTTCGGTTGCGATTTGGACTCCAGAGCAGCCCACTTTGCCTCAAAATGCTCTGCTTCCTGGGAACTGCCTGTGGGATTCGGATTCAGACTCTCCATCGGCCAACTAGTACCGCTTTTTATGGTACTACCGTTTTGAGTAACACTGGTGGTCGCGGCCGTTGATGGAAAGGAGTTGTGCGGGTGGCCGTTGACGGTTGGAGGAGAGGCGAATGTAGTGGTTGGGAAACCTCCGGGCAGGGTGGGGAAAGCCGAATGTTGGCCACCACCAAGCATACCTGTCTTAGGCCCCATCACGATTCCCATCGCTGCTCCGCCCCCTGTACTGGCTGCAGAGCAGAATGCATTAGCTACCATTTGCGAAGGTGTGATGCCCACCACGGGCACACTGGCATTGGGATAGGTCATGCTGTTAGCCAGAGTGGGCATATATGCCTGCATAGGTACAAAAGCCGGTTGAAGAGGCTGTTGGGCGAACATGCCAACAGGTGCGGGAGTGACATCAAAGGCCATTGGGAATGGCTGCATTGAGGTGGGGAGGGAACCAGGTGCAATGGGAATAGTGGGCATGGGTGGAGGTTGCTGAGTGGGTGGTGGCGGTAGACTAGGTGGAGTCTGCTGCTGGGCTTTAACCGCTTTAGCCACCTCTTCCAGCCAGCGCTCTGCTTCAGATGGGGTCCGCCTGTGGCCGCCCTGATGCACGGGAGGAGGAGACTGGACAGCAGGCTCTGTTTGAACCCATGAGCTTGTAGCTGGGGAACAACGGGAGGGGTAAGAACGTTAAAATATGCCTGAACTATTCAAGTCAAGTCACCTTTATTTATATAGCATTTTAAACAATCCAGATTGTTTTAACCTGTTAACAGTAATCCCCCTTTTTTAGCATAGACGTGAAAATGTACAATGCAAACTTAAGGCCAATTAACACTGCACTGACAGACAGAAATAAACATTTCATCGGATTTTGTCGAATCGTGTGTGGCGTCTGTCGGAGCTTGATTTCGCGGATTGAACATACTGGATTGCCGTTAGAATGTCTGAGAAGTGACGTGCAGTAATCTGATGACTGTCGAATTCTGTCAATGCAGTGTGAATTGGCCTTTAACTGCTTGTAATTCATGAATGCTTTGGAATCAAGACCTAAGGTTGGAAGACACTCAATTGCTCAAGTAAAAGTGCTTGGAAAAAAAGAAAGCGTCAAAAAGTTTAAGTTTACTGTAAAGCAAATGTACTGCACTTAATATTTTATATTTTATACATGTTAGAAAATCAAAGCCATATGTCTGTGTATGTTGGGTTCCAAATTTTTGGTTCCTGTGAGATTTTGTTTAGGTGCTATACCAAAAAAAGCAAATGGTTGACACCCACGCTTGAATTTTTGGATGAATTCTCCAGTCACAAAATTGACAAAACCTCTATCGCAAAACAGTGGCCAAATATATAACATTGAGTCTCAGACCTTTTCAACGATATGTGATTTGTCAAGATTAAAAAAGGTTTTGATTACAAAAAGGGGAGTAAATTTAGTCAAATTTGAAACATGAGACCGCCCACTAGGGGGAGGAGCCCCTGCTTTCATGGAACAGAATGTCCAGTTTTAAAATAGTTTCCACAGAATGAATTTTGAGTGTTTAAGCTTTTGAATGATACCTAATCTTTGATGATTACTAAAATATGTGATAGGGATAAAAGGGAATAAATATAGAGCACACTTAGGGCCAAATGTATTAAACGGGAGTGAAATTTTCTGCGCGTGATCTACGCAAATTAAAGAACACCGATGCAGCCGAATCTACCAAGAGCAAATTAGTGTCTGGTTTATGACCTAGTGTCCCGCTACCAGGACACTGACAGTTAAGCAGCTTCACAGTAATTAACAGGAAAATAACAGAAACACAGAAATATGAGACGAACTCAGTGTTGATTCAGTTCAGTTCAATAATAGTGTATAGTTAATCAATTCTAAAATTAGTTTAATTCAGCTATAAGCAGCTCTACAGAAGACCGTTATTCAGTGCAGTTATTCAGCTCAATTCAGTTCAGTGTTGATTCAATTTAGTGTCAATGTTGCAAAATTAGTCAATTGATGAAATGAATTAGATTAATCTATAAAGCAGCTCTACAGAAGACAATAGTGTCATCATCCAGCTCAATTCGTTCAGTTTTTTTCTCATCCGATAGTCAGTGTAGTCAGATCGATAATATTAATGAGTATAAAGTGTCTTTTAAACCCCTGTTCACAACATATATGTTTGTGTTGGGTTATGCAGTCTGTGTTACCTTGCAGTGGAGCAGGTGGAGGGGGAATGGCAGTTGGAGCGCTGCAAACTGGCAAGCAGTTGCTGATAGCTTTGGCACACAGGTCCTCAGATGGTTTTGGTGAAAGAGTTGTTGATTTGGCTGCACAGAGCGTTTATGCTGTCTGCCTCTCCTGCCAAAGACAGATCCATCTCTGGAACTAACACAAACCAATAGGGAAGCTCAATCACACTTGTGTGGCTCATATTGGTGGGCCATGCATGCAGTTTATGGGATTTTGCTAGCTACAATAACCTGGATCTATGATATAAGATACAGTTTTGAATTCAATTAATACTTTTATCCAGCAAGGATGCAATATACTGATCAAAAGTGACAGTAAAGACATGTATGATGTTACAAAAGATTTCTATTTTAAATAAAGGTTGTTCTTTTGAACTTTCTATTTACGAACGATTCATGAATGTTTTTTTTTTTTAACATTGATAATGGTGATAATAATAAGATTGTTTATTGAGCACCAAATCAGCATATTAAAATTATAAAATATATATAAAATATATATATAAATAAGATAAAAATCATCTGACACTGAGACTGGAGTAATGATGCTACAAATTCCACTTTGTATCATAGGAATAAATATATTAAATAGAAAACAGTAAATTTAAATTGTAACATTTCACAATAATACTATTTGCACTGTATTTTAATAAAATAAATACAGCCTTGGTAAAACTTACCAAGTTCAAACTTTAATTTATATATATAGTTTCATAATATGTCATATGATAATTCTTGAATAAATTCATTTGTGGGTTTTAAAACTATTCATGCAATTTTGTGTGTTACAATGCTATTTTAATACAGTATAGTATAATTTTAATATCAACCATATATCGGTTATCAGCCCTAGCCTGACAATAATTATCAGATTATCAGGATCACACTGAAGGGTCCCGCATATAGATAACAGATCTAGGTAAATGCAGCAGTTTATGGTCTAGAATACACGCTCAAATTAATTTATGGGTACAATTAATGGAAATAGAGTTTTCTGAGATGGTCCTTTATACATATTTGTATGCAGGCTCAGCATTAGACACATTTTAAATGCCAAAGTCCACTAGTTGATGATACAGAGTGCACAAAGTTAAGGCGGTAAACATTACTGGGTCAACATTATGGTTCCATTACACTTAATAACTCACCTGGGTTCTTGGTCTGGAAGTCCGTCTTGCGCTGAAGGGTTGATGGGAGATCATTCAAGCGTAGGGAGAGCTGCCGTTTAAAAGGTGAGTTCTTCTGGCTAAGTTGAGGGAAGCCTCGGAAGGATCCCTGCCGCACCAGCTGCTCGATAGGAGCGTGTCGGCGCGGGATGGCGTGAGGCCCGCCTGGCTCCGCCCTCTCCCCAGGTGAAGCCGCTCCCTCTGGAGGAGAAGCATTCCCAGGTGGCATTGCAGAAATATAAACATGCTTCTGCAGAGAGGGAGATTCACTTATCAGCATCATCATCACAAAGAAAGCCTTTGGTGTTTGAGAGTAATGGATACGAGACTGACCTTTCTTTTTGTCCTGCAGCTGTTTCATGATGTCCTCCCGGTCACTTTGCTGTCCAGCAGAGGAGATGCGGAAGGAGCCTTCCCTCACGAACGAGGTGCGGCTCGCATCGAAGGAAGCCGTGACCCCGCACTCCTTCTCTCTGCGTTGCTTCCGCTCAAGGCAAGCAGCAAAGGCGCATCCAACTGCATGACTCAAACGCTCACCCTAAAGTTGCATTAGCATTGTGGAAACACCAACACTTTAGTTTAGGGTCCAATTCTCACTATTAACTAGTTGCTTATTAGCATGCATAGTAAAGCGAGCTGCACCGAGTCATATTAATGCCTTAATCTACATGATATTCTACATCCCTTAATCCTACCCAATACCTAAACTTAACAACTACCTATAAATATGCAGTAATTAGGAATTTATTGAGGCAAAAATCACAGTTAATAGTTGGTTAATAGTGAGAATTGGACCCAAATTCAAGTGTGACCCATCACAGCAACACTGTACACTTTAAAAAAAATATTTATTTATTTATTTTACAGTTAAAATATTTTGAAAAGCTAAGACAAATTTAAGATAAAAATATATTATATATAATATTTTTATTAAAAAACAATACAGATATATATTTAAAGATATTTAATACTTCTGACAGTATATACAATGTCTGACACTGTATCTTAAATTAAGCTTATTTTTTCCAATATTTGTAGATTTATGCTGACAAGAAAAAAAACTATTATCCAATGAGGTAAAGAAAAAATAAACAATTCAATAAATGAAGATATGGTTTATAAGTATGTAACTATGTATCATGTTTTAAAGGTTGTTTAAACTTTTTAACTTTGGAATGAAAGTACTGATTGGGAAAATTATATTTTACAGAGTATCACAACTAGGTTAGTCTGTGTTCACATATCCAGTTCTGTTATTGTTTTTTATGGAGTGGACAGAAACGTGATATGTCACAAAAGTTTGTTTTTGTCTAGAATAGTATTGGGATTAAAACTCCATTCCATTCTAGTCCTTAATGTGTTTTTCTCTGTGCCCCAAGTGCAGATAACAGTCTCTAAGCGGTAATTCCGCTTGAGATAACACTGCCATAATCCCTATCTTAATCCCACTTTGCAGGGAACAGAGGCTGAAGAATTAATCCCCGCTGGGTTCTCCTCACCGAGTCCTTCAAGGCCATGAAGCAGTGGCACATCCAGCGGCGAGTAGTTCCATCACGGCAGATGTAGGAGAATGCCTTATCGTAATTACGGTCAGGTGCGCAGAAAGACACTTTCTCAATAGTCTGGTCAACAATGAGGTCCTATAGAGAAAATAAGAAATGGACAGATTGGTTGTTGTTTGTGGCATTTAAAAAAAAAAAAGAAACATTTGTAAAATACAGATTAAATCAAAGTAAAGTATTTTGACAGTGCCCAGTTTCATTTCATCAATATTTATTCAAAAATGTATTATTGTATTGGGTTTCATATTATTACTGTACATAATGATACAGACAATGGGCCTTATTCATGATTCATGAAAGTGATGATAGGCCTAGTTCTTTTAAAATGTTACAACCACGCGTAAATAGTGTGTAAAACATCCAAACATTTTGTGTTCTCTTAGGCAAACTGATGACTGCATTGCTAACATTATAATAGTTTTCACGAGTTTGTGATAATAATTATTATTATTATTATTATTATTTATTATTAACTATTGAGGTTAAACGTATTTGGCTTGTTGTCCGCGGAGGAGAGGCTCGAGGAAGCGGCTTCAACTCAAGCTCTGATATAACTCCAAGGACTACTGGTGCTTGGAAGATATTTTTGGAAAGGTGCTTGTCGTATTTTTCTGGTCGCCGAGAGTTGAAAAATGTAATTTTAATACCACAACCATAACGTGTTTTTTGTCTTACACTGATTCACTATGGTAAGCCTATCATATAAATGATACAAATAGTTATATTTTAGATCTGTTGGTAAGATTTTTGTGGGAAATTGAGTACATTGCAAATGCGTATTGCATATCCGCAAATAGAGAAAAGTTGCTGGTTACTTTGACGAGTGTATTGTGTGTGAGTGGCAGAGGTTAGTTATCACAACAAGCAAGAAAGGTCGACATAAAGCAGCTAAATTTCAATCTTCTGGGGAATCTTCTTATTTAAATCTCGTTTTTAAAAAACACCCCTGAAAAACAAATCTCCACATAAAGGCGAATCTCCACATAATACCGACTGTGACGCAATAGTCTGGATCATTAATATGTACGCCTCCAAAAATGTGCATATGCCAGCCCTCAATGCCAGGAGAAACTGCGCAGCCGAGTCATCAAAACAAGCGAGGATCATAGGGAAAATGGCAGATCATGGAAATGAATGCTATGTTCCAGGCTGTGCAGGGGATGTGAGGACTTTTCATACCCTTCCCACAGAAAAGTCAACAGGTGTTGTTGATGTTTATATATAATCGGATACCGCAACAGTTTAATTCGAAGTTGTTAGTTTGCTCTGCCCATTTCACCACAGACTTATTTTCTAACCTGGGACAATATCAAGCAGGCTTCTCTCAGTGAATAAATTATATACAGAAAGCGATCAAAGAACAATCTTTCCACACAGCGCGAGTTTATCTGGACACTTGCCAAACTCGTTATGAAATCAATGATGCACGTTACTCTGCACCACGAAGCTCTTACTGTATGTACATCATCGTGTTTGCATTGGTGAAAGCATTAGAGAGAGTGCAGAAACTTTGTGTGTGCGTTGTCTCGCGATCAACAGACTGTCATCTGCTCAATGCTCATCACGGCAACATTTTATGTGATGGAAATAGATTTAAATACTTTATAAACATCTCACGATTTGTTTATCTCTATAGCTGTAATAGTAAAAACGTTTAATAGCTGTAGTAAAAGTATTCGAGAGAGTTTCACATGTAATACGTAGCTATTTCATATGCACGCATGTCAGCTAATCACAGCAGTGGCCGGTTACTCTGAATCCCACAGCAGCCAATCACAGCAGTGGCGGGCTACACTGAATCCCACAGCAGCCAATCACAGCAGTGGCCGGTTACACTGAATCCCACAGCAGACACGCCTCTTCAAACAGAGTGTTCAAATCAGAGGCTAAAATCAGGCTAGGAAAAATGCCTTTAATTTCTAAATTATGACTATTTTTGATCTAAAAAAACATACTAACACTATAAGGGCAACCTAGGAAACATTATAAAATAATAAAATAACCCCATTCTAGGGCACCTTTAAGTCATTTTTTATGGGGCATAATGAAAAAGAGGTATAACTGTACTGAGATTGTGATGAAGTGATTTCAGTTTTAAAATATTATTCGAATTAATGTATCCAAAAGATTGGTCTTTCTTATTTATTCTTATTTGTCCTTGACCCAACTACATTGTTAGCCTGGGTTTCCCCATACTGCCTTACCGCAGCGCGATTCAATTCACGCTGAAAGGCAGTCTGGATACCATGGCCAGATTTTTCGCCTCATTTAGGGAACCAATCACAGAACGGGGAGGGAGCAGCTAGACGATGACGACATCTATGCAACACACGGAAACATGTCTGTGGAGTGTCCATATATACCTTCTACCCTCATATTTATCTTGCACAAACGGCAATAATCGCTTAACGTCATTGTTTACAAAAAAGATCTTTCCCATCGTCTTCTTCCTTGTCTAATTTCTGTCGCTCTACATACGTCATCTGGTATTATCGAAACGATTGGCTATGAGCTACGTATAGGCATATTTGATAGACCATCTTAGCACCCAATAAACTGCGACGGGCATTCTGAAACCACGCCTCAAATACGAGAAATTGCGCATGTGGTTCCCAGACCCAATTCTCAACGAGATTGGGTCTGGCGTTAGCCAGGCTACTACATTGTACCATTTTTGTCCTTTTGATTGTTCTAACATGACTAAAGCTTTTTGTGTAGCCTGGACCTCCCACTGTAACAGTGGCTAGTGTTTCCTTGTTATGGGGCCACACTAAATACATAAT
Organism: Chrosomus eos; assembly: GCA_036326025.1. Taxonomy (NCBI): domain Eukaryota; kingdom Metazoa; phylum Chordata; class Actinopteri; order Cypriniformes; family Leuciscidae; genus Chrosomus; species Chrosomus eos. The sequence goes on along the minus strand of CM070825.1, from coordinate 32,124,061 downwards.
GCATGAGCTGAACAGTGTAGAAGTGGGAGGTGAGGGGTCAGTGAAGCAGAGGAGGACTGGGTTGAGGTGAGGGGCCCATTCATTGTAAGCCAATTACTGGCCGAAGGGGCCCTGGTCAGAGCTCTAAAAGCTAGAGATGAATGTGTCCTGGGGGGTAACGGGGGTTTACAGTGGACTTTTATGGATTCATGAATGCTGACTCATCTCAGATGTCAGGAATAAGACTGTCTGGGTCTTTACTAACATAAATAAGTCTGGTCTTGTAATCAATAACCCTTTTACTATAATGACAATCAAGAAGGGCTGCTAATCACAATTGTTTTGGTTAATATTGTAATCATGGCTATTTAAATGATCGGGAGTGGGAAATATGTCCAAAATCTTCTGCATATTTATTTTTTCACAATAGTGATTTAAGTCACTATTTTTCTGGAAATAGGATTATTATGATACCAAAATTTTAGATACCAGATGTACTGTAAGTAAAAAAAAGTCTTCAAACATTTATTGAAGACAAGTCAGAAATACAATAAAAAATTAACTACAAACAATATGACTATACTGTATGATAAAGATTCTTATTGAAGCTATCAAAATGATTCAGTCATGAACAGTGAGTGACTTTCTCTTTATCTTTTGTAGTTCGATTAACAGTAATGACAGACGGCAGTAGATATATTAGGCTGCTGTCACTTTAAGACCTAACACATGGATCCAATATACTGACACACATCTGACCTTTTAGTAACACACCCGAAGTCCAAGGTATACTTTGCATGTTCGTGTTTCGCTCCGTCTCGAAGCACACACACTGAAACTCACCTGGGGAAGAGTTTGAGTTTTCTTTCGCAGCTTAAAGCCTGTTCACACCAAGAACGACAACTATGAAGATAACCATATTGATAACTATATTAGCATCCACATCTATGCACAATAAAGTCTTGTTTATTATAAGCATGTGCTGCAGAAATGTCGTCTGCCACTGTATTCTGATTGGCTGTCAATCTTTTTATCGTTCATCAGCTGGAGAAAATCACTTTGAAAGTGATTCCAACGATATTGTTCCTCTGTGCCGTAAACGGTATTGTTCTTGGTGTGAACGGCCTTAAATATTCTCTTAATAACTCTTTAATATCAAGCATGTCCTGCAGTAGACTGCATTTTACGGCAGTCACAATGATTTGGACATTAAGTTTGGGCTTTTAAGGAGGGGGAAAGTGATTTAAAGGAATGGAATGCGCTTTATCTCAATTATAATTTTTCCCTATTGTTGGAAGGCAAATTTGAAAGAAATTCGATTATTCGCACAGCCCTAGAGTGAAGTTTAGCACGATAAAGGAGAAGAGGGACAGGACACACAGGTGGCGTGAGACAGCGGCAGGAAGGATTAGGTGGCAGTGCTGACTCATATGCATATGGGAGGATTACTAGAAGGGCATAATGAATGGACGTTTGAGTCTGGAGCCCTTACGAGAAACAAAAAAGAAAGCTTTGTGGCCTTCCGCCTTCTACTGTGTGAGCTGAAAACTCATTATGTGAGGCCTTTGACCTTTTCTGGTTAACTTTCCGGGTTTTGTGTGAGGGAAGGATGTCACATTAATCCTCCAACTTTCAAAAGAAAAACCCAACCGTGAGAGACACGGGAACCCTTGGCCTCAAAAGTCATCTTGTGTCTGAGACTGTCTAAGCTATGTCTCATGAAGCCGGATGGTCATGTGACGGGTCTTTTGGAGGTCTGCCAGCTTCCTCTTACTGCATATTTTTTGTTTCCTACATACCTACTCTCTCGCTGATAGACTGGGCTAATTGATGGCTTGGGAGCTTTTTTTGGGGATCAAAGACTTTTTCGACCCTTGATTAATCGCTTGCAATGGATGCACAACTAAATGTCTATGCACACATACCTTAGTTTTATCGTCCACTACTCTCAGGCCATCAGCAGACACCCAAAGCACAGCCTTGACAGTTTTTTTCCCACTCTGAAAAGAAAGATTGAAACAACATCAGCCTTTTGACACAATGATATATTTCCATGACAGTTTTAGCTTTTGTCAGCTCAATATTTCCTACAGTGCATTAGAGAGTTGCCTGACAACATGCTGACCTGTGATACATGTGAGTTCCAGGAACAAGCCCCATTAAGGCCAGATAAAACTTGGCAAATAAGAACATTTATGTAAGGGCAATATCATTATGCAATAATAATAATAATAGAAAAAATGAAAAGTCTTTACTATGTCAAATAAATGCTCTCCTTTTGAAATTTCTATTATTATCTAAGAATCATGAAAATATTAAGTAAAAATATTGAGCAGCTCAACCATTTTCAAAATTGATAATAATAAGAACTTATTCAGCACAAAATCAGCATATTAGAATGATCCAAGGAATAAATTACAATTTAAAATATTAAAATAGAAAACAGATATTTTAAACTGTATTACTATTTCACAATATTACTATTTTTTACTGTATTTGTTTTATTAAATAAATGCAACCTTGTAGAGCAGAAAAGACTCCTTTTAAAAGCATTAAAAAACCTTACATTAGATTAGATTTTTAGAATTTAATAAAAAAAGATCATTGGAGTACGTTTTACAAGAAAATGCTATTTAAGTCTTTATATTTAAAAAATGCATGTTTAATTCTGAGCGTTACTTGTTTCTTTGTTAAAAAAAATTGTTACATTTAATTGTGAAAGAGTGAAAATAATGTTTTCCATTATACCAACCCCAATCTTTTCAACAGTACGTTGTGTGTGTGTGTGTGTGTGTGTGTGTGTGTGTGTGTGTGTGTGTGTGTGTGTGTGTGTGTGTGTGTGTGTGTGTGTGTGTGTGTGTGTGTGTGTGTGTGTGTGTGTGTGTGTGTGTGTGTGTGTGTGTGTGTGTGTGTGTGTGTGTGTGTGTGCCTTTGTATATAAGTTACTCGCAATCCGATCTTCCTATTTGGGGGTCCTTGGCCCTGAGGTACATTCTTTAGGCCAAACTATTAGCATCGCATGTAGACTGAAAGTACACATCTAGTGCACAATTAGGTTCAGTAGACTGCAAAAGCAGCTCTCTAGGTTGTGGAACAGGGTTTAAATCTTTCATTGAATCTGTTGTGAGCACATGTCTGTTTGAAAGAGTGAATGATAGGACAGTGAAACGCATTTAATCTGGAAAAGCTGTAGGAATAAGTAAAAGTGAAGAATGCAGCTAAATCAAAAAGAACTGAGAGAATCCAAATGTTGTTACAAGCAGCCCAAAAGTCACTGTCCAGCAGAACACTGAGGAAATGACACTGGCTGCAGGTAGAGAGAAGAGACCGGAAACATAAGGAACAAGCACAGGCACAGAGCAGAATGAGATAAAGGCTTTGGGGGTTTTGGAAAGAAGAGAAAATAAATGAAGTGACTGTGTAGACAGACACAGCGGGAACTACCAACATGGGGATGAAAGAGCAGAGCGTATATGAACAGACGTACTGGCCCCAAAGACAAGGACCACACACAGTCAGTGTCATACAAACTGCACTTGTGGGTGAAAGGGTCTTTGCATAAAAATGAATGGTAAAAATGAAACAATTGTTCTATAAACAAAAATACATTATAAATACATATACGGTATTACAGTTCTGTTCTGACAATTCAGTAATGAAATTTGCACTGACAGAGCAGCAATACTGAAGACAATAGCCTTTGACAGAGCAGCTCCAATCTATAAATATTGATTTTTAAAATAAATGAGACTCTGATGTAAGGACTGAGGATTTAATGTACTGAGAGTCTATAAAAAGCCTTTTGAACACAATGTGGAAATTTCAATTACTTTTCTAAATTAATTGACATTAGCTTTTTACTTGGTAAGCAAATGGCCTAGACATGATCTAGCAAAAACTATTCTAGAAAGTGGGGAATAATAATAATAATAATAAACATATCTATTGTTTGTTTTGTGCTGGTTACACATTATTCAATTTGACCTACAGAAACAATGGCCACTTTATATAGAATTTGTACACTTTTCGATCAGTTAACTTCAGATTTCTTCATTGATTATTATTAATAGATATATTCACAATAGAAATGTCTATTACTCTACAAAATATGTTTTACAATTTCCATAATTTGTATTAATTTATTAATTTCCTGATATTTTCACCTTACCTCAATAGCATAATAATAATATAATATAGTATAATATATTTAATATATACAATTTTTCATATACTGGTTGACTGTACATTTGAGCTTCTTTGGCTGCCAATTTTCTTTTTATAGCAAGTGTATGTTGTTTTATTCTGTGAGAATGAAGCATTACTCTACTCACCAGTTTCAGTTTTTTCACTGCATCTTCGCACACATGCATCCCTCTGGACTCCTCTACCTCCACCAGACCGAGGTACTGCGGAAAGAGAGAAAAAATATCGAGAAAAGGGAGGGAGAGGGGGAAAGAGAGAGAGAGAGAGAGAGAGAGGAGAGAGAGAGAGAGAGAGAGAGAGAGAGAGAGAGAGAGAGAGAGAGAGAGAGAGAGAGAGAGAGAGAGAGAGAGAGAGAGAGAGAGAGAGAGAGAGAGAGAGAGAGAGAGAGAGAGAGAGAGAGAGAGAGAGAGAGAGAGAGAGGAGGAGAGAGAGAGAGAGAGGAGAATGATGAAAATTTTCTTCCACAACCCCATTAATTCTCTAAATGACATGACATGTTGTGAAAATAAAATCACTGCTCTGTCATTTTTGGTGAGGTTATGTGAGAAAAACAGACAGGAACACAAATTTACTCAACCTCTTCGGGGAAAACTAGTCCTGTCCAAACAGGGCTAGTGTAGATTTCAATGAGAAACCCGTTGAAAACACAGCAGAGGATTTATTTGTGGAACTCTGAAGTGAGACACTTTGTCCAGCCTAAAAACCAATCAAAATGTCCTCACACAGGCACAATTAATAGTCATCTAGCCAGGGTTATGTGATTATGGTGGCCATGAGGACAGAGGCCATTACAGGATTACATCTCAGTCTCACACAGATTCCTGATGCCTCAGGATGGAAAGTGAAATTAGGCTGAATTTAATTATACAAGATCCACTGCAATATATTCTCCACTTTACTTAATGATACAGACCCTCTTTAGTCTTGAAAAAGCATCTTTGCATTTCAAAATAGGATTGTCAAATGCCTTTAATCAAAATAATTACATAATATGCCGATTAATTAATTACATTCACATATCAGTACTTAATGAGAAAAGACATATGAATTATAAAAAATGGATTTACTTATTTGTTTTACTTTAATACTAGTCATATTCTGGAATTCATATAGAGGTTAAATCTGTTATATCTCACAATAGATTTTCACACTGAAACTTAAAATAATATTAAAATATTCACATAATTACACATTTAATGGATTTTGCATGAATGAATGGTAGTGAATATACTCTACTTCTTAACATCCTATTCCAGCCATGAGCTTGGTGTTATTGTGTGAGGGTTTGATTGGTCGCCTTTTAAGTTCAAGTCTGTTTTTGTTCAAAGCTCTAAAGCCTTTGGCCCTCAGCCAGACACTGTTAGGGTGCTGCTGACTTTCAAACATTTCTAAAGTAAACCTATATCTGGATATTCCTATTATACCTGTTTTCTTTTGCCCTCTTGCCCTAGTATTGCTTTTGAATAACAGCGCCTTAGCGTGACATTTATTCCATTTGAAGTCTAAGCCATTATATGAGTGTTAATGCTTAAATAAGCAAGTCTGGAACATCATAAACTACACTACAGACATTTATATTAGCAGAGCCTGGGATAGTTTGAATTCAAATGAAACTGACAATATTTACTTTCGGTAACACTTTATTTGAAGGGGTGTGCATAAGACTGACATGACACTGTCATAAACATGACATAACACCTGTCATGAACATGAAGGAGTCTTTATGAATGTTTATGACTGTTGTCATTAAGTGTCATTCGGTAAATTATGACACTTTTAATGCAAAGTTGACATTGTTTAAAATGTCTTTGTTATGACAACTTGACATTAACAAAGACAAAAAATGTCTTTGTTATGACAACTTGACATTACCCAAGACAAAAATGTCTTGATTATGACAACTTGACATTAACAAAGACGGAAATGTCTTTGTTATGACAACTTAATATTAACCAAGAAAGCATAACCTGTCAACCTGTCACAAATATGTCATAACAGGTCTAATTATCAAACTTCAAGCATTTTGCAGTGTAATAACCCTTAATGACATCTTTATAACTAGTACAATGTGTTCCACTTTACTTGAGGACAAGTAAAATATTCATGACACAGTTATAATGGTGTCATGACGGCCAAAGTTGTCACAGGTTGACAGGTTATGATTTCTCGGTTAATGTCAAGTTGTCATAACAAAGACATTTCCGTCTTTGTTAATTTCAAGTTGTCATAATCAAGACATTTTTGTCTTGGGTAATGTCAAGTTGTCATAACAAAGACATTTTAAACAATGTCAACTTTGCATTGAAAGTGTCATAATTTACCGAATGACACTTAATGACAACAGTCATAAACATTCATAAAGACTCCTTCATGTTCATGACAGGTGTTATGTCATGTTTATGACAGTGTCATGTCAGTCTTATGCACACCCCTTCAAATAAAGTGTTACCTTACTTTCTTTATAAACATTCCTAATCTTATTGTGGAAAAAAGCTTCAGTGGGGTTCAATATAGAACACTAGAGTTAAATTTTAAAGAACATTTTATGCCAAAAAGGTTTTTATAAGGAGAATGTTTTAAAGGGCACCTATTATGGAATTTTGAAAATTATCTTTCATGTAGTGTGTAACATAGATCTAAGTGAACAAAAACATCCTGCAAAGTTTTAAATATGAAAGTTCACCTTAAAAAAATAGTTATTATCTCTCAAAAGTATGAGTCGACTCTGAGTCAATTTAATGAATTGTTTTTCCAATGAGTCATTTTCCTTTTCGTTGTGACGTCAAGACGAAAAATTATCAAATTGGCCGCGCCCACTCATTGCGCACACAGACACCAGGGAAAACTTAAAAACATCATGTCGACAACAAGACGTTCTGAAGTGCGAATCAAAAGCGACCTTTTTTTCACTGCCCAGGGACGAGCATGTGAAGAATCAGTGGCTAGAGTTTTTACAATACCACACAAGTATAGCCCAAACCTTGTGCTGTGTTCGCGTCATTTTAATGACGATTGCTTTACAAACACAACGGACTGGGTCATCTGACCAATCACCGCCGATTAGCGTCACGCAAAGGAGGGGTTTGGAAAAATGAGTCGTTGAACGAATCATTTGGGAGTCGGTGAGCAAATCAGCTAAAAACAAATGCATATTATAAGACAACAAAAGTGTTTTTTGTCATTGCATGAATGTAAGACTGTTGTTGGGGACTCCCAGAACAATATTAGGAACATTTTAAATGCCATAATAGGTGCCCTTTAAGTGATTTCATGTTTTTAAAAAATTTTCTAGAGATAAAGTATGTTTAAGAGGTGCTCACTTCATCAAATTTAATAAAAATAAAAACAAAATGAAATAATTAAACTAAATCCATAAAATGATCCCATGATTGGAACCCCCCTAAAAGGTTCTATATATGAAGCGCTTGACAGAACCAACAGTTAATTTATTAACTAACATGAGCAATACATGGATAACTGTATTTTTTAATCTTTGTTAACAATGCTGTAGAAGTGCAGTTCATTATTAGCACATGCTAACTAACTAATGTTAACCAATGAAACCTTATAGTAAAGTAACAAAGACTTAAAAAGCCAGTTGACTTCTCAACTTACCCGGACAGGAAAGTTGCATTTGCCCTTCCGTACAGACTCTTCATCTGCTTGCCATTGGTGTGGCCGGCTGGCTTCCGGCACGTAGGTGGGCTTCTTCCTGCGCAGGCTCTGACGCAGCTTATTCATCTCCACGCTCTCAAACTCTCTGTTGCTGAGGACAAGAAAGACGACGCGTTAGCAGGAGCACAAAATAGCCCTTACTTCACCTGAGATTGCAAATGTTAAGTCAGGACACACGCTAGCTGGGTGTTGACATATCACACAGAAGGCAATGTTTCCAGTCATGCTGGATAGGCAGGATGTAATCACTCTGATTTGGATCTCAAAAACAAAACAAATGAAAATAACCACAGTATATTGGATTAAACAGAAATTGCAGAGAATTTATTCACCTCGGTCTTAAAAATACAATTACTTTGATCTCAAGAGGCCTATTTATGTAACATAATTAGCTCATTCATTCTACCCTTAATTTGCATTGGTAATTTCAAATTCTGATGCACAACACAACAAAGCCAGGCCGCTCTGAAGAATGCAAATATTTGAAGCCGTTTAGTCCAAGTTACGCATGCACATCATAAAAATTCCATTAAGGAGAGTTTACAGTACGCATACTAAAACATCAAACACTTAGATGGACAGTTCAGTGAAAGAAAAAAGAAGATATTTTGATTTTTTTTTTCCACAAAAAGGTAAATGAGGGCTGAGACTGTTAAACTACAGTTTTCAACTACATTTTTTACTAATTTTGTTATGCGCTTTTACTCATTTCAGTTCAGTTTCGAAGTCAACAATTTTTGTTTAGTAAGTTTTTTATCAAAAATTTCACCTCAATTAATAAAATAGTTATTATCTAATAGTTATATAGGTATGAATTTTGTCAAATATCTTTTCCAGAAAAGAAAATAAATGATACGGGTTTGTAATGACATTAGGCTGAATCAATGGTTGACATTTTTTTGCTTTCATATCTCTCTTACATTTCAACTTTTACATACTAAAATCTCATACTATAAAATTAATTATTATTACCATCTTTTCACACGGTTCGGCATATCTTCTCCTTTAAGAGCTGTACACTTCCCACAAACTGTTGTACTGCGTTCTTCAATGTGAACCACAAGCCACACAATTACTTTTGCTTTTATAGCATCACGTCAGAGGCCAAAAGCTCACATTTCCCAAAGCCATGAAGTGTAACGGGTAACAGGTGGCAGACATGGATTGGCGGAAGTACCACTATGTACACCTGGCCCGAATCCTAAATGCCACGTAACACACCCACATATTCAAAGGAACACATGATTGTATATGAGTGTGTGTTTTTTTAATAGCTCTGGCGTCTAAGTCTCTGAAGGCTTTACTCAGCTCTGGCACGCGCCTGTTGCTGAGCTTGACAGATCAGATAGGGGTCAGACACACGAAACGCAGGACTGGCACCTGCCGCTCGTCCGGGCAGTGAGGCGGGAACGGGCAGCTGAATAAACCACATGGCATTTTTAATGAGGCAGCAGGACATTACAGTAACACCAGTACATTCCCAACAGGAGGGTCTAGATGGTTCGGGGGTTCCTGATCAAGATCAGTCAATGGAGGAGCTGGCGAGATTCTGCTTTCGAGATTGATCTAATGGCTGAAAGGCTGCCAGAACAGCAGAGAGGGAGGAGAAGACATTCGCATAGAAAACAGCCTAAAAGCCAATGAGGGAAAGAGAAGAGACTTTATAAGGAGAAGAAAGAAGGAGCTTGAGATGTAAGGGGAGGAGAGACAAGTGCTAAACACCCTCATTGAATCTTATTGAGGTCACAGTTTTAATGTGTGTCGCTCACAGTGTGGAGCCAGTCACAAACGTCCTAACTGATGCAGCACCACCGTCAGAAACGAAACATTTTTTAAATCAGTAAATACTACTATTTACCATAATTATTGTTATTTCAAATTAGCTTAATTTTTTTTTTTTATTTAATCATTTTGTAATGTGCTTTTGTCATTTGTATTATTTTATAAAATGCTTATTCATAGCTTTAATTTGTTTTTATTTCAGTTTTTAGTCATTTTAGTACTTCAGCCTTAACTTATTTCAGTTAGTGGCCAATGTAGCATTTTTTTTTGTTTAGATGTCTTAAGGTTATGTTTTTTATCTAATATTTATATTTCATTGTATTTCACTGTTTTTGAATTAGTTAATAATAACAACACCAGTCAATAATCGGTCGATATTAAAATTCTATACTATTTTGTAAATAAAATCAATCCTTTGAAATGCTACAAGTGAATTTAGGCATCAGTGAGATTGTAACATTAGAATGTTATAATCTGTACATTATGTGCAGTATAGATATTCCATCATGAAATGTAAAGATTTAACAGCATTATTAGTGTTTTTAAAGATTAACTAAAGATTAGCATTTTGTTGATTACAAATTGGATCTAAATGTAATAATACAGAAAATGACAATGCACAAATAAAAAATTAAATATTGACCATTACGGTACTAATATCATGAATCTCTAGTCAGAGTGTGTATGATTGGCTGTTTACTTGAATAATAACTACTTAAAAAAACTTTGCTTAAATGAAAATTTATTTAAATTTCTTAATGTTTATGTGAATATGTAACATTTAAATAAAAAACTGTTCAATAACATAGTAGTTTCTGCTGTGGTAATGCGAAATTCCACTAGATTTGGTATAATATTTTGGTGTCCTGACACTCATTAACACATACAGCAAAGAAAACAATTTGTTCTTGAGATTTCTTATGAGACCCGCCAGGGAAAATTCCAAAACATGCATGTGAAAGTCACACAACAGCCATAAGAGCCATCCAAGCCATTCCATGGAAATGATGTATCACCAAATGAAAACCAGCTGGAGCAACATGGGTAGAGTGAACCAAGAATAAACCAAAACAACACAAGACTTCATACACAAAACATTTGGTAGAACACTTCTCTTCATGTGTCTGTCTGATGGACTGACCATCTACCACATCAGATGCAAGCAAATATCTTAGTAAACAAGGCTACTTATTATAAAAATGATACATTTATATTACGAATAATCTTGGCTTCTCTGTGAAGCAACTGATTTATCTTAAAAATCGCAACATACTCATAGCAAAATCACCCTGAAATACTTTTAAAGTAACAATAAGAACATTTTTAAAAGGTATGACTTCAGAAGACTTGGAACACACTGCCTAAGTTGAATGGACCACTTTAATGATATATTTATTATGCTTTCGTGCCCTTTTTGAAACTTGAAGGAGAATGATAATAATGTATGGATTCTCATTTCTGGGCGAACCATTCCTTTAAGGTAATGGGTTGAAAGAAAGAAAGAAATGGTGTAAATGGGAGGGAAAATGAAAGAGAGAAAAAACAGAGCAGTGAACGGACTAAAACCTCACTTAGGACGCTTCAGTGAGGGCCGTAGCATCACGTGTAACTAACAAATCAAAAAGGGCTCCTATAGCAAGAGGCTCAAAATCTACAAAAGACCATCCTAAGCTCCCCTGCGGCATCTCAAGACTGTAGAGATACGCATGAGGCAAAGGCTGCAGAATGACTCTCACTACAGTATGGAGGCAGAGGAGCAGATATAGCTTTTGTCTCATTATTGCTAAAAATCAATGCTCTCAGCGCAAGGAATCGGACCGCAGCAGCTGCCTGCGCTCATTTTAGAGACACCGTGGGTGGACAGTGTAATGGAGGCTTTTTGGGTGCTTTTGAAAAAGGGAGTAATTGTAGCATGACACTCCAGTCTCTTACGGTAGGCTGTGCTCAGGCCTCTTAACTGGCATTGAGAGGATCGGGTGGAAAATAGTCACTCACAATTTATTTCAGCAGGAATAATGGGAAAGTTCAACTAAAATGGAAAATTCTGTCATTTTTTTTATTCTATCCTCATTGTATACTTGGGCTTTTGTTTCAAACATCTGTGGAATATAAAAATAAGTTGAAGAATATCACTGCTGCTCAATGAAAATGAATGGTGATCAGGGGCTGTCAAGCTCCATCAAGGTCATTTTTCTGATGCTTTTTTTTTCTTTTACCAGTTTGAAAGCCCCTGTTCACAATATGCTTTCATTATATGGAAAACAGAAGCTCATTCCTCATCTTATTTTGTGTTCAATGGAGGTGTTTGTGTTCAAGGTCATACATGTTTGGACTGACATGAAATTTCGGTGAATTATGATAAGTTCCGTTATCATGAGACAAGCAGGGTAAAACAATTATGGATGCCCCGATATAAATATTTTGACCAGTACAATAAATCTAGAATTATTTTCATTATGTCCGATAACTTATAAGTAGTTAGATTTTATACTAATGTCTAAATAAATACACTGAAAAAAAAAAAAATAATCTAAATGGGAATTTAGGTGTCTCGACATTATAACATATTGTACATATGAAACTGAATATTACTGAATATTAAATTATAAAAAAAATTAACTAGTTATTATTAAATAGCATTTTGAAAGTTAAGAGTAAAATAAGAGGAAATTAGGAAATTATTTTTGACCGATACAATAAAAATAAATATAAAATAATAACCTCAAATATCAGCTGATAACCGATATATCATGCATCTCTAAATTTGATACACTTGTCATGAAACAGAAGGATTCACACAGGTAAAGTGAATAATAGATTTATTTGCAGAAGTATGAGATCACAACAATGGAAGCAGGTGAGTAACTGAAGTTAGTACTGGATGGATATCTGGATGATAACGGATCTTATCTGATGCAGGTTCTGAAATGGAGACCGAGGCCAATGACTAATGCAGGAAACACATGGCTGAAGGTAAATTGTTCAGGAAGATATCAGTCAGGTTAGTGTTCTCTGAGGGAACGACAAGACCAGACAATGTTGAACTGCAGTGGAAAGAGTTGATTGTGAGTGCATGCAGGTGAGGGCCAGGGAGGATGATGGGAAATGTAGAGAGGAGGTGGTGACTAGCTGGTGACCGTGACAAAACTAGTGTTCAAAGGTTTGGGGTCAGTAATTTTTCTTAATTATTCTTAATTCATAGTTTTTATTCAGCTAAAACAGATTAATTTGATCAAAAGTGGCATTTATAATGTCCATTTCAATTTTTTATTTAAAATAAATGCTAATCTTTTGAACATTTTGTCCATCAAAGAATCCTAAAAAATATTTATATCCCGGTTTCCACAAAAATTATTTAGCAGCACAACTGTTTTCAACATTGATAATAATAAGAAAAGTTTCCTGAGCAGCAAATCAGCATATTAGAATGATTTCTGAAGGATCATGTGACACTGAAGACTGGAGTAATTATACTGAAAATTCAGCTTTGATCACAGCAATAAATTACATTACAAATATATTAACATAGAAAAGTTATTTTGTAATATTTCTCAATATTAACTGTATATTTGGTCAATTAAATGCAGCCTTGAAAGTTATGTAATATTTCATTAAATAAGAGATCACAGTCCAATATGAGTTGTACATATTTATGGAGTACAGATACAGAGTGACCCAGTTTTAGACATTATAAACCCCGTTTGCAAATATTATCTGACCCAGGGAGCAAAGGCGACTTGTTTCTCTGCCCATCTGTCGCAGCTCGTCTAAAGAAGCCACACCATATCACACCTGCTCAGATTGAGGTTACACTCACACACATAAACATGACACTCACCCACACACACCCACATACGTCAGATCCAGACGTGAGTAGGGGGTCAGACCAAATGTTTATCCCAAGAGGAGGCCTGTGCTAATATCATCAATACCAAAAGACACTGACACAGTGACCATTTCACACTCACAGCCAGTGTGAATATGTGGGTCATTCAGGTTTGCAGTACATGCTGTCGATTCAATCACGTAGGAGTTTTCGATCAGAATTCACTGACATAAGCTGATGAATGTTCGTAGCACACAAACTAAACCAATGTCCTAGTACAACAATCCTCCTACAAAATGTATGTCTGTGTGCAAGTTGCTTTAAAGAGTTAGACAGCCGGGCTGTAATGCAGTGAGACAGCTGGTTCAGAGACTGCCATCAAGACAAGTCTTATGCGCTCGATTGACACCGCCTAACCAACAAGGGCTTCTGAGGCTTTTCCCAAACCACATTTTCCCTCAATCCACCACAGGATGAAATCAAGCTCAATTTAAGAGGCATGATTATTATTTGGGAAGGATAATTTCCCTTGCTGTGCTGTTTATTTTAGGAATAGGTAGCTTCTTATTAGCAGTGTTTATGAAAAGACATTTATCTCTCCTTTGGATATAAAGCAACCTTAGAGTTGCAATGAAACAGAAGTGACAGATTTTTCTCCAGTTATTCTTCAGCACATCCAAGAGTAGCAGATTATCGAAAAAGAATAAAATGTAGGACTTGGAGAATCGGTTGTTGATTGGATTTGGAGATGTGGGCATTGCATTCAGAAATTGAGCAAGCTTGCAGGGGTGGGGTTTATGCGGAATAAAGTACAAAGTATACTTTAGTTTTTATGCTTATGAGTCGAAAAAGAAACTGAAGAGACAGAACAACAACACTAAACTACTGGAAAAATATTAATCTTTAGTGCGAATATGTTCATGCACGCTATCACATATGCTTTCAGCTCTAAGCAAATTACTGTGTTCACATCCAAACTGAAGAATACTTTGGGCTTAAATGGTTGGATAAATCCAGCAGAAAATGGATTTATGCAACAACAACAAAATTACAAGGTTGTCATGATTCTGCCATCATGTCTTTTGATTTCTCTGGTCTTGTGGCAGAATCATGACAGACCCGTGTTTTGTGTACAAGCGCATGGCCTGTTTGGGCCATGTGCTTGTGTTGTCTCGTAATGTAACTCCGCCCCCTTGTTATCCTCGTCTCCTCATTATTGTCTAGTTAGTTTCACCTGTTCTCGTCATTAGTGTTCCCTATATAATCCCTGTGTGTTTGCTGTCCTGTGTCGGTTCATTGTTTAATGTTGTGTGATTCTAACTGTGAGTAATTCATTGAGTAATCTGTAATTCAAGAAATTCTGTTCGTATCTTAGTTTTGTTCCTGTCTTAGTTTCTAGTCATAGTCTGGTGTGTTCTACCTAGTGATGGCCAAATGAAGCGTTTCGAAGCATTATTGCTTTCCGATACAATTGTGTCGAAAATGGTTCATTACTCGAAGCTTCATTCAGATAGAAATTGCAGCACCATCTCCTGGTGAAGTTAATGTAATGCAACAAAGCTGACAACCATAAAATGCAAGTAGGCTTATGTTAACGCCCCGTTTATGACGTGTTTACCGAGGCGATCAAAGCTGAAACAGTGTTAGTGCTGTGAAACTCATTTCATGTGTTCACCTTGATAATAAAACATTAAGCATGATGTGTGTGTGTGTAATTATTTCTTTAGACAAGGACAGAAGATCAGACCAGCTTAAAAAAGTTGGAAACCATCACAGAAATTCTAATGGTTTCTATTAAACTGGCTTTTACCATTTAAACCACTACAGTATTCTTTTTGTAGTGTGTTTGGCACATATTCCATTAGGATTTAATGCCCCCACCAATAGAACCCAACACATAATCAGTAGAGACCCACAGACACCACTATAATTTCCATTATAACCAATACAATTCCCATGAAAACCAAATCCTATAGAATTTCTGTAATGGTGTCTATAGTTTTTTTTTAGCAGGGCAGTATCATGTGTGAAAGCTTTATCTTGTTTAGCTGTGGGAAGCATACCTCTATAACTTGTTAACTGGTGGGACTGATATTTTTGTATGTTGAAAAGGATGTGCTTGTGGTACTGGTTGTAGTTGTATAATGTAGCAGAGAGTTTTTGTAGTTTCTGTCTTTGATGCATATTTTTATGTAACAATGTTCATATGTTCTCAAATTAATAATAATAATAAAATGTGTCAGAGGGTGTGCTTTAGGTAGGCTACATCATACAGAAGGCTTATACAAAGTGTTCATTAAATGGTGTGGTTTTTATTCAGAAATATTATTTTCTCCAGTCTTTGGTGAAAGGCGATTTCTTTTCTTTTTTTAATCAATTTCACCAGCTTTAGAGAATATCCTCTCGCATGGAACAGATGATGCAGGATCACACAAAAACGGCTTCACTTTTATAAGAAATACAGCCGTCAGGTTTCAAACCTGTCGACAGGATTGGCCTGTCAAAGCAATCGGGTGGTTCACTACAGGAGTGAAGCAGTCTGTTTGCTTCAGACGTCATTTTCACGTGACTAGTGACGTAATGATACAAGCTCCGAAGCAGTGGTTCATTGCAAGGACCGTTCGAGTTTGAAGCAAGCTTCGGAGCGTCGGTGTCAGACGTAACATCACTAGTTCTACCCTGTCTTGTTTTGCCCCCTCGTGGGTTTTGTTTTTGTGTCAATAAATCCTGTGTTAATTGCATCTGCTGTCTGCGATTGGGTTCATCCTCCATCCACATAACAGAATGAACCGACCAACAAGGAACCCAGCAGACAGTGTGCCTGTTGCCGCGATACTACAACCGACTGACCCTGAACTATGGTGGCAGTCGGCTATCGCCGACAGTTGGAATGGCAAGCTTCCAATTTCTCCCCAGGGTGAGAGGACCCTGAGGGAGTACGTGCGGGTTGCACAAGAGAGGAGGTTCTTCTTGCCTGACATCCTCTTTAACCGCTATCTCATCGCGGGCCTCAATGAACTTCCTCCTCTGGATGAATGGGAAAGGCTGGTTCGTGTTGGTGGGTTTGTCACGGAAGGAATCGCGTGTGCCCACTATATCGTCATCGCCTGGCAAGCTGCCAGTAATCCCGGAGAGTTGTGTTCTGGCCGTCATCTCTCAAGGGGATCAGGCTCTCGCCGTTTCCACTCCCGAGACGCCATCCACTGCCGCAGATCTCCGTGGCAAGAGAGGGAGACGGACCTCTTGGGACTCAACATCAGAGTCCTCCGTGACGGAATCAGCCATCCTAGAGACTGATCTTTCAACCCCAGACACAGAACCCGCCATGGTTCCCCAACCACTCACTAGTCCGGCAACGGCATCTGCACAGCGACCTAGGAGGAAGAAGAGGAGGAGGGGAGCTTCCCGTCCTTCAGCGAGCGCCGCCCCAGAGCCCGCTCCAGCGAGCGCCGCCCCTGAGCCCGCTCCAGCGAGCGCCGTCCATGAGCCCGCCTCTGCCAGTGATCCCCCAGAGCCCTCTACTGCGAGAGTTGCGGCCGATTAAGCCGCTAAGGAGGTACTGAAAGCAGTTTCGGCGCGTCAGGAGATGCCCATCTTCCTTGCTGCAAGGACCCTGTCTGATTATTTGTCTTGTCTTGCCCGGATCCTTGAAGTCCCTGTCTGTTCTGTCTCGTCCCCAGACCCGGTATCTGCCACTGAGAGCGCTGTACGCAGTCCTGCCCGGACTGTTTCCCCGTTCGTTCCTGTCTCCACCAGCCCCCGGACTGTTTCCCCGTTTGTCACTGTCGCCACTAGTCCCCGGAGTATTTCCCCTGTTGCCACTAAACCCCGTACTGTTTCGCCCAAGTCCTCTCCTCGTGTGTGTCCGTCTAGACCTGCCCAGAGTCCTCGTCCTCAGCCCTCATCCCGTGGACCCAAGACCCCCAGTCCTCCCATCCACCCTGGACCTCCCCCCGTGAACTCTGTGTTTCCTCCACCTGCTTTGCCTTGTATGTTGTTTTTGATGTTTCATCCCAACCCTGTCATAGTTTTTTCTTGTTTGCCTTTAATAGTGTTTTCCATGTTTTGTTGGTTTTTATCTATGTCACGGTCTGTCTTGTCTTGTGTTTAGTTTCCCTTTGAGGAGCGTCTGGAAGCCGCTCCTTAAGGTGGGGGTTCTGTCATGATTCTGCCATCATGTCTTTTGATTTCTCTGGTCTTGTGGCAGAATCATGACAGACCCGTGTTTTGTGTACAAGCGCATGGCCTGTTTGGGCCATGTCCTTGTGTTGTCTCGTAATGTAACTCCGCCCCCTTGTTATCCTCGTCTCGGCATTATTGTCTAGTCAGTTTCACCTGTCCTTGTCATTAGTGTTCCCTATATAATCCCTGTGTGTTTCCTGTCCTGTGTCGGTTCATTGTTTGACGTTGTGTGAGTTTAGCTGTAAGCAATTCATAGAAAAGTTTGTTATTTGAGAAGTCTGTTCCTGTCTTTGTTTTGTTCCTGTCTTAGTTTCAGTCATAGTCTGGTGTGTTCTACTCTGTCTCGTTTTGCCCCCTCGTGGGTTTTGTTTTCTGTTTTTGTATCAATAAATCCTGTGTCCATTGTATCTGCTGTCTGCGATTGGGTTCATCCTCCATCCACATAACAAAGGTAAAAACTAATTTAATCAAATGAAACGTGCATTGCTGAATTAACTTGTGTTTTTCATTTAACAAAAACATTCAAAATTGATTAGATAAACAAATGAAGAGATTATCATAAGGCCTCTTACTTCCATTTGAAGTAGGACACTTTCAGGTTCGTCTTCATCCACCTTGGTCTTCCTAAACACCCAAAATATGCCCACCTGACATAAGTAAATATTTTTTAATTGGAAACATTTTATCGCACTCCCTAGACTCTCCCAAGGCCTACTGACCTTGACTACAGAAAAAGGCATTATTCACAAGTTTCTTCTCACAGCATTTGTAGATTCAATTTGAAACATGAGAGACAAAAAAGAGATAAAAGATATAAAAGAGGCAATATATCGTATTCTTCTACCAGGAGCGGGGGGGGATGGGGGTGATCGGAGGATTATAGTGGGTGATCTCTATGGGTGATCGGAGGATTATAGTGATGGCTTCCCCTCCCGGTAACCATTCGCTGTGGTCCCCTCACTCCTCACTCCTCCTCGGTTCCTGGACTCCCCAATTTCCCAGGTTAGGCTGTCTGGCGACAAGGTGGAGAACTGCCCCCAACAGATCTCTGCTGCCCAAGTGCCTTGCACCCACTTGTATCACCAGCTGGCAGCTGGGTGCGGTTCGAGGACCCGGTTATGCCTTCTCAAGCACCCCCTGCCGACCCGTGGAGACAGGTAAGTGTTGCACCGCACACTCAGACATCTGTTTTGTGCCGCCCCGGGCCTTCTGAGCTGGGTCCCTGTCCATCACTTATTACCGCACATCACGATGGCGAGCCTCAATAATGTGGGGGATCAGAAGGCTTTTGTCTAGGCACTGGATTGTGGCAGCACTAGTGACTTTTTAATTGGGATGCCATTCAGTCGACACGTCGACTACGTTGAACGCGAGTGACTGAAAGGGAACGCCTCGGTTACGTATGTAACCCTCATTCCCTGAGACGTAGTCTCGTCGCCACTATTGCTGGACCACCTCTGACTCAGGGCTCCGCTCGGCTCCTCAGAGAAAATCAAATGGTGTGTGCATCCACTTCCGTATTTATACCCGCGCCGCGGGCAGAGTGTGAGATGCAAATCTCGCACGACAATGTGCATTGGCTCATTTTATAAATACTCGAAGAAGACAGGCTCCGTAAGCGGATCAGCCAATCAGTCAAAACGTTGACTACGTTTCCGTTCCGTCTTTCAGGAAATGAGGGTTACATACGTAACCAAGACGTTCATCCCCTTACATTCTTAAACAGCTAACATTCTCTAGAAGCGATTACTTTGTCTTCATCCTCTAATCCCTCTGTCAAAAGCATCATATATTGAGTAACAATAAAGGTAGAGTGTCTGTTTTCAAAACATACAATAAAAGATTAATATAGTTAAGAAAATCTCTGTGTAACTCATGTAAGATTAACTAAATTAATCTATAAGCAGTGGTATTGATTGAATACACATAGGAAAATAATATTTCTCTTACATGTCTTGCTTCTCTAAATGTGCTGTAATGTGTAGTTTTCCTTGCTGTGTTGACAGTGAAAAACAGGTTTTATTTGAGGTATTTTAAAAACTAAATAAATGAAACACACAAGCTTTTATAGAATGTGCAGACTGGAAAGACTGCAAGAAAAGAATGGCTAAAGGTCTTCTTGAGTCTTCACTTGAATTATTGATTTTTGTTTATTTTGGGTGAAGGGCAGGACATTGAAAATAGCTCTGAGGTTCCTTTTCCAACAAAATGGCAACCAAGTACACAGTCTCTCGTAGATTATCCAACATACAGTGGGTAGATTGACATCCAGGAGATTTCAAGAGCTGAGGTTTGACCTGTCTAGACAGTGTGATGTTCTTTAAGAATAACTCAACCTTGAGATAAAATTGAACACCTTGTTTTTCCAAAGCATTTCTGACCATTTTGAATGTTCATAAAATATACTTTTGTCAAACAAAGATCTGCATGTAGCGTCAGTTATCAGCTCAATTTAGCTTTAGTCCGGCTGATCCATCGTCTAAATAAACGTGGACTAGGGATTAGTCACGATGGCCGTGAATGAAATTCAGTGGGCAACTGGGATGTGTTCCTGGGTCAATATTGTTGTTTGTTCTGAAGCAACAATCCTTTCAACCAATCAGATTGTAGGGTTAGTGTTAGGCTTAGGGCAGGGCTTGGGATGTCCTTTCAATTCATAAATACATCCATAGGGAAAAATAAACCTAGAAAGTAAAACTGCAATATAATAAGATTATTTTTCTCCATTGGAAATATTCATAGAATTATCTTAAAAATAAATATTAAATTAAAAACCCCACACAATTCTATGATAGATATATTCTCTGTAAACAAATCATACTAATGTTGCTTGCTTCTGACATAAATGTATTGTTTTAATAATTTTTAGATATTTTTACTTACTTTTTTTACATGTCGAATATTGTTCCAGGACAAACAAAAGATCATATCAAAATTATAAGAAAATCACTGATTGGTAAGAAAAATAGGTAACACTTTATCTTAGGGTCCAATTCTCACTATTAACTAGTAGCTTATTAGCATGCATATTACTAGGATATTAGCTGTTTATTAGTACTTATAAAGCACATATTAATGTCTTATTCTGCATGACCATATTCTACATCCCTTAATTCTACCCAATACCTATACTTAAAGGATAATTCCGGTATTTAACACTTTGAGTCTATTTTCTAGTTTGTTTTGGATGAACTAGAGTGGTGGACTTAGAAATTTTGACAATGGGTCCTGTCTCGACTTTTTGACTATTTTAGGATAGCCTCTGGGTGCTTCAGAGTGGTTGTCTACGAGCATACTGAAACATGTCCTTAAAACAACACTTAACATTAGCTCTCAAAACTGTGAAACTCACCGAGTGATTAGTGGTGTTCGTTGATGATCCAAAACAAGTAGTGTAGCGAAATACAGTTTCTGTCGTGTTTTACCTGCCATTTTTTAAAATTCCCATTTATGTCTGTTGGAGCCTCAGTGCTCGTTGATATTACTGCACTTATCGGATACCGAAAGGGGTCTGTTTACATTTGGTTGTAGTCTTTTCGCTCGGTTCTCCATCTCTCAGAAGGCTAGCGTGAGCAGAGTAACTGCGAAAGTGGTTGTCGCCATCAAGTGGTCGGGAGTGTGCTAACGCTTCAGACTCAAATATTGAGCGGAAGTTCATCCGCGGTTGTGAGGTATCTGAAAAAATAGTTCCACTATAGTAAATAACACGGATTGAAAGCATACATTGCGCCGATATATTTGTTTTTAATCATCAACGAACACCACTAATTACTCGGTGAGTTGCACAGTTTTGAGAGCTAATGTTAAGTGTTGTTTTAAGGACATGTTTCAGTATGCTCGTAGACAACCACTCTGAAGCGCCCAGATGCGATCCTAAAATAGTCAAAAACTCGAGACAGGACCCATCGTCAAAATTTCTAAGTCCACCACTCTAGTTCATCCAAAACAAACTAGAAAATAGTCTTAAAGTGTTAAATACCGGAATTATCCTTAACAACTACCTACTAAATGCATATACTAACTGCATTAATAAGCAGTAATTAGGAGTTTATTGAGGGAAAAGTCATAGTTAATAGTTAGTTAATAGTGAGAATTGGACCCTAATCTAAAGTAATCTAATCTAAACATATATTCTCTGAAAACAAGTCTTACTAGTCTTGTTATGCGTTTTAATCTGTTTAATGGGCTAAGGGGGGAAAGTTGGGATTTTCTTCTTAGTGAAAATGATGATTCCTCATACACAATTGTAGTGACCTATTTTGCCTTCTGCATATCATGCATGTAACAGTGGCCCTTTAAGGCCACCAGTAAGAGAAATTGATAGGTAGAGACATGAGAATCCTCTCAGTCCACTGCGTTCTCTGTAATGATGCCCTTCCAGGAGAGGAACATCAGGCATGATCCGTCGTTAATTTGTTTTCTGATCAACCAGCCTACAATTCATTTGATAACCGCAGAGAGCCACAACAACAAATAAATCGAATAATAAACAGACAGATAAGTATCAGCTGATCTATTCAGTTGATATATCAATTTATCTATTAATCTGAGCCATATGGAGGCTCATGCAGTTACTTCCTGTAAGAGTATTAGCCAAACACAAGCCTTCAGAATAAGCTTGGTTACTAATCTGTAAGATGCACAGGTTCTAGGGCCTTTGTATTTATTTTAATAAACACAAATGTCACGGCACAAAGCAAAACATCCATTCCCGTGAGGCTAATTCTTCATCTTTAAATAGAAAAAAAAACTCACCTCCCCTCTTCCGTCTCATCCATGTCACTGCTGAAACTCATTTTAGACAGATAGCAGAAGACCAAAGCCAGGTAAAGTATCAAAATCGAACCACCAGTGGTTTCGCAGTCAAAACTGACGTTTGATGTAAAGCTTGAGGCAAAATGCTGTTGAATATTCAGTACTGGGATCCAAAAGCAGGAGGAGGAAACCACACCTCCCCTTAAGAGATTAACTTGGAGGAGGCGACAATAACACATGTGCTCAATCTCATCACCATATGTGTCCTCGCCTACAGAAACACACGCAGACGCAGGGAGACATGCGAATTTGCCTGGATGTGCTGAGCTGCAGCCTCTGTGGAACAAATCAACTTTTTGTCTTTCCACAACATAGACTGCGAGGGGAGGATGGAGAGTGAAAGATAGAGAGACAGGGAGGGGAGGGGAGAGAGAAACAGAGGAGGAGCGCGGGCGGAGGTGATTAGACTGGAGATGGTGATGACACACTTTCAGTCGCCCATCTGCAGTGCCAGTTGTCTGTGTCGTTGTGTTTTGTACTCTTGCTGTGTTCCTAAGCTGTACTCAGCTCTTTAGCCATCATTTCTACTCATAGAATAGCTCATTAAAAAAAAACAGTTTTGTTATTCTGATAGATTAGTTATTGAGGATAGAGCACAGTACGTGCACATAGCTTGCGTCTTGTAAGCCTATTAATGCTGTAGTTATGAAGAATGACCTCAGTGCACTGGATACTGCTCAAGATACTACTTGCGTAACAAAATGCCTTTCAAAATTTAAAGACATACTGCCTTTTTATTTGTATTTTTATATTGCTTTTTATTGTTTTATTTGTTACATTTTTGTAAGGAAAGACATTTCCTTAACATTTATAATGAATTTTGAAATATTTTTAAAATCATCTTTTTATTATTTGTTATTTTTTGAGAAAGCCCTTTGAACTACAATATTTACTTTAAGATTTTAAGTTAATATTAATAATCTAAAAACACATTAATGTTCTCTGATGTCAGTTAATGCTCACATGAAAAGCAGGTTAAAAAAAATACTAAACCTTTTTTTAGTAAGTTTATTATTTTTAATAAATTGACCCATTTTTAAGATTTAATAAATTATAGCTTTTTTCAACTCAAAAACTCTGTGCAGTTCCCTCACAAACTCCCGTTTTTTATCCCTCAGGGTTTATTCCATATTTATCTATTTATTATTTGTTGTTTACATGTGGATGAAAGGAACCAAAAAAAAAAAAAGAGTAAATTGTAGGTCATGATCAAAGGTGCAGTGTATAATTTCTGCAATGTTAGTGGAACAAACTGCAATTGGTTTCAAAAAACCAATTGGTTTCCCAAAAACTGTCACATTGTTTAGGTATACAGTACGTCCTGCCTCAAACTCACACCATTGGTTGAGCCAATGTTGCCATGATGCTCAAGCAACATTTTGAAAGCACAATAGTGTTTACTTTCCAACCTTACTTATTGTTGTCTCTGCACAATAAACTGGGATATGAGAAAGTATGTTGAAAGTGTTTGCTCTTCTTTTTGTTGTACAAGTGATAAAGTTTTTTTTTTTTTATCTGGAAATTAAGAAATCGCTCTGTCACTTGAACGCACATCATTGGGACTAACACACTTATCTGTGATACATACACAGGACTTGAAGGCAGTATAACTGTTCCTTCAACTTCAGCTGTCTTGTGCTGACTGTATAAAATCATCACTTATCTTTCAAATCATGTCGCTGCACCGGGAGTCTCTTGGCCGGCTCGACTGGTGGAGCTTCCCTCTGGTGCTGAATTGATCACGCTCTGTTGATTGAACTTGTCCTAAATTCTCATGACCCAAATGAGGGTCCACCAGCAGGACTGGATCAATGTATTCACATGGACATTTAACCAGACTAATCATGTCTAGCATTTTGTATAGTTGTTTTAACCAGAGGCAATAAACAGAAGGGTCTTGAGCTCGTAAGAAAAATCGCATACAAAGTCTTGCAAAAGTATTTTGGTCCTAACACAATTCTTAAATAATTACAAATTCTGTCACACACTTTAATTCAGAGCACTTCATTATCCTTTGGGTTAGGAAACTCTCCAATTTAGATGGATTGACACATAAATACATATTTCTATCCTATTTGTTTGTAGAGATTGATATGTATATCCAATCCTCTCTGATATGAAATTATAAATGCTATATAGGAGGACCTCATATGAATATAAACAGGCCTCCTGGCAAACATGCTTTCCGTTGCCAGTCTGTTAAACAAGAGTCAATCAATGTGTCCTCCTCTCTCTATGGGTCAGTGAAAGCGGGGTCAGATTTATGTAGTTTGACTGTATGAGCCGCATACTAGAGAATGACAGTCACAATGATTCAGTGGCACATTGCCCTCTACCTGCACTGAGCAGCAACAGGACAAAGGCCTGCGTATCTTTACTGAGATGTCAGAGGATACATGATGTAAACGAATCTCTCAGTACATCTGCATAATGTGCATATATATATACCACGACACAAGAGATCCACATTAAACAATCACTCAGAGTAAATTAATTAATTGTAATTTGTAATTTTATTTGAGAATGTCGTTATCAATGAATTGCAATTTTATTTCTTACAATACTGCAATATTACAATCTATTTTTTACAATCAAAACTGACCCTATTTATTTTTTAACACACATTCCTGGTCATATTGTATAAAAATTCTCACCTCACACTATTCCAAAGAGGAAACAAATCTGTGTAAACTTTTATCAAAATGTATATATAAAAAATTCTATAATTTCTACTAATAAAATGTGACAAACTATAATTTTATCCAAGGCTACATTGAACATTAAAGGGTTAGTTCACCCAAAAACTTAAATACTGTCATAAATTACTCACACTCATGTTATTCCAAAAGCTATAAGACCTTTAATCATCTTCGAAATACAAATTAAGATTTTTTTTTATAAAACCTGAGATTTCTGTCCCTCCATTGAAAGTCTATTCAGCCAAACATTAATGCTTTAAAAAGTTCGTAAAGTAATCCACATGAATCAAGCAGTTTATCTTCTGAAGAGACATGATCGCTTTATACAGGTTCTCGCATGTCAAGCAAATATGTCTGACCTTCCATTTACTATATTTGATGTGCACTACGTGTATGTGCTGATCAACGTTTGTGAACAGAGCTTGACATTGGCACGACCAACCCGCCATTTCTCCATACATATCGATACTGAAATATCTGAAATGTTTCCAATACTAATTTTCCACAGAATAGATACATGATGCCAGCTGCACTTGCTCACTCTCTCATCTCAACGACAGCGAGTTGACCCACAAACCTGCCTCCTCTTACTCACTCTCTTAATTTACTGCAGATGAATATTGTTGGTGTTAAAAGGCTTGAATTTTGCCGTGGGATTCCGCATAATTTTACTCATTCCCGCAGATTTTGTGCTCACACCCAAAAGTATGTGCACATAAAGCTGCCTCTTAGTACTAAATTGAGCTCTTTTTCACTGCTTATTGCGTTAAACAGTCAAATACACAAAATAATGTCAAAATGCCGGTCTTGGCAAGCATTCACATAAACACAGTCGGTTATGTTTTAGGTAAACATAAACAGTTGAGAAAGAAAATGCATGAGTAACAGTATAATGGATTTATGCGTTAGGTCTTAAAGTGACAGCAGCATAATTTCCCTACTGCCAAATAATGGAGATGGTCCTCACTGCAGAACATGAAATCCACGGGGAGGAGTCGGATCTAGATCCGGCTCCTCCCACCTTACATACCTAAACCTACCCAGCTCCACCCCTTATCCCTAAACCCACCCCTAAACCTACCCAACCCCACCCCTTAATCTGGATCCGACTCCGCCCCCCGGATCTCGTGTACTGCAATGAGGTGCTACTGAAATTATGAGATAATATTACAAATGTCTATATGGTATGTTTTCACTATGGTATCGATGTCAAAATTGTTGCCAGTGAAAATGCTGAGTGAAGGTAACTTTGGAAAACCACTAGCCACAGTGGCTGGTAAACAAACAAAAAAGTTAACATTAAGCCCTGTATGTGAATAAAAGCCTAAATTAAATCTGTTAAGTGATCTTGTCTCTTCAGAAACCTTGGATTTGGAAAGAAAGAAGGGTGAGTAAATGATTAAATACATTTTTAAGTAAATGAGTGCATGTAACCAGCAGTTTACTTCCAAAAGTCCCAACAGAGGGCGGGGCTATGACTTCCTTCAGCTGCCCTGCATTCAGTCCCATCACCATGGAGGGGAGCCCCAGGCTCATGTGAACGCACTGGCCCAGTCTGCTTGTTCTCAAAGCCTCTCAAGGCATAAAAAGCATCCCATCTGACGCAGAAGCACTGATATCAAGCAGACGAGGGCCTCCGGCGAGGCCCAAAGAGGCGCAGAGACCAGTAGCGATGCCACTTCCTTGTTTGCTCTCTCTAACTCCACTGCATTTGATTACTAAATCTTAGTCTCAAACAACTCATTACCACTAATGTGGTTTCTCCCTTCCCTCTGCTCTTTCTCTCTCTGCTGCCTGTTTTCCTCCCTCGTTCTAATTTTCGCTACAGGCATGATTGTGGTCCCTGTTTGATCTGACAAGACACCCAGAGAGCAATCACACCCAGAGGTCCGTCACGCTAAGAATCCTCACTGTTCGTCATAACTCACTCCAATCTACATCAACACCCCCCAATCACCACCTCCGTCGACTGCATGGCAACCAGCTCCCATGGCAACCACTCCTACAAGGGTTGTATGGGGTGAGTGCCAAAGCCTGATGGAAGGAAGAGGCTATGGGAGAAATGAAGCATGGAAATGATGTGCTACTGCAAACACATTTTGACGAATTGTTGTCTTGACACTACTTCCTGGCACATGGTGGGGAAAATTCACAGTTTAACTACGCATAAGTGTCAGGAGAAAGTTTAACATACCTAATGCTAATATTTATTCAAAGAATCTATTTGCCAAATGACTGAGAGTGTTTTTAAAAAAAAAGCATTCACTGGTTTTCATTGGCAGAGAGCAGGGTGTTCGATGGCTGATACAGCATAAAACCAATATGAATATTATAGCAAATGAGACACACAATTGTGTAAATTATTAGAAAATGTATTAATAAATTAATAAATTAATAAATAATTGTGGAACATTTGCATGGAAATTTCTGTGCTTCTTTTCTTTGTTTGTTCTGGTTACTTAATAAAGTTGATTGTTTAAAATCAATATTAATTATAATTTGTAACCCAATTTACTTACATAATGTGACATATTTCAAAGTGAAACAGGATATTTAACAAGAAAAAAAGTATGGCACAACTTTATTAGTAACTGATTTGATCATAAACAGTAGCAATTACAAAAGGAATGGAGCTAATATAAATGCACATTTACTAAAACAGTTCTTAAATAGTTATTTAATTTGTTAATATTATTCAATAGTCCATTGTGGCTAAGTGATGGCAGTGAAAAAGAAATGTAATTTCAGAGGGTCATTACTTTTATAGTAAGTAATAGTTACACTCAAGTTACTTCACTTTATTTGAAGGTGGCATAGTTACATTATACTTACTCAAATAAGAATTGAGTAATATTAATTAACTATATGTATTTACTATAGAGTTAGGGTTAGGGTTTGTTACTTGTTGTAATTATGCATAATTTGCGCAAACGAACTGAATTATTAATGCAAAACTGAAAGTAGGCTAATTGTTAAATAACCATTTACCCTCCTACACATTCCCCCAAGTTCTTCTGGACTGCCCGGCCCGCCATTTTTAAATTTAGAAGTTCAGTGAAAATTCAGTGAAGAAACATGGAAATGGGCCAAGTGACCGAGCTTATCACTCGGTCACTTGGTCCATTTTAAAGGGTACCTATTATGGCATTTAAAATGTTCCTAATAATGTTCTGGGAGTCCCCAACAACAGTTTTACATGCATGCAATGACAAAAAACACTTTTGTTGTCTTATAATATGCATTTATTTTTACCTGATTTGCTCACCGACTCCCTAATGATTCGTTTGACGACTCATTTGTCCAAACCCCTCCTTTGCGTGACGCTAATCGGCGGTGATTGGTCAGATGACCCAGTCAGTTATATTTTGCGTTAGCCCAAAGCTTAAAAATATTGATAAAGCACTGCAGTGCTACAATACGCTTCACATAATTTCACATATTTCAAAAAAACAAAAAAAATGACATCGGAGACCTAGAAGCTGCTGAGCGTAACTCTCACTCTCTCACACACACACACACACACACACACACACACACACACACACACACACACACACACACACACACACACACACACACACACACACACACACACACACATAAAAGCAACAATTATTAATAGTACTTACAGGTTGTGATTCGGAGGAGGAAGCTGATCCAAATAAACTTGGTATTGAACGTTCCTTCAGTATCAGGCGACTCGCGAATACACCATAATCCACACAACATTTGTGTTTGTGAAGCGATCGTCATTAAAATAACGCGAACACAGCTCAAGGTGGCTATACTTGTGTGGTATAGTTGTAAATATAAACTCTAGCCACTGAGTCTTCACATGCTTGTCCCTGGGCAGTGAAAAAAAAAGTTTGCTTTTGATTCGCACTTCAGAACAGCTCGTCGACATGATGTTGTCAGGTTTCTCTGTCTGCTGGGCGCGCGCACTGAGTGGGCGTGTCGAATTCAAATAACTTGTACAAGTGACGTACGAAAGTGCATCGTTCGTCTATCGATTCATATCAGCGACTCAGAGTCGACTCTAACTTTTGAGAGACAATAACTTTGTATACGGTGAACTTTCATATTTAAAACTTTGCAGGATGTTTTTGTTCACTTAGATCTATGTTACACACTACATGAAAGGTAATTTTCAAAATTCCATGATAGGTACCCTTTAATTTAAGAAGCTCAGTGAAAATCAGCATTGCTTGTAGTAGCTTAAACTCAAAACAGCCGCGAGGAATCTAAACACAGTGGAACATTAAAACCCTCCCCCGCCAACTAGCGTTTCGTGTGCTGTAACTGCAGAGCAACACAGACACACCGCAGAAGTATAAATGCTCAAGACGGCGTTGCTTACGACATACACTACAACGTACACTCGACAACGCAGAAGTATAAGTTGCCCTTAAAGGAACACTCCACCGTTTTTTGAAATAGGGCTTATTCACATTCTTTCCTACATTTAGATAGGTGTGCAAATGCATTTTTGTCTCAGTGCATGCATTGTTTTAGTTTGACAGGGTCGGCGCTAGCTTAGCTTAGCACAATGAATGGAATCCTTTGTTGCCAGCTAGCATGTCCTGAGTGATAAAAGTGATAGTGATAAAAATAAATAAAAAAACCCACGTAATTACTTCTTGTGGCCTGTGTATTCACAGTGTATTGGGCGCAGAGATATCACGCAACACATGAAATCCCAACTAGCAGTGCTTCGCCTAAGCAGCAGTGCTTCTCCTGTGCTTCCCCCTAATATAGTCCCAAGTCAATATCTGCCTAGGAAATCGCCTAGTGTTAATCTGCAGCGCTATTTGTACTCGTTGTGAATACACAGGCCACAAGAAATAATTACGTGTGTTTTTTTTTTTTAAATTATCACTTTTACTCAGGACATGCTAGCTGGCAACAAAGGATTCCATTCATTGTGCTAAGCTAAGCTAGCACCGACAGTGGCGGATCTAGAGATTTTTTCCTGGGGTGGCAAGGGGGTGGCATGAGTTTTCGGAGGGGGGCCATAAGTGCGAATCACCTCACCATAATTGGGGGGTGCTGCTCCTTCACTTTTTCTAGCAATGTTTCTCACAAGAATTTTGGTCAATTTGTGTTGAGTGTACCTTTGTCCCTCTAGGGGGGTTCGGGGGCATGCTCCCCTGTAAGATTTTTTTTTGCTTTTTAATGTTAAATTCATCAATCTGGTGCAGTTTGAGAGTTCAAAATTAAGAGCTCCAACCCATATTCAGTGTGCAAATTGAACAAAGAAAAACTCAAAACTCTTTTAGTTGTGTGATATAGTGTCTGTCTACATCACACTACTACATAATTAATCATAGTTATAATATTAATCACATGACTAATAATACTTTTTAATAACAGCCATTATATTGTAAAACACATGCACTGAAAAATAAAAGAAACTTTCATAATTAGGTTAGAAGTTAGAACTAATTTCTATATTTGAAAGAGATAAACACATTATCTTTTATTTTGATGGAAACTGCATTGAGCGTTTATTTAGTCTCATAGGCTACTCTACAATTCTAGTAAAATGCATAATCGTCCAATATGCAGATGTGGAAATAATGCGTAACTGGGTAATGGGTTCCTTATAGCCTGTGTTCTGAAAGTAGCCTAGTTCTGCTATGGGCCGTTCAAAAAATAAAAAGTTTAAAGGTATGAGATGTATTGGCCCAAAAAGCACGTCGGCCCACCGGGAAAATGCCCGGTATGCCCGATGGTCAGTCCAGCACTGCTCATTGTTATTATATATCCAAAGTTAATCATAGTTATGCATAGTAAACGCTCAATGAGACAAAGTATTGCAGATGTAAATAACGTAACTTAACACTGTGGTTGTTGCAGGGTTAACTGTCTGCTATTCGACTTGGTGTCAAACAAACTTGCATCTAAAAAACTTACTGATAACTCAGTCACAGCCTCTCTTCTCCGACTCCGAGAAACTGCGTACTGAAGACAGATGCACTGCCTGACTGGTGAAATTTCGCGGGGGTCGCGTCGCGTGCTGGTGATGAGTCAAACCATTGTGAGGGGGAGGGGATTCTAAATCGGCGATTTCTGTTTGAGAGGAGTTTGGTGCGGGTCTCCTTGGCCTTAACGTGTAGGCTATGAACATAAAATATACTTAAAAAATATTATCTGATTCATAAATGGGGTGGCAACAGGGGTGGCAAGACTGTATCCCAGGGGTGGCAGCTGCCACCCTTTGCCACCCCGTAGATCCGCCCCTGAGCACCGACCCTGTCAAACTAAAACAATGCATGCACTGAGACAAAAATGCATTTGCACACCTATCTAAATGTAGGAAAGAATGTGAATAAGCCCCATTTCAAAAAACGGTGGAGTGTTCCTTTAACTCGGTGGTTGAATGCGAATGTGATTGAAGAAGTGCCTTTTGCGTTTTGGTGGTGCGTCGCCCAATCGCCCTAATGAAAAAAATGCCCCTGGTAAGTACATGTAGTGTTCAAGTGTTCCCAGATTTTCTTACTTTTTGTATTGGATTTGGAACAAAATGGAATAAAGAGCTAGCACTTCTGTTAAATGTCCAAATAGGCATGTTTAATCAACCGATAATCTCAAAATGGCTAAATACCATACGATTAACCTGTTTTATGTATAAATCTATCAATAGGTCAGAGTTAATGTCAACAGTGCTCACTGACATGCTAATACTTTCACTCAATTCTCCCTACAAAGTCTACATTTCCCTGAAAATTTTAATTAAATGCCGCTGGGTGCACAGTTCACAGTATACCCAAGACAGAAAATAAATAGACCACATGGGAACGCACGAAAAAAGCCAGTGAATGACAAATGTCAGCATGGCAGGACCTCCGACCACATCCAAGTCCATATATTGGATAAACACAAAAACTGTTTTTAATTTATTACCCACAATTATTAGACTGCAGCCAAAAGTATGTTTTACGGAGGTTTCCACCACACTGGTAAGAGTAAGTCAGGAAAAGTGAGTGGAAAGGAGAACAGGCCCACAGATGGCCCACAGCAGGGCTGGGACATGCCACATGGTTCCTTCTTGACAACTAGTGGCATCCAACACAGGGAGCAGAAGTGGACAACTTTGTTATGCTAATGGTGTGGGACAGCTGCCTGTGGTCATGGGGCGAACTTAGGACGTCACTGCACGAGTGGAACTAATAAAAAAATGCTAATAAACCTATCATCACAGATGAGACTGGTTCCTATCCATGCCAGTTGTCATTTAATTGTATGGATGCACAATAATATCGGAACCATTATCGGTTATTAGCCAATATATATATATATATATATATATATATATATATATATATATATATAAAGAATGATTGGTATATGTGAATGAAATTATATGTTAATAAAAACCTAAATTCAATATGTTTATCATATAAAGCAATCATGTCTCTTCAGAAATTTTTGGACAAAACCGCTCAATTCATATGGATTAGTTCTTTATGAAGTTTTGGAAGCATCAAAGTGGTAGTTGAGTAGCTGTCAATGGAGGGACAGAAAGTTCTCAGATTTCATCAAAAAGAAGATGAACACAAGTCTTACGGGTTTGTAACAACATGAGGGTGAGTAATTAATAACAGAATTTGCATTATTGGGTGAACTATCCCTTTAAAGAACGTTTGGAGTTCCCTACTCATTCTTACTTTGTTTTCAGAGACTTGACATCTGCATGCTGCCGTTCTATTTAGAAAGAAAACAAAGGCATGCACTTGTCTGACCCTGTTGTGATACGCAACCAAGAGTTTTTTTTAAGGCAGAGAAGTAGAAACCATTATGCTCTAAGGCCTTGCTACAAAACATTATCTCAAAATAAACCACTTAAATTGAAAATATTCCAGAAATACCTGTTTGAGAAAACCTTCGATGTCCTTCAATACTCCAGAAAAACAGACGGCTGTTATTTGTGGACTACATTGATTGTACTTTAGTAGTGCCTTGGCTAGTCTGGACACTTCACCCAGTGCATTGGATGACCTTCGCTAGGCAGATACAGTGTATTGATTCAAACTAAAAGGCAAGAAGAGCAAAGCAGACAGAATGAAGTTAGCGCTCCATGCTAGAATGAAACGACTGTTATCTCCACCTCTCAACCAGTCAGTGAAAGTCATTTAAGCCATGGAAGCGCACCTTTCCATTAATGTTTTGTCTGGTTGTTAGGAAACAAAGCCTTGCGAGAGACAGTGGGCCTCTGACTTAACAAAAACTCATTCAACCCAGGCTGAGATGCTTCCTGAAAACTTTCCCCACTTGATAAAAATCATGAATAGTGGTACATTTCTATTAGACCAGAGGAATATTGTATTGCTTATATATGTATTTTTTTAATTTTATTATTATTATTTTTTTATTATTATTAGAATGTGATGAGAATTTAGCAATAATATAGTTACATGTTAGCTACGTTTACATGCACCTAAATAATCCATTGATGGCTCAATCAATCCAAATGAAAAGCATTTATGTTAACACCTCATTCGATCCGACTGAGTTCGAACTGAATGAAATTCAAATCAAATAATCTGATCAATAGGAACAATTAATCATGTAAACACTTGAGTTGCACACACACATTTCCTCAATTTTAAATGTAGATTATTTTAGATTGCCATAATCAAACACTCACTCTGGGTGTGTTCACACTTGTAGTTCGGTTCGCTTGGTTCAGACCAAAGAAAAAAAGAAGAAAAATTTAGTCCTGGTTCGCTTAGCATTCACATTGGCATTTTAACACCAAACCTCAAGATACCGAGCCTAAAGGCATAAGGATATGTTCACAACCTGATTGGTCGGAATTTATCACGTATATTTCGTGACAGAACTTACCGAACATCCAAAACTATGCTGTGTGCTAGGATATCTGCGCTCATCTTATGTACGCACCAGAGTCCGTTTGGAAGCAGACCGAGATCCATCTTTTCAGCGGCCTTGGTCCACTTGTGTGGTGCGTACCAGTATTTGGATGGCAGCATTGACACTTATTCAAATGAACAACACTGATAGAGCAGTTACACCAGGGTTCGTTTTAATCAAACCAAACACGCCAAGTGTGAACACAACCTTAAAGTTAATCTTCAAAAATCCCTAGTCACAATGATGCCTAAATTCATTTGTAGTATTTAAAATGACTGTTTTTTTTATTTTTTTATTTATTTACACAAAATGGAAATGTTAATAATTATCGATTGAACAGTTATCAGGCATAGCATGACATTATGAGCTTATTGGCCAGAATTTAAATGTCAGAAGTTCAATATTTGTGGAGACAAATGTGAGATTTTAGTACATGTGAGATCCTCAATATGAGATACAATAATTTCAGTCTGGATTCATCTAGATCTAGGTTTTTGAAAACTTTACCTAAGAGACAGACCAACAACAACAAAAAAAACTGAAGAATATATAAAAGGTGTGGCTCCACAATGGCAAGGATTTGAAGAGGCCGGACGGGTGTGCATACAGAGCTTAAAAGCAAGGATCACAGATGGTCACCGCGTCTCATCTTTCAGCAGGCCCCAGCAAATAATTAGCAGAGGTATGCTGTGTGGCCTTTGTCAGCACGTGTGCCCGTCAAACACTAGCGTGTGTCAGGAACAATGACTGGACTACAAAGGGACACAGCCCGGCCTCCCCGCCACCAACACAATTGCTGTGAATTGCTAGGCACGCGCAACTTGGAACAAAAGGGAATGGGACGGGTACTGGGTGGTATCAAGCGACACAAGGCCCACCCTCAAGGTATCTGGCCAAAAAGCTTCAGCATCAGCATTCTGTCAGACCCCGTTCTGTCAGCCTTAAAAAAGCGATTTTTTTACTATTCAAAAAAGTACTATAAATACTATAAAGGATACTATTTCTTAAGCAGCAAATTCACATATTAGAACGATTTATGAAGCATCATGTGACACTGAAGACTGGAGTAATGCTGCTGAAAATTCAGCTTTGTCATCACAGGAATACATAGAAAATTGTTCTACGAAATTGTGATAATATTTCACAATATTACTGTTTTTACCGTACTTTTGATCAAATAAATGCAGCCTTGGTGAGAATAAGAGACTTCTTTCAAAAAAGGTTCATTCTGTCGAAGCCTTAAAAGTTGTGCTCACAGTTTTGCAAAAGCGTGTATGCGTACGAGTCATGAATGCATATGGAAGCGGGGTTAATTCAGTGGAAGGGAGGTCACACAAAAAGAAAGGAACATAAAAAGATCCAGTGGTGCAACGGATCGTCATTGATCCGTGATCCGTTCGGATCAATATCTTCGGTTCGGCACACACGTGATCCGCGGATTGATTCATGAAAAAAAAAAAAAAATGTGCGCATATTCAGTCCACCACACACAGCGTGTTCATGGCGAGCAGAGGAACGGAGGAGCTTGAACGCCCCGCGTCATTTAAATCCCCTGTATAGGAGCATTTTGGCTTCCTGATGCCCGCAAATTAGTTCAAATCTCCCGGGATCTAGCGAGCGAGCGTGCATGAGCGCGCATGCGAGACAGAACATATGTGCTCCAAACCGTGTAGCGCGCGCACAGGAGAGAGCGAGAGACCTTGCGTGTGTGCGCATGTAAGACAGAGAGCATCCTCTTGATTGGCCAGTAGAACCCGCCTAATATCTCTAAAAAGAAGATATTATTATTGTGAGTGTGCATCGCAAGAATTCCAGTCAACTCGCTCCGTGTCCAATAAAAAACAATTCACATGCACCGTTTTCTTCATGTACATTCTTCCTTTTAATCCAAACTCGTTAGTAAATCAAACAAAGAAAAGAAAAGAAACAAAATATAATCTTAAATCCTAAATATCACGGATGCGGTAAAGAAAACTGTGCGATTCCACTCTATTTCCTATAAAGGACGCACAACCAATCCCCTCACTTACAGTCGAAATTCTTAAAGGGCCAGTGCACAATTTTTACACAACATATTTCAAAATAAATATAGAGCATATTTATCTAATTAGTACACACAAAGAAAGAAAGTTACAATCAAAACACAAATATTCAAATACTGAAATGCAACACATATGCAATAATTGTCACTGAACAAAAGCAAAATTAGGCTCCTACAATTATGCCTTGTGCACTTTAAGTTGATTTTATATATTTTAATTTAATCATTTAAAAGTGTTAATTAACAAAAAGACAAAACCTATGTTTATTTGTCTTTTTTTTTTTTTTTTTTTTGCTGATCCGAAAAATGATCCGATCCGTGACTCTGATCCGAGAAACAATCCGAACCGTGAGTTTTTTGATCCGTTGCACCCCTACTAACAGCTGGGACAGATCTACAGGGATACAATGGAGTCGGAGTGGGGGAGGGAGAGTGGCAGAAGAGAAATGGGACAGGGAAAAAAAAGATGGGTAGACGGGCCACCTTTCTAGGAGCCTGACAGGGGTCCTTTGTTACGGCAGCTGGTTGCAGGGAGGTCAGACCAGCTGTGCTTCCACTGACCCCCCCCCGTCCCGCTCCGCTCCCTGACCAAACACAGCCAGCTGTATGAGGGAGGAGTTAGGGGGTTTCAGTGAGTTTGGGGGAGGGTGTCCACACAGTGTCCAAATCTTAGGACCCTTACATGGCTCACTTCTAAGTGATCTGCTGCCTCTCACTGTGGGATGATTAAGCGTTTACAAAATGGTTTACAAATGGATCCAGTGCCTCACATTAAATGGCTCTGGACCTCAAAGCATTCAGACTCTAAAGTAGAGGTAGATAGTGACAAACAAACCAATATATCATTTTGAGATTATCTGCATTGCCAACAGTGTCCGACTGCTTGAATAACAAAGGCTGTCAGTCTGTCTATTTCAAAACAGCCTTGTCAAATGGATAGTACACTTTTTTGCGCATTATGTAAATTTACTGTTTTTAAAGGATCATGTGGAGACTGGAGTAATGGCTGCTGAAAATTCAGCTTCACCATCACAGGAAAAAATTACATTTTGAAATATATTAAAATAGAAAACATTTTTTAATTATAATAATACTTCAGTATTGAAGGTGAGCATAGTGAATATAGGGATGACAAATTGATATTCTTCCTAAATTTTGCAAATTACATTTAACATTTTAGTGTTTTTAAAGATCAACTTTACGTCAGTGTTAAATGATGGCAAAGGTAATCTAAACTTAAAAATAGGGCAATGGACAATTAAATATCCAATATTGGCTTTTAAATACCCATCAATATGATTGGTATCAATAAACACAGATGAGCCAAAACATTATGACCACCTGCCAAATATACAGTGTTGACCCGCCGAGACATGGACTCTACAAGACTCCTCCTGTGGTATCCGTATTTGGCACCAAGACATTAGCAGCAGATCATTCAAGTCCTGTAGGTTACGAGATGAAGCCAGAGTGGATTGAACTTGTTGGTCAAGCACATCCCACAGATGCTAAATTGGATTAAGATCTGGGGAATTTGGAGGCCAGAGCAACACCTTAAAGACCTCTTCGTGTTCCTCAAACCATTCCTGTACAATGTGTGCAGTGTGCATTATCCTGCTGAAAGGTCCACTTCCACCAGGGAACACCATTGTCATGAAGGACTGTACTTGGTCTGCAACAATGTTTAGATAGGTGGCATGTGTCAAATTTACATCCACAAGATTTGCAGGACCCAGGGTTGCTCCGCAGAACATTGCCCAGTGCATCACACTCCTTCCACCACTTGTCGTCGCCCCACAGTGCATTCTGGTGCCATCACTTCCCCAAGTAAACAGCACACATGTACACAGCTGTCCGAGTGATGTAAAAGAAAACGGGACTAATCGGACCAGACAACCTTCTTCCACTTCTCTAGGGTCCAGTTCCAACGCTCACATGCCCATTGTTGGAGCTTTCGGTGGTGGGTCATCATGCACTCTGATTGGTCTGCGGCTATGTAGCCCCATACATAGAGTGCAATACACTGTGTTGTGATGCATTTCTCCCATAACCATAATTACAAATTTGTGAGACTTGTGCCACATTAGATCTTCTTTGGCTCGGATAAGACGGGATAGCCTTCGTTCCCCTCGTGCATCGATGAGCCTTGGGCGCCCAACACCCTGGCGGCGGTTTGTGGTTTGTCTTTCTTGGGATCACTGTTGGTAGATTGATTCTCATCACTACTGACCAGGAGCAACCCACAAGCCTTGCTGTTTCAGAGATACTCTGACCCAGTCGCCTTGTCATATCAATTTTGTCCTTGTCAAAGTCGCTCAGATCTTTATTCCTGCCCATTTCTCGTGCATCCAACACGTACTGGTCTTTTCTTACCATCTTATCGACCCAGGTCTTAATATGTGGCCTAGTTAGGTGATGATCAACCATATTCACTTAATCGCTTTACCTGTGACTGGTCATAATGTTTTGGCTCATCAGTGTATATTGGTATACTATCAATCAAGAAATCTCCATTGTACATTGAGAAACCTCTGTTGGTTGTTCACTAGTCAGACAGACTCTGACACAATCTATATACTAAAATAAAACAAAGAATTCACAAATCAATACTATGAGAGAGAACACATTTGCAGTGTAAAAGTGTCATATGCTATGCATTGCCTCCCTTCTGAGACCATCTGCCTTAAATCCATAATGCATGTCACTGTATTACCTAAATGGTTATTTTATTTTAGCATTAAAAGCTGTTAAAACATTTACAAAGTGAAACTATTGATCCCAGCATCTATCCAGCCTACTCGTAAACCTCTGTTATGTTCACTGCTCACAAAGGCTGTGTATTTTCAGGAAAGTCTTTGCTCTATTGATAGAGGTCCTCTTATGGTCTATAAGAATCCTATAATGGAAGCTAAAGTGGCAATACACAGAGCAGGAAGACACTGTGGTCCTGTAAAACAGCAGAGAAGCATGGACAGGAATATTCACTATATTTTTCAAAAAGAGTTCCAGTAGAGCTCTTATTACACTACATCATGTTTCCAGACTTCTGCAAGGACAGCCTGCAGGCACCATTTCACAGTGGATATATTTGCAAGTGAAGTCTGCACTGTGGGTTGCTAATGAGGACTTAAGCTTGAGGTACACCTATGATATGAACAAACTGAAAAAAGACCCTATTAAGAATATTTATATTTTAGACTCTGAATTTGAGTTCTGTCTGTTTTTCTTTAAAGTAACACTAAGTAAATTTTCCTCTTCGGTCGCCCTACTGGTTGAAAACAAAATTCTCCATTGCCGCTGTCGTAATTAATTTAGCCTACCCGTCGCACGCACAGCTCGCTGTTTATCCAGCACCGGCTTCAGAATGAACGATGTCCACAGACAAGGTAGAGTATGTTACATGATTTCATGAAAGGATGATGTATTGCGACATCAGAAACGAAGAAAAACGAAATAATGACTATTGTAGCGCTTGACGTAAAGCAGTCGAGTTTGTAGTTCTTTTTTTGTGCACGGGTTCCTACCCGAAACCCGAAGTTACATAGTGCCAGTAAAAGCGATAACGACCACGTCAGGCTATGTTAGACGAGTCATTTAACTTATTTTAAGTGATGTACCATCACAAGGGTCTTGGAAATATATTGTGAAGGTTGAAAAACTACTTAGTGTTACTTTAAAACTGTCAACTGACAGTATAATCTTCACTTTGTACTAAAAAGGAAGAACACACAAAAGTAAAAATTTCTTATATTCCATCAAAAAGAAAATTTGAATCACTGAAAACTTCCAATGGTTTATTTATATATAATTTATATTAAAATTTATATTTGATAATTTTAAAATAATTTGCGAGGACAACCAAAAATAGATACTCTAGGGATTGGAATTTCAAGTACTTCTGCCGTAGAGTACTTTAAAACATAAAAAAAAAAAAAAACTTTTTACTCTAAAAGTAAAATGAATAAATAAATTAATAAACCTCAACAGATTAGGTTAGATTCCACAACTATATTAAAAATATACGCACAAACCATAGACTGTAAAAAAAAGAACGTCACACCTCCACTCTCTTCCATTGTAGAAAAGTGAAGCCGCCAATGTCCCAATATGACGCTGACATCTTGCGTGATTCGGGACCCGAGTCTGCGCAGTAGTGAGCATGAAGTTAAGTATCAAGGTTTCGCCCACAATCCCACAGAATTGTTTAGTACAGTTTACTGCAGAACAATGTCGGTGTGAAATAAACAGTTATCGAAATGTAGAAATTAAAATTAAGGACCAATCTCCTCCTGAAAAAAGTCAGTTGGTGTCTCAGTGACTACTTTGCTCAGCTGTCAATCACAGCAGTCAATCATGACGTAATTTTTATAGCATCAAATAACTAACTAAAAAACAAACACTTGCACTTACATCAGCGTGATAAAAAACTACATAAAATGACAGATACCATCTTAAAAATAATTTGAAGTGTAATTTAATTGTTTATTTTGTTTTACGTCCCATTAAATTGCATGGAGAGGGTGGGGTTTATGACCTATACTTTGACAAACCACCTGGGGACGATCGAGACACTTTAGCTTCACTTTTCAGGACTTGTGCAACACGTTTGACACAAACATACAAACACACCAAAAAATAAAGTTAAGACCACTAAATAATAGTAAAATTTTTCATTTGCCCTCACCCTGGCACCTACACAGAAAAAAAGTAAACTGTTAGCTGACAGGCTAACGAATCCTTAAAGAAATCCAATTCAGAGGCCACTTAAAGAAAATAATTATTTTTTTCTAAAATATCATAACAAACCTGGTAAAAGTCAACCTCATAAAGTCTTAGGGACATACAGACAAAGTTTCGTTGTTAACAAGTTAAGTTGTTCAACATGCTTCACATATTCTTTCCAACTTAAATTATTCCCACTCATCTTGGCTAGACTTGCCATTATCATCAGTGAAGAACTGGCTCAGTTTTCTATCATCTGTCTTTTCCAATGCATGGGTGTGGTGTGTTTCGTTGTGGAGCATGCAAAGCAAATTAGTTTGTAAATTCTGCTAGAAAAGCTAGAACACTAGACTTCATAATGCATATAGGCCTATCATTTTTGAAAAAGAGCTTGTGAAATGTGCTTCTTGCTTTTCTAGCTAGCAGGCTAACATCGGCTTACGGCCAGGTATGGCCTGGCAACCCAGAAAGCACAGGTTTCCTGGTTGGTGTGAAAGTCAAGTAATCAGATTTATTGTCATATCTGTTGTCAAACTCAAGATGGAGTGATAGATATTAGGGCTGAATGATTAAATTGATATAAAACAGCAAAAGCTATTATTATTATTATTATATACTTTTTCTTAAATCCATGATTTAGTCTATTTTACAGTGAAATATAACAATAATATTTACTAACTAATTTAAATAAAAATTGTGCAGTCCTACACAGCAAACCTGGAGCTTTTTTTAAAAATAAAATAAATAATAGATTTTAATAATAATTTAAATTGTATTCAAATTTTAATCAGAAAAAAAAAATGTGTGCAGCCAATATAAAAAAATAATAAAAATAAATGTTCTGTGTATAAAAAAAAACACTAACTAAATGGTGAAAAAAGGTCTGGACATGCACTTTGTCACTGCACCCCAACAATTCAGCTTCTTTTCACAATACTGAACACAAATTTTACTCATACAAACCTCTTTATACACTACAAAAAATGAGGAAACATATTTCATATATTTCTAAGCTCCCTAAGAAGTGCACTGCACATTTTGTTCAGAAAATTCTTTGTGGAATTGAATACGTACATTTTCTAGCCTCACTCAAACTGAAGAAAAAGTGAAAGTGAGTGAAACCACTACACCAAGATCGTGAGCAAATGCAGCAATAATAGATGAGATGGACTCTGCACAAGACGTATTGAGCGAGGGCAGGAGGCTAAACAGAAAACGTGACAGGCAGATGTGACTTCGCAAACCATGGAAGAAATGACGGAATCCAACCTTCTCTGATTGCGCCATGTTTCAATTGAATAACAATAATTTTGTATTGTAGATATTCTATAGAATCTTTGAACATTCAGGTCTTCACAGCTATAGAGTTGCACTGTCTGACTCTTGACTACAAAATTCTTCCCCAAGAAGTTTACATGTTCTGTGTTTACATAGAATCAAACTTTCCATAAACTCCTTCCTTCCACTTTAGGTCAACTAGTTTGTGGAAATGGCACAGTATAATAAAATCAGTCAAAAGAAAAAAGCGACAACAAATACAACTTGACCTCAAATCTATCTTGTGTGAACCGATCACATGTGGTCAGACGAGACAGATCTCCATTTACAACTGTACACC
This sequence comes from Chrosomus eos, assembly GCA_036326025.1. Taxonomy (NCBI): domain Eukaryota; kingdom Metazoa; phylum Chordata; class Actinopteri; order Cypriniformes; family Leuciscidae; genus Chrosomus; species Chrosomus eos. Next base: position 32,081,645 of record CM070825.1, on the reverse strand, counting down.
ATGACCACTTGAGTCAGATTTCATCAAAGGGAGGGTCTCTGGTGCCATTGATAATGTGCAATACGTCAAACACTCAGCATTACTGTAAGCAAGCATCCTGCTCCATGGACCACCATTCTATTTTTATTTTCATATTTGGCCTTAAATAGCCAGTAAAATGTAAAAGTGACTGGGCATTGGTTTGTTTCCTCCAACTCTTCCTCCTCTACCTCATTCCAGCGGGATCCTCGGTTACAGATGAGAGGAACTGCAACATCTGTTCAACAGCTGAAGACTGCTGGCAGATGTTTGGAAAGGAGAGGATTGGAAACAGGGGAATGTCAGGATAGGCAAAGATGGAAAAGCTTCCACACCCATCATTTGTCTATGTTAGCATTAGGAATGAGTCACAGTAATTACACAGGGCTAGAGCGGCACAAACCACGCCTACTTTACCCCAGTCACAGTCATGTGACACTATTAACCTTTCAGTATTTGTGGAAAGTCTAAGTATCTTGGCAATCAAGGTGCATGACGTCTTTTGCTGATCTTGGTGTATTAAAACTGCCATGTGTATTTTTCGATACTAAAACACTATTCCAGCTCAATGCACATGATAGACATCTATAAGAATCTAATGACTAGTTAGTAGATATATTTAATAAATCATGAAAAATATGTTATTCATGAGTTCACACTCCTCCCATGCTGATAGATCATTTGAACGTGTTCCTCCTGAACTTTGTTAAAAAAACAGGCTATGTTTTTAAAATATATTTATTTACTCCCCAAAATTAGAGATGGACAAATTAAACATTCCTTTAAACATTTAGCAAGATAACTTATTAGTTTAGCAGTGCTAACTGTTTATCTTAGCGGTTAATAAAAACTACACATAATCATAACAATATATAATGGCTAAAGTAGTCTACTATTAAGTGCGCAGTGATGAAGTAATTTTGTAGGCCTTGAGCAGTTAGTATCACACTTTGTTCCCTCAACAAAAAGACAATGGATTTTAAGCTCTGTGACCAACAAAAGTTTATGATTTTGATCAGGCATTACAAGCATTTCAAACACCTACAAATACTCATTCAGTCCTCTGCTGACACTGCCAGTTAGCAGAGGCTTCCGCTACACTGTAATTAAAAATATATTGATATTTTTCATAGTTGTAAACAAAACAAAGATTATTGGATAATATTTATAAGAAAATACTATTTCAGTCGCTCTACTAAATTTCATTTGATTCAATGCATTATTTGTAATTTCTTTGTAATAAAACTGATAATCTTCCAAAAACTCCAATGTTCAATCAAATCAATTTCTCCTCTCAGTCTCTCATTAACATCTTAAAACTAAAGGTGACCGGGCATTTTCTTTTGACACATTTCTAAAAAAAAGTTGAAATGGATGCTACGTCCCTGTTTTTTTAAGTACGTAATGGAAACATTCTTTTTGAAGTTCCATTTGGTGCCATAAATGGTGCAAAAATTACACACTGCTGCTTTAATGGAATAAACGACATCATATAAATCAGTTTTTTTTAATTCAGATACAAATTTGATTGTCTAAGACTTACATTATGTAAGACAGCACAGTTAACAGCATGAATCTGTACTGTAGGGTGTGAAATTTGCTTTGCTTTAATCTTCTAGGTGTTTTGGATAGAATTAAAGGCTAACAGCAATGCATCTGAAAAAAATTCAAGCAGTTCCCTGCTGTTTCAGGCATTCGGATGTGGATGCTAAAAAGAACAAAGGCATCAGACAGGAGATGCTTCTTCATATTTGAAGAGTGCCTCATCACTGCAATCAGTGGGGAATTTATTTCATTTAGTAATTTCGGTGTCCCTGACTTTGAAGTTGTGCCACACAGGGGAGCTCTCTGTCACAAACAGAGAAACGCTGCTACTACGTTTATCCATCTCGTTTCTCTATCCCTGTTGCTCTCGCTCTCTCACTCGCTTTCTCTTACGTAAGCACACAGACTGCTGCGGATGCTTTACAAGAGTACAAGTCTATGAGAACACAGAGCATGAGCTCTTGTAAAGCATCCGCAGTGGTTCTGTTTATGGCTGAAACAAGCTTACAGTGTTCAGTTTCATCTGCTTCCTTCATGCAAGTCTGTAACCCAGTCTGACCACTGATTGAGATCCCCATCGTCATTTACTCATCATTTATAAAGAAGAACAATTACTAAATTCTCCACAAATGAATAGTGATGAAGGTGCCATAGTGGTTAAGGTCAACATAAAACCTAATGTGATACCTTTGATTTTGAGATGCTACTTATAGATTATAAAACTGTTTATAATCAACAACTTTGTTCAGTAGTGATGAACCGAAATACATTTTTTACTTAAACACCGAAACCAAAATTTAAATGGAAATGGAAATTCTGTTTCTGAGTAGGTGTTAATCCTCTTATTGACTTATTGTTATTATTTATGTTTTAATTCAGTTTAAGGGTGCATAATTTTAACTTGTCCAAGTTTTTTTAGATGTTTTATTATGTTTTCAGGATGTTCTTTATTTGTTGTACAGCACTTTGGTTTCAACATCTGTTGTTTTTAAATTTGCTTTATAAATTAATGAACTATATTGGGTTTAAGCTTACCCAAATAGGCTATCTAATTATACAAATGTAAAAAATTAAAAAAACAAAAACCTTTAAAGCGGTTCAAATGTTGACTAATAATAATCCATGATAATATATAGTTTATACTCTTTATTACAGAAATGGACCCTGGTGAACTGAACAGTGTCAGTGTATGCACACGCTGGTTGCAGCCACTGGGCTATAATACAATTCATATCTAGCCTACGTGAAGTGGTTGTGTAAGATTTGGCGATATGGGACAGCCTATATTCCCTGGTCAAAATCAGGCCGAAATTGTTTAAACATGTTGGAAAATTATGGAGAGGTCGGGAAGTGGTCGTAACGTACTCGGCTCGGCTCGTAACACACAATGCAAGACGCGGCCATAGGAGCATTAATGATTTCCACGTGAATCACACCGTGTGCCTGCTTTAATGTTTGGTGTGCTGTCTTGCTCACATCGCGGCAATACACACGCTAGGAACAAAACTGTTAAATCTACAATTTTTTTATCATCATGTTTGTGGTCTCTCACATTTTGAAAATCTGATAAGATTTCAAAATCTTTTAGTGTAGGCCAGCCTTTAGTGAACTTAAAGAAGAACTCCGGTCAATTTTAACATTGAGCTCATTTTTTGTACATTTGGAGTGCTGTCAGTACAGACAAAAACGACAAAAATCTGTGTTTCCTACACCGTGTTATCCTCTTTTTAAAATTCGCACCCTGTTGACTTCAATGGGGCAAGTTCTAAACCTGCTTTTAGCCTCTTAACATCCTTGATTTGCAACGCAGTCTCATGAAAGTGCGTATCAATACCACGAATGTTATTTCTCGTGGCATTTATACGCCAAAAATGGTTTTGGCATGCATATGCTACGCACTGAAAATCCCTTGGGTAGGATTAGGGGGAGGGGGGGATGGGGGTGCGTGCGTATTACACGCCATAAAGTGCGTATCATATTCACGCGAAAACTGCGTATCATATACACGCCAAAACTGATTTTGGCGTATAAATGCCACGAGAAATAACATTTGTGGTATTCATACGCACTTTCATGAGATCGGGCTCTGATTTGTCATTACAAGTGCACCGCCATGTGAGTGGTGTTATTAAGAGTGAACACGGTCAATCTGACTGCAGTAGATGTGAAGGATATGAATAAAAAATATGTTAATTCAGCCAGCTCACATACCTGTATTTTCTTCCTGTTTTCGGTAGAAGTCCACAGTAGTCGATTATCGAGTTCGCGATCATTGGTAACTAGATAACTAGGATCGCGCACACAAACTCGACAATCGACTACTGTGGACTTCGACCAAAAAACAGGAAGAAAATACAGGTATGTGAACTGGCTGAGTAAACTTCACATCTACTGCAGTCTGATTCACCGTGTTCACTCTGAATACAATCACTCACATGGCTGTGCACTTGTAATGACACATCAAGGATGTTAAGAGGCTAAAAGCAGGTTTAGAACTTGCCCCATTGAAGTCAACAGGGTGTACATTTTAAAAAGAGGATAACACTGTGTAGGAAACACTGATTTTTGACATTGTTCTCTGTACTGACAGCACTCCAAATTTACAAAAAAATGAGCTCAATGTTAAAATTGACCGGAGTTCTCCATTAAGAACTTAACTAACTATAACAGAGTCTGCAAGTCTAGATCTACAGTACATGTTACACTCAGTCTTTAATTCAATAGAAACATTTTGATCCTAAACTCCTTGGCAGAATCCTGACAAGCATCACTATATTACCCATTATGAGCACTCGGAAGGTAAAGAGCTGTATCACTGCCAGTTGAGATCTCACTGTAAAGTCCATTTAAGTGCGGTCATACATAATGTAAAGTCGTGTACTAGTGGATGTGTTATGATCTTAATGCAGAGAAAAATGTAAGGTCTAAAAGCAAGCGCTCAAACGTGTGCATGACGTGTAAAGGTCGACCTTAGAAATTGAGCTAAACGACATTGATTTTCACAGCTGAATGCCATGCACACTCTGATCATGTGATTACTTTGAATGACTCCAAGACTTTCCACACAAATGCAGAGGAAACAGGGAGAGTCATTTTTTCCAAAGTTATGCCAGCTAAGTTTTTCCTTTTTCCTGGCAAACGATTTCTACATTCATATAGCTACATAAGTAACTCTTAATGCAAATCAAATCCTCATAAATGAATAGTCTTTTGTATACACACACATATAGTGATAGAGCCAGTACAAATACTGAACTAGAGATCTTAACTGGAGCAAAGCACAAGCTTGCTGCCACTTGTGAGGTACCATGTGGACCAGAAGATGATCATTTCATTTGATACATTATGAAGGCCTGGTGATGAGATAAGCCACAATTCTTTGTCAAATTATGAGACATGACAATAAATAAACCAAATCACAAAGACACAAATCCCTCGACACAATTCACCCATTGCAATTGAAGAATGGCTCAGCAAAAAACGGAAATGGCTTTTTCAAGCAACAGCTCTCTGTATGGCGCAGAATTGTAGTCCATTGTTTAGAAGTCACACCCTTATTATTACAAAGGAAATGACATCCTTCTCCAGTGCCACGGCTTAGCTGGCAGCCGTCTGATTGCCCTTTGCCCTTATGCTATTGTAGTTTCAGCTGCTGTGTCCTCTTGTTCATCCATCTGGATAACAATGGGGCGCAGACTTACACCACAGACACGCGGAACAGACGGTACCCCCACTCAGGAAAGTTAAAAAAAAAACATTCAGCTGTTATGGACATGCAGTCCAATAGTCAGTGTGATTAGTGCAGCAAAGAAAAGTTGCTTACAGGGTACTTACAGTTTTTGTGTGAATTACTTTCACACCAGCCCAAGAAGACTGTACACTAGGGGAATTAATAGAATATAGCCTGATACAATGATTCATATACTTGAACAAGATTTCTTAAACTAGCCCACATAGGCTTGCATTTTGGGTTTAGCAGCGCAAGTACAACCAAAAAATCAGGTGTATTTAAAGACTGAATTAGTATTTTATTTGAGTAAATCAATTTATTAAGATATAAGTTGACTATATTAAAATATATAAAGTAAAGGTCAGATCATGAAAAAAGCTCCAACAATCAGAAAAAAAATAATTAAATACTACCTTAATTTAAGTAAAATCAAACTGGGGTCAAAGTCACAACCTGCAGCGCTGATGAAAATAATCGAGCTGAACTTCTGAACACATGAGAAGAAATGCCAGAAATTTCTGTAGCAAGTTAAATGGATGATACAAATTATGTAAAGATTAATGTAAATCTGACGTCTTATGATATAATGTAATGTGGGCAAAACACATCAGACTAAAAGATTAAAGATATATTTCACCGAAATGATCATTCTATTATGTCATTCTGTGAAGATATTCTAAAATATGTTTGTTTGTTTTTTTATCCATTAAAGCCAGAAGACTCCAACGTGGTTTTGAACCTTATTGACTTGAATTGCATAGGCAAAAACAGTATTCCACAGAAGAACTAGGCTACTTTCAAACAATGTTAATTTGCCAGCATATGCTTGCCAATCCATTAAAGTATGACTACATCAACTAAGAACATTATAGAAATGTAATTAATCAGCATATCATTATTAAAATACACAAATAATATTATGTTGCTGATATCGATAGTCTACATAAAGCATCTGTACACTGCAGTCCTGTAGCCTACTCATATTTCATTGAGGGCTCTGACAAACTCCTCACAGTGTAAGGCCTAACCATTATTGATCAAAAACAGTCATCTAATTATTGATGAGGATGGCTATGCGTTTCTAATAAAGGCATAATATCACTCTCAGCAGAGACACTTTAAGTGTTACATAATTTTACACTGGATCATGCTATTATCATCTATCATATTGGTGTTTTATGATGCTGAGTGTTCAGAAACATCTGGACTCAGTCGCACTGCCATTCTTTCTTGTGTATCCAGAAAAGGAAGTCTTGATGTTATTTTTTTAACCCCATCATACCTTAAAACTCTAAGGGAATAACTCCATTATTTATATCTTCTTGTATTTATCATAGATGGATCCGATAAAACAGATATGAGCAGACATGCAATCCCAAACCACTTCAGCTGTATTATATGATATTCTAAAACTATAAATAATGCATGTTAAATGAGAGCACAGATTGCCATTGGGACTTACCGAATAGAAGGATACTACAATGAGTGTCCGTGCCGCCTTTTGTGTAATCCAGAGGAAATGTGGGGGAAAAATAATTTAAGATTATTCTACATCAGAATTCCTCACGAAACCGACGCTCTATTAGATGCACGTGGCCTGAGGCGCTTCGAATGGTCGTAAATTTTAAGCACGGTCGTGAGAAATGGACGGATTTTTGATAATCTCTGCGTTTGTTATTCAGTGAGCAGCAGTCACTGGCGCATAGACTGCGCTCCTCCCGCGGCTCCACCCGCTAGCCCCGCCCAGTCGACAAGCCCATTGGCGCACACGGGCGTTTATGCAAATTTTCTCTTCCCGCTGATGTTTAAGAGTCTGAATGGGACCATACAAGTATCCAGACGGCAGGCATAAAATACCGTCATCTAGAGGCCAAACCACCCTTTTCTGAACGTTGACGTTACTCTATTTTTAAAAACAGACCATTTTTTTTAATTGAGCGAGTGTTCATAGTTACTGACTTTATAATTTTAGAACTAACAACAAAATAATTATTTGTTGAAAAATAAATATATTAAAACAACACTTACCTTTACTATTACATATATAAGTACACACACACACACACACACACACACACACACACTTTTAATAGTATTAAATGTATTTATTATCAATTATATATATATATTCATTTGTATTTATTTTATAATAAACAGATCAAAACTGGGAAATTCTAGAATATTACCATATTCATGTACCATTGTATTTACATTTATTCCAAGGATTTTGAAGAATACTATTGCTTCTACCACTCCACCATGTGGAAAACATGGATAACTTTTAGTGAATTAATAAATAAATGGATAAATAAATAATCAGAAAATATGCTGAATATCTGGGTGTGAATATCTTTGCGCAGGTCCTTTTACCCTTTCACCTTCAAAGTAATGGATAATTATTATATTTATGTATTATAGTATTTAATTTATGGCCAGCAGCCATACCACCCTCTATCCCCAAGACTGGTTGCGCACTGAAGCTAAGCATGGCTGAGTCTGGTCAGTACCTGGATGTGAGACCTCCTGTGAAAACTAGGTTGCTGCTGGAAGAGGTGTTAGTGAGGCCAGCAGGGGGCGCTCACCGTGTGGTCTGTGTGGGTCCTAACCCTATGTTCCTAACACCCCGGTATTGTGATGGGGACACTATACTGTCAAAGAGCACCATCCTTCGGATTAGACGTTAAACCGAGGTCCTGACTCTCTGATCATTAAAAATCCCATGGCACTTCTCGTAAAGAGCAGGGGTGTAACCCGTGTCCTGGCCACATTCCCTCCAATAGCCCTTGCCAATCGTGGCCTCCTAATAATCCCCTTCTACTGAATTGGCTCTATCACTCTCTCTCCTCTCCACCTGATGTGTGGTGAGCCCACTGGCACCGTTGTACTGTGGCTGCTGTCGCATCATCCAAGTGGATGCTGCACACTAGTGGTGGTTGAGGAGGAGAGATCCCAACATGATTGTAAAGCGCTTTGGGTGTACAGTAGTACATATGAAAAGCGCTATATAAATGCCTCATTCATTCATACTTCAGTTTTCACAATATACTGTATATTGTGGTCTAAATACAGTGGCCTTAAAACTATCACAAAGACAGTGTAATATTTACTATCTGTTACACCAGTTATGTCATATACTTTTAATGATGAGAAGAGAAATACATACATTGACTTTTCTTCCTTGGTATAAATTGAAACATGATGTTGCAAATCAAACCGTGCAGTCAAATTCTATTGTTAGATTTATATCATTCACAAGAATTCTGATTCGTAATTCACTCCAACTGGAGTAAAACCGTTATATTCATTGCTTACAGTGTCATAACTTTAAAAGCTTGGCAATGATCATAACAAGGACCTTATTAACTAATTCTAAGAATATCTACCTTTGCATTCAGTTTTTTTTTTTTCAATCAAAGAAAATAAAAGTAAAAAAAAACATACCGACACAATTGAACTTTCTATGTATACATATAAATAAACATCTGTGTGTCATGATGATCTTGAAGTTCTTGATGATCTTGAAGTTCTTGAGTGATTAAATGGTCACATATAACCCTCAAAACCTAAACCTGCATGCATCTTTCCTGTCGTTTACGTTTGTAGGCATTGTAAATATCAAGGAACATATTTCGGCAGGAAATGTGGGCCTTTAGCTTGGAACAGATGAGGAATGAGCCAGCCATTTTGCGGTGCAGAGAGTACGTCTCCTCTGGAGGAGGAGTGAGACGGTGTCGAAGCATGACAGGGATCAGGCTCTGGATGCGCTGTGTGGTACTCTGAGTGCCAAAGTCAAACACTTCCGTAGAAGCAAACGCTTCACCAAGGATCATCACTGCCTCCACGTGTGCATCCTCGAATGCCTGAAGAGAATAAGACCATTTTGTTAAAGAGGCCAGTCAAGACAAAATAGAGAAAGTAATGGCTTTAAATCTAGGAGGAAGTAAAGGAAAATATGCAAGACATTAAAAATATTGGGGATGAGTGTTAAAAACCACATAAAGCCACAAACCTTGGCTTCCAAACCGGTAAGGAACTTCAGGTCTTTAGACTTCTGCAGAACAGTTGCCCTGTCTCCGATTGATGCTGCATAAACCACCTTGAATGACAGTCATTTGAAAAAATAAATACATTATACACACTTTAAGAAAGATACATAAAAGGGAACAAAGGCAGTAATGATGTTCTTATATATAAAATATTATAATATTTTTGCATCATCTTACATTGTTTTTAAGTTCTACTGTATATTTTTTCATAATTCACATATGTATTAGTATACTGTATGTGTCTATGATGACAAAAATAGAGATTCCTATTAATAACAAAAATCTCAAGCTCACTTTTTATGCAAAGCCCCTTCACATCCCATTCCAGTCCTACCCACTAAAGGTGTTGTGTAAAAATATTCCCAAAATCTGTACCTCTATGTAATCATCTGTGAATGACTCTGGGTAATCTCGGCAGGCTCCAAAGTCCAACAGAAATATCTGTTATGATGAAGAACAAATGATCAAAGTCGTACATACTGTTTCAATGGGGAGAAGTGGAAAGGTCTAACAAAGTTAAAGTTAAAAAATACATTACAATATATACAATTTTTAAATATAGTCACATTTTAAAAGAACTGTTTTCTATTAATATCATTTTAATATAATATTATTATAATTTAATAGCAGTATTTTAAATGTATATTCCTGTGATGCAAAGCTGAATTTTCAGCATCTTTACTCCAGTCTTTAGTGTCACATGATCCTTCAGAAATCATTCATATATGCTGATTTACTGCTCAAGAAACAATTATTATTATTCTCAATGTTGAAAGCAGTCATGCTGAGCAAACCGTGATAAAAGAAAAAAAATCAGGATTCTTTGAATAGAAAGAATTATAATTGTCTTTACTGTCACTTTTGATCAATTTAAGTCAAGTCAAGTCAAGTCAAATATATTTATATAGCGCTTTTCACAATACAGATTGTATCAAAGCTGCTTTACAGTATCAATCAAAACAACTCAACAATGTTTGTTTATTACTGGACATCCAAAAAGGACATCCAAGTTTGGTAGAGCTGATCAATGGTATGATTGTTTAATTAATTTTAATATCCCCAACTGAGCAAGCCAAAGGCAACAGTGGCAAGGAACCGAAAAACTCCATCAAGTGACCCAATGGTGTCCTAAAACTCCATCAGATCACCTAATGGAGAAAAAAAAACCTTGGGAGAACCCAGGCTCAGTCGGGGCCAGTTCTCCTCTGGCGTTTATGAACTAGAGGCCGAATTTAGAGTAACTGTAAGATAAAAATTTATATGAATGCCTGGCTAAATAGATGCGTCTTTAGTCTAGTTTTAAACTGGGAGAGCGAGTCTGAGCAACGAACAATATCAGGAAGGCTATTCCAGAGCTTCGGAGCTAGATGTGAAAATGCTCTCCCTCCTTTGGTGGATCTGGATATCCTAGGAATGACCAGAAGCCTCGAATTTAGTGATCTTAAAGAGCGCGATGGATTGTAGGGCGATAGAAGATCCGTTAAATAGACTGGAGCTAAACCATTTAGAGCTTTATAGGTCAAAAGCAATACCTTGTAATTAATACGGAACTTTATAGGTAACCAATGAAGTGATAATAAAATTGGTGTTATATGATCATATTTTCTTGATCTAGTAAGAACTCTAGCGGCTGCATTTTGGACTAACTGTAGCTTGTTTATTGAGGATGCAGGACAACCAGCTAATAAAGCATTACAGTAATCTAGTCTCGAGGTCATGAATGCATGAACTAACTTTTCTGCATCAGAAACAGATAGCATATTACGTAGCTTAGCAATGTTTCTAAGGTGGAAAAAGGCAGTTTTTGTAACATATGAAATATGCTTTTCAAAAGACAGGTTGCAGTCTAATATAACACCCAGGTCTTTTACTGTAGCGGATAAAGTAACAGGGCATCCTACTATGTTAAAGTTGTGTTGTGAGAGGTTTTGTAGACGGTTTTTTAGAACCGATAAGTATTACCTCTGTCTTATCTGGATTTAATAAAAGAAAGTTACGCGTCATCCAATCTTTTATATCTTTAACACAATCAGTCAATTTGGATAATTTAGCGTATTCATCTGGCCGTGATGAAATATATATTTGAGTGTCATCAGCATAGCAATGGAAACTAATTCCATGTTTCCTTAGAATATTACCAAGTGGCAGCATATATATTGAGAATAATAAAGGGCCTAACACAGATCCCTGCGGCACTCCATGGTTTGCCGAAGTCATGATCGATTTTTCTCCATTTAAGTAGACGAAATGGTAGCGATCAGATAAGTATGACCTGAACCAGCTTAATGCTTGTCCTTGAACACCAGTGTAATTTTGTAGTCGATCTAAGAGTATTGTGTGATCTATAGTATCGAACGCAGCACTAAGATCAAGTAAAACTAGTACTGAGATACAGCCTTGGTCCGAAGCTAAAAGTAGATCATTTATGATTCTAACAAGCGCAGTTTCAGTGCTATGATGTGGCCTGAATCCAGACTGAAACTTTTCATAGATGTCGTTTTCTTGCAAGAAAGAGCCGAGTTGAGCGGACACAACTTTTTCTAGTATTTTTGACATAAATGGAAGATTCGAAATGGGTCTGTAATTTGCTAGGTTATTTGGATCTAATTGTGGTTTCTTAATAAGAGGTTTTATAACTGCCAGCTTGAATGCTCTTGGAACATGACCTAAAGATAAAGACGAATTAATAATATTGAGAAGAGGCTCTTCCACTATAGGTAATACTTCTTTCAGTAGTTTAGTTGGTATAGGATCTAATAAACATGTTGTTGTTTTAGATGAAGTGATAAGTTTATTTAACTCTTTTTGTTCTATGGTTGTAAAGCATTGTAATTGTTCTTGCGGGGTGATAATTGCGGCTGAATTATAAGGCGCGAGCAAAGATTGAACGTTTACGATTTTGATTCTGATGCTTTCAATTTTCTCGGTGAAAAAGTTCATGAAATCATTACTACTGAACTGTAACAAGGTATTTTGTTCAGACGACTTCTGTTTATTTGTTAGTCTAGCCACGGTATTAAATAAAAACCTTGGATTATTTTGGTTGTTTTCTATTAATTTGCTGAGGTGCTCAGCCCTGGCCGTTTTAAGGGCCTTTTTATAACGTGACATACTGTCTTTCCACGCGATTCTAAAGACCTCTAAATTAGTTTTTTTCCATTTACGCTCTAAATTACGGGTTTCTCTCTTTAAAACATACGTAGTATTATTGTACCATGGTGCTATACTTTTTTCTCTGACCTTTTTTAATCGAATGGGTGCAACCATATCCAATGTTCTAGAGAGAATGGTGCTCATAGTGCTAGTTAATTCGTCTAGTTCATCTGTTTGTTTGGGTTCAGGCAGCAGCTGAGACAGATCAGATAAGCTATTTGAGAAATTATCTATGGTGGATGGAAGAATTGTTCTACCTGGTTGATAACGTGGCGCAGCAAGACATAATACAGCAGTACGTAGTATGCAAGTTACCATGTAATGGTCAGTGACATCATCACTTAGTGGAATGATATCTATATCGGTTGGATCGGTTCCATATGATATAATTAAATCGAGTGTATGATTAAGACGATGAGTTGGTCCGGTGACGTTTTGCTTGACCCCGAAGGAGTTTAATAGATCTGTAAACGCAGCCCCTAACGCATCATTTAAATTATCTACGTGTATGTTAAAATCTCCAACAATTAATGCTTTATCGACGTTGACCAAAAGATCTGATAGAAAGTCAGCAAACTCTTTTAGAAAATCGGCGTAAGGCCCTGGAGGTCGATATACGGTAGCCAATGCTAGAGATAATAGGGATTTTTTTCTTACATCTAACAGCGTAACATTTAGCACAAGTACTTCAAACGAATTAAACCTATGACAAGTTTTCTGAGTAACATTGAGAATATCTCTATAGATTGTTGCAACACCGCCGCCACGACCGATCAGACGGGGCTCATGCTTATAACAGTATCCTGGCGGAGTAGATTCATTTAGACCGAAATAATCATTTGGTTTAAGCCAGGTTTCAGTAAGGCACAGAACATCGAAATTATTATCTGTGACCATTTCATTTACAATAACCGCCTTAGGTGTGAGTGATCTAATGTTTAGAAGACCTAGCTTTAGAAATTGTTTTTGTTCACTAATAGCGAGAGTTTTTGTTTTAATAACAATTAGATTTTTTCTAGATCCCGCAGTAGATTTATTATTTGATCTTAGTAAACGAGGGATAGACACAGTTTCTATGCAATGTTCTACACTAGTATTAATATCAATTAAATTGGTGCAGTAGAGACTGTGATTTGGATTTTTGGTTACTAGTCAAATGGTATTTAACATCTTGGAGATGTTATCTGACAGAAGATCTGCCCCTATTCTACTTGGGTGTAAGCCATCAGCGCGGAAGAGCCTCGGTCGCTCCCAAAACAGATTCCAATTTAATGCAAACTTGAGCACAAAAGTATTTTTTTTTTTTTTTTTTATTGTTCTGACCCCAAACTTTTGAAAGATAGGGTCTATAGATTATATGTGATCTAGACGTGATTTCTAAAAAGTGACCAAGACCTTCAGAGCTGATTGGACTGAAGAACACATGTGTGTGTGTAAGATGATTAAATGTGTTAATGTGAAACTATAGCAAATACATCTGACTTTACATACACATGTCTGTCGTCAGTGTCTTAGTGGTTGCTCACCTTGTTCTGTTCACCATTGTAGAAGAAGTTGGACCAATTGGGGTCTGTCTGCATGAAGCGGAACTCAAACAGCTCTCTCAAGCACAACTGCAGGATGTTAAAACTTATCTACCGAATAAAGGTGAGCGAGAATTATTTTCTGAAATTTCATTTTCATAGTGAAATAAAATAGGATATCATTAGATAAACAGTATCAACATTGCCAAATCAGGAGAAATTCTATTGTAGGTTATTCACACAACTCTTAGGTAACAAAGTATCTTGTATATATCTTTGTATGCAAAGGTATGTAATGTATGTATACCTTTGATTGAAAGATTTAGTGCCAAGTTACAACACAAAAATGTACAAAAAACAATTTAAGCAAATGAATCAATAAATCAAACAAAAGCTTGTTGAAAATGTCTGTTCTCTGTTTAAAACCCACCTCATTTCTAGTCTCCTGATTCAAATCAACACAGCAGTCCAGTGGAACTCCATTAACCAGTTCCATGGTGATCACACGACGACCCGACAGCTCATCAAAGACCTCGGGGACCACGAATACTGGATCTCCTTCAAGCAAATTCCTGTGAGAGTCAAGAAAAATAGTCAATAATGTGTAAAGGCCAAGCGACAACATTCTAATCTCATAAATGAAGCCTACCCGAAAGTGCGAAAAACTGCAATACATCGAAAATCCGCTAGGGGCAGGTCCCAAAAGGGAGCAAATGTCCATAGACCCCATGTTAAAATGTCCGTTTTCACAGCATAAATTCATGCTTTTACAGGTTGGTCCCATGGACTTTTATTGTATTTTTCGATAGGTACCGAGTGCCTGACAACTGTGACGGGGGTGAATTTTTTTCTAACTCGTTAGTTTAGATCGTACTTCTATACGGCTTCAGAACCGTTATTCGAAAAGTCTATGGGTGACGTCACAGACATCTATGGTACAGGACTGCTTTCAAAAACATTACCGACCTCAAACTTTTGAACGGTAGTTTTGTTATGGTTCATTCAAACGGTACACAATCCAGATATTTATTATAACTGAAAATAAAAATAAAAATAAATAATAATAATCCTTATTTTAGCTCCTACAGTATGATATACCTGAATCGCTTTGCACACTCAGCCTCTCTCTTGTAGTCACACTCCCATGCCAGCTCCCTCTGAAGAACCTCGAGACTACTATCAGCAAACAGACCTGTTCAAATAAATCAACAGCTACTGACATCCCACACAATATGTATGACTTAAATGTACCCACTTCTGAAATTTTTTAACTTAATATAAAAATTGAAACAATTGCCAGTGCTCACCATCAGGCAGCACAACACTCATCTTCAGAACAGACAAAAGATTGTTGATGTCACTGTGAATGCTCTCAGCGACACCAGGGTACTATATGAGAAGAAGAAAAAAGTTTGTGTACACAAAACATCAGTATATGTTGCAAAACCTTAGACCGCTGAAACCAGAACATGAACAATTCAGTCTAATACCTGTATCTTCATAGCTATTTCCCTCCCATCAAGCAAAACTCCATGATGCACTTGACCAATGGAGGCAGCAGCAAAAGGTTTTTCCTCGAATGATGAGAGTTTCTCCTTCCATCCAGACCCTAAGTCTTCCTCAAGCACTTTCTACACATGGGGTTTCAACATAGTTGGGGAGATATCACAAAGTGAACATAACAACATCTGAAAAACGCAGAAAAAATACAAAAAATAACGCTGCTATGAATATTTCTATCTTTATTTCAAGCTAGTGTATTTTTGATGAATATTAAAACAGCTTGTTAGTAAAAAGAGTCTTTCCAGCATGGTGCTCATTAACCCAATTATTTCAAGACAACATCAAGGCAGTTTTAATGTTGTGTGGTTAATATTTTATAAGATAATCATCATCAAAAAAAAAACAGAAGAATCTTTTCATAACAAATAACACTGCATCAATGAAGTAGTATCCACTGTAACTTACATGCATTTGCCAGGCTGGCATAAAGTCTGCACTCTGTCGAACCCTCTCAAATATTTTCTGCAGTTGCGGGTTAATGAAGCTATTATCTATTGAGGACATAAAAAATTAGAAACATCACAGAGGAAAATTTCCTAACATCACAAAATAAAGTATCTTATTATGTGTGTGCCTTTAGAATGCTTTAAATAATATTTGTGAAAAGCAACAAAGAACAGAAAACATCTGGAAGAGTTTCAAGCTCTAAAATGGGCTCTTGAAACGAGAATATTTAGTGTCATCATTAAAGGGTACCTATTATGGCATTTAAAATGTTCCTAATAATGTTCTGGGAGTCCCCAACAACAGTTTTACATGCATGCAATGACAAAAAACACTTTTGTTGTCTTATAATATGCATTTATTTTTACCTGATTTGCTCACCGACTCCCTAATGATTCGTTTGACGACTCATTTGTCCAAACCCCTCCTTTGCAAACGATAAAGCTTGGGTTGCTGAATATTCGATCCCTTAATTCAAAATCGCTCATAGTTAATGATAAGATTAAAGACTATAACCTAGATGTGCTGTGTTTGACAGAAACCTGGCTAAAACCAAACGATTACATTACTTTAAATGAGTCCACTCCGCAAGATTATTGTTATAAACATGAGCCTCGTCCGAAAGGCAAAGGGGGAGGTGTTGCTGTAATTTATAGTAATATTCTCAAAACCACTAAGAAATCTAGTTTTAAATATACTTCTTTTGAAGTGTTGGTGCTTAATGTAAAAATGTATAGTGTAAACAATAAATCACGTTTGAGAATTCTGCTGGCTACTGTATACAGGCCACCAGGGCACCATAAAGATTTTATCAAAGAATTTGCTGACTTTCTGTCAGAATTAATATTGGCTGCAGATAAAGTCCTAATTGTTGGTGATTTTAATATACATGTAGATAATGAAAAAGATGCATTGGGATTGGCATTTAAAGACATTATAAACTCAATTGGAGTGAGACAACAAGTGTCAGGATCTACTCATTGTCGTAATCATACTCTTGATCTAATATTATCACATGGAATAGATGTTGATGGCGTTGAAATTCTGCAGCAGAGCGACGACATCTCCGATCATTATCTAGTCTCGTGTAAATTACATTTAGCCAAGGCTGCAAAGCCGACTCCGTGTTATAAATATGTTAGACCTATCACTTCTGCCACTAAAGATTGCTTTATCAATAATCTTCCAAATCAGTTTCATAATCTCAGCATCCCAGATAGCTTAGAAGAACTTGATATTGCAACAGAAACTTTTAACTCTCTCTTTTCCAGCACTTTAGACACAGTTGCTCCGCTGCGCTTAAAGAAGATTAAAGAAAATAGTCCAACGCCGTGGTACAATGAGCACACCCGGGCCCTTAAGAGAGCAGCCAGAAAAATGGAGCGAAACTGGAAGAAAACAAAACTAGAGGTATTTCGGATTTCATGGAAGGAGAGCTCGATTGCTTACAGAGAGGCCTTAAAAGATGCTAGAACTAATTATTTTTCAACCCTATTAGAAGAAAATAAACATAATCCTAGGTATTTATTTGAACAAGTGACTAAACTAACGAAAAAGAAAGCTTCAAGCCCAGAAGTTTCCAAGAAACACAGCAGTAATGACTTTATGAACTTCTTCACTTATAAGATTGATAATATCAGGGACAAAATTATAACTATGCAACCGTCTACTACAGTATCGCATCAGGGAGTATATTGTAGTCTCCGTGAGGAGCATTTTGATTCATTTGTTGCTATAGGAGAGGAAGAATTTTTCAAAATTGTTAATTCATCCAAATCGACAACTTGTATGCTAGACCCTATACCGACTAAGCTACTGAAAGAGATGCTTCCAGAGGTCATAGATCCTCTTCTAGATATCATTAATTCATCTTTGTCATTAGGATACGTACCAAAAACCTTTAAGTTGGCTATGATTAAACCGCTTGTTAAAAAACCGCGGCTTGATCCTACAGAATTAGTCAATTACAGGCCAATCTCGAATCTGCCTTTTCTGTCAAAGATACTAGAAAAAGCAGTATCCTCACAACTGTGTTCCTTTTTAGAAAGAAATAATATCTGCGAGGATTTTCAGTCCGGATTTAGACCGTACCATAGTACTGAGACTGCTCTCATTAAAGTCACAAATGATTTGCTCCTATCATCCGATCGTGGTTGTATCTCTCTATTAGTGTTACTTGATCTTAGTGCTGCATTTGATACTATCGACCACAACATTCTTTTAAATAGACTAGAAAACTATGTTGGCATTAGCGGAATTGCACTAGCATGGTTTAAATCATACTTATCTGACCGTTTTCAGTTTGTAGCAGTAAACGAAGAGATGTCTTATCGATCACAAGTTCAGTATGGCGTACCACAAGGCTCAGTACTAGGACCGCTGCTGTTCACTCTGTACATGCTACCATTAGGAGATATAATTAGGAAATATGGAATTAGCTTTCACTGTTATGCTGATGATACTCAGCTGTATATTTCTTCAAAACCTAACGAAACTTACCAATTCACAAAATTAACGGAATGCATAGCTGATATAAAGAATTGGATGACCAGTAATTTCCTATTACTAAATTCTGAAAAAACAGAGATTCTAATCATTGGACAAAAAACTTCCTCACCTAATAACCTAGAATACTGTCTAACACGTGATGGCTGCTCTGTTAAGTCTTCGTCGTCAGTTAGGAACCTGGGTGTGCTCTTTGATACCAATCTTTCATTTGAAAGTCACGTGTCTAGTATCTGTAAAACCGCATTTTTCCATCTTAAAAATATATCTAAATTACGTCATATGCTCTCACTGACAAATGCGGAACAATTAGTTCATGCTTTCATGACCTCAAGGCTAGATTATTGTAATGCTCTACTGGGTGGTTGCCCTGCACGCTTATTAAACAAACTACAGCTAGTTCAAAACGCAGCCGCTAGAGTTCTTACCAGAACAAGGAAGTATGACCATATTAGCCCGGTTCTGTCAACACTGCATTGGCTGCCTGTTAAACATCGTATAAATTTTAAAATATTGCTGATTACTTACAAAGCACTAAATGGTTTAGCTCCCCAGTACTTGAGCGAGCTCTTAACGCATTATAGTCCTTCACGTCTATTGCGATCTCAAAATTCTGGCCAGTTGATAATACCTAGAATATCAAAATCGACTGCTGGCGGTAGATCCTTTTCCTATTTAGCACCAAAACTTTGGAACAATCTTCCTAACACGGTCCGGGAAGCAGATACAGTCTGTCAGTTTAAATCTAGACTAAAAACACATCTCTTTGGCTTAGCATACACATAACACATTATAGATTTCTATAATTCAATGTTAGGCTGCATAGATTAGATCCGCCGGAACCGGGAACACTTCCCATAATTCCTGATGTACTTTGTACATCATAAGAAGGATGGCGTCTACGCTAATATTAGTCTCTCTGTTTATCCCGAGGTTTACCGCAAACCGCCGGATCCAGGGCATATCCAGATCTGATGAAGGACCATCACATGGACACGACGACATGCATTATCAGGGCTGTGAAGGCCCATGGACACCTCACCACACTCATCTCCTCACCGGCCGGATGACCCAACCCAACCAGATGAACTGGATAATATCGTGAAAGTTCTGATCCCATCTGACTCCTGACATTATGCTGCCTAACTCATAATCACACACTGTTCATTCGTTGGCCAAAGGAGGACTGGCCCCCCGACTGAGCCTGGGTTCTCCGAAGGTTTTTTTCTCCATTCTGTCACCTGATGGAGTTTTGGTTCCTTGCCACTGTTGCCTTCGCCTTTTGGCTTGCTTAGTTGGGGACATTTAATTTTCAATTGAACAATACTATTACAACATTGTTTACCTGTTATCTCTGTAAAGCTGCTTTGAAACAATTTGTATTGTAAAAGCGCTATATAAATAAATGTGACTTGACTTGACTTGACTTTGCGTGACGCTAATCGGCGGTGATTGGTCAGATGACCCAGTCAGTTATATTTTGCGTTAGCCCAAAGCTTAAACATATTGATAAAGCACTGCAGTACTACAATACGCTTCACATAATGTCACATATTTCAAAAAACAAAAAAAATGACATTGGAGACCTAGAAGCTGCTGAGCGTAACTCTCACTCTCTCACACACACACACACGCACGCATGCACGCACGCACACACACACACACATACAAGCAACAATTATTAATAGTACTTACAGGTTGTGATTCGGAGGAGGAAGCTGATCCAAATAAACTTGGTATTGAACGTTCCTTCAGTATCAGGCGACTCGCGAATCCACACTTGAAAGCATTTTGTGTTTGTGAAGCGATCGTCATTAAAATAACGCGAACACAACAAGGTGGCTATACTTGTGTGGTATAGTTGTAAATATAAACTCTAGCCACTGAGTCTTCACATGCTTGTCCCTGGGCAGTGAAAAAAAAAGTTTGCTTTTGATTCGCACTTCAGAACAGAGTCTCGTCGACATGTTGTTGTCATAGACAGTATAAGAAAGGTTGTTGTCAGGTTTCTCCGTCTGCTCGGCGCGCGCACTGAGTGGGCGTGTCGAATTCAAATAACTTGTACAAGTGACGTACGAAAGTGCATCGTTCGTCTATCGATTCATATCAGCGACTCAGAGTCGACTCTTACTTTTGAGAGACAATAACTTTGTATACGGTGAACTTTCATATTTAAAACTTTGCAGGATGTTTTTGTTCACTTAGATCTATGTTACACACTACATGAAAGGTAATTTTCAAAATTCCATGATAGGTACCCTTTAATATGAACAATTGAAGGCACTTGGTCCCAAAGTATTCACAATAAAATTAAATTATATACCCTGAATGCTTAGCATCTGTCCAATCTTGAGGGCCGCTCCTCTAACCTTACACAGTGTGTTGACTATTCTCTCTGCATTGGCCTCTGACAGGAGGGGAGAGTCTAAAAGAGCCCCCATCTCTGAAAGTGAAAGACACCAGAAGAAATTGGACTAATATGCTCAATAACAGTTTTAGAAACAAGGCAGGGGGTACCACATACTACCTGAGCGTTTTCCTCCAAAAGACTGTTTTGCCACCTCTGCAATGGCTCCAATGCCTAGACCAACTACTAATCCTATAAAAGAAAGCAGCAGAATTATTATGAATAGGACAATTAATGCATTATTAAGGTGCGACAGATGTTCTGTTGGTCAACACGGCAAATCTACACAACCAATTTAACCCCGTTGCGAAATCCACTTGGGGAAACCTTTCGCTCTCACACAAAATTTCCAATCGCACAAATTCAAATTTTAAATAACTGAATTTTGCCCGCAAAATATATATATATTAAATTATAACAATATTATAACAATGGCAATTACAAGTAATATAGCAATATAGAGGGTTTTTTGTGCATTACAAAAAGAGGACAATATGTCCTAACTGCACACATTTCTATGTGGTTATACATTATACTCCTGTGTATGATGTAGATAATATAACGATGTGAATATGTGCTCTAATAAAAATATTTGAAACAAACAATAAAACTGACCTCCAAAATTGGCAAGGCGACTGATCCGCGTAGCAGGTACCTTCCGCTCTCTGGCTCGCTCGCTAAGCTGCAAAGCATCAAAATCATACTGCTCAAAGTCTACAAATGTATTTATCAAAAAAATTAGTAATAAACGAGCAGCACATGCTGAAATAGAAAACTGTAAATAGACAATTTTCATACTAAACAATATCCTTAAATGACAAATACATTCCAAAATACCATCAGAGGAGCTGTAATTTAAATTTTATGTGATTTTGTAATTTGTGTTAGTTTTTTTATATTCCTATTTAAGTTTAATTTATTTTTATTTCAGTTTTAATCTTTATTAATAATTATTCATTTATTTTTTAATTTAAGTGCTTCAACTTACATGAGAATACATTTCTAATTTTCGTTTTTTTTTTTTCATCTAATATTTATGTTTTATTTTAGCGTAATTTCAATTGTTTTAAATGTATTAATAGTTTAACAATCAAATAGTTTTACTAGTTATCATTAACAAAAATACATATTTACAACATATATAATATTAATTGTAAATCACAAGACAAGTTTTCGGCATTTTTTTCCAATGTTAACATTTAAAACCTCACCTTTTGCCGTACAGGCCTGGCAACATTCTGCTTTGCCTCCCGCGCCTTTTTAATGTCTTCAGGGCTTAACCTGGCCACCACAGAATCGTGAACAAACCTAGTATGGTGATGAGACATTGATACATGCAGAAATCGAGTGTTTTGACCAGGCCAACCAGTTCCTTTGGCCATGCCAGTAGGTGCAGCAAAAGGCGGCTCTGACGTTTCATCCCTTCCATCTTTGCTGGAAATGTCAGGGGGCATTTCAGAGCCGACTGCCCACTTTGCTGCTTCATCCGGGTCCATCTCGTCCCACTTCTCAATGTCAGGAAACTCGTCAGTCTTGGGAGTCTGAAAATGTCCATTTAAAAATAATATACGTTAGCAATGTAATTTCTCAATGTTCATTCATATCTATAAATAGGCAGAGAGATAAATCTCTATGAGTTCACGAACCACGCTTTCTCCCATTACAGTGCCCATCACACCCTCGACCGCCTCCGTTGCAGCTTTGACTTCTGCACCAAAGGTCGAGTTACAGGCCATCAGTCGGAGTTGTTCGCCCTGAATGTTGGCGAAGGCAGCACCCACCTTGCTAGCCCCCCTCAACACCTGCAGCACTTCTGCCAACATCACTGAAATCACAGGTGCAGAAGAACCTTCAAACAATTTAATTCGTTTTTTAATTATTATTTGGTTTTAGTTCTGTTTTAGATTTGATCTATTTCCAGTTAGTAATTTAGTGCTTCAACTTAATCTTATTTCAGTTTGCTTTGGCAACATTTCTCATTTTCATTTAAGTTTTTATGTAATATTAACATTTTGTAATATTATGTAATTCATATTTTATTCTAATCATATAATATTATGTTATATCATATAATTTCACTTTACTTGTCATTGTGAAACGCATGCATTTACAATTTAGCATTTGCAAATGTGCAATATTAGGCTTGATGTAAAGTTAAGGCACATTACAGTGCATTTATCCCATGTCCAAATTCATTGACATGGGCATTAATAATATTATTGAATATTACAGTATTAAAAATATATCTGATCAAGTTTTCTAACAACAATAATACTTACTCGTGTTGAGAGATTAGTATCCTTCTCAGCGTCTGTGAGAAGTGTCCTTTCTACACCGCACACCTCTGTCTGTTTTGCAACCACTACCGGACACGGAAAGACTCTGGTGATTGACAACTGACATAGCCAACCACATTTGCAGACGTCAAAAAGGGGTTGGTTTTGCTGCTGACAACCAATCACGAGCGGGAAGCAAACATGTTTAACATGGTAACCATAGTATCAGTTTTGACATACAGGACTTGGGCCAATAGAATTTGGTACGGGGCGTATCCGAATGTCTCAGTGACCAATAATCCGTTGGAGGATATCGCCGTGTACTGGCCAGTGTGAGAAGTGCAGTTACTTACAAACGACGCTGTCGCTGATTTTGATTGAGTGAAGCGCAACTAGCGGAGCTAAGTGACTTTCATTTGACTTTCTGGAGGAATTAAAAGCATATTATCAGAAATCTGCAGAGTATGTGTGTGATTCTCCTATAGAATATTACTAAATGTAGGCTACCTGAAATGTTTAAAACAACACATACACACTAAATAAATCGAAGATTATTGTTCAAATGTTTTTAACCTTACATAAAGGGTCATGTTAGCCTAGGGCCTATCTATTTTAATAAAATTATGGCATTAAATTATGTATTTTAAGATACATTATGTCCTGAAAGAAGGCACTTTTTTAAATCACATCTCTTTTATAAAGTTTATGTCACTAGGTTTTGTGAACACCATCAAATATTTCTAAAAACATTTAAAAATTCAGGCAAAAAAAAATCAATGTTGATAAAGGGCATTATTTTGTACTTCACTTTGTAGGTTCTCATTTATGCCTGTCACAGGGGAAAAATAACTTTAAAGTGGGATTTGCAATAACAGCCTAATCTAAAAGTGTCGTACGAAATGAGTGTGGTTTTACTCAGGCCCTGCGTCGAGGGGGGGCTTGGGGGGCTTAGCCCCCCCTAAGATGATCTCAAGCCCCCCCTTGCGGTGATCTGAATGATGATTACCGGTATGTGACTAAGCGTTCGTGCAGGGTTCGCCTAAACACTTTATGAATAAGATAACAATAACGAGAACTGTCTGAACTGTTCTTGACTTTAGCCTATTAAACGTCTCACACACATGTGAAAGGAAAACCCGAAGACTGTGGCCGTTTCTCAATACCAAGTACGCAAACTTAGACTTGCGTCCTTGGTAGTTCGGACTTGCAAGTTCGACTCGGGAGAACGAACTCCCCAGGGACGGGAGGACGCGAGTCCGGTTATTCTGCAAATGGAACAGTGCGTGCTCGCGTCAGTCAGCTCGCTCTGGCTACTCCGGTTATCTTTCTATGTATATTTGAGGCAACAATAAAACGAAATAAAACACCACTCTGCCTCTTTTCATTTGAAAAAATAAACATATTAATGGCCACACAAATCTGGTTCAGGCAACGTGTACATTGATTATATAAAAAAATATAAGATTATATGAAATATAAAACACAACCCTTCTTTTTTTGTTTTCATAAAAAAAATTAATCATTAAAACGGACATTTAAAAAAACAGACAGGGTTGTTTCATTTTATTATACATGTTCATACAGTGAAGACAATGTAAAATAAATATTACAAATATTCGAATTATTTTAAAAAATATTAAATAAAATTACACAACCCTGTTTCTTTTTGTTAAATGCAGTTCTCTTACGAGAGTACTCTCGTGTTGCGTAAGCTAGCTTACGCTACGGGAAAACTCCTTTTCTCGAGAATACTGAAG
Source organism: Chrosomus eos (assembly GCA_036326025.1). Lineage (NCBI taxonomy): Eukaryota > Metazoa > Chordata > Actinopteri > Cypriniformes > Leuciscidae > Chrosomus > Chrosomus eos. Next base: position 32,056,678 of record CM070825.1, on the reverse strand, counting down.
CCAAAAATTATCCTTTAATTTTTTCATATTTAAAACGCATGCTTGCACAGAGCAGACCTAGAATAGGCAGCTCGTGCGCCTATTGGCTGCTCTGCGGCAAGATGCTGCAACCTATCGGTGGACTGGGAGTGACGTCAGCACCAATAGCAGCGCGGGTGCCCGAGTGCGTCACGTCCCGCCAGAATAGGCGTGACTTACCTCTATATCAGCCCGGTCCAGATAGGGTGTTCTTTGATTTTTCTCCACTTCAGCGAAGTATTCACATCGCTGACTCTCCAGAGAAGCCGCGCCGTCGAAACAAGCACCTCAGCGGGACGAGCCCTCTGCACTGCAGTTGGAAGCCGCCTTCGCCGCTTCATCGCCGTACCTGCTGCGCTATCCGGCGCCCATATCCTTTTCATATTATATATCCTTTGCATATCCTTCTCTAGTATTCTAAAAGAGCAAGAGGCGTTGTTTCAAATGCCTCGAGTTTCCAAATGCGGCTCGTGTCGAGCCCCTCTCAGCGACAATGCGCGAGTCTCGCCGCGGCCGGACCGCCATTGAAAGCAGCACGCATCGCTCTCACAGCTCCCTCGACGGAGGCGGCTGGAGTAGTGTATTTCGCAGCCAACGAGCCCGTTACGTTACCCGCTCGCCTGCACACAAAAGCCGTTTTCACGGCTACCCAAAAAAAAAAAAAAAAAAAAGTGTGCGCTTCCCGCCTGGGACGAAACCGCGCGTAGCTTCCTTTACGTTACAAGGAAGCTACCGTGCCCCCGCATCAATAGACTGCTGTTCTAACCGCGCGTAGCTTCCTTTACGTTACAAGGAAGCTAGCGCGCCCCCGCAGAAGCAGTCACTCTGCCCCTTGTGGGACCGCGCAGTGATAAGCGCCGTTCCCAAGGGCTGCCGGAGCCTGTAGCCACAGCGACGCGCTCGCCGGAAAGCCTCCCTCGAGCCTCGCTTTTTCACCTTCCGCGCCTCCCTTCACCGACGCGCAGCTGCCGCTCACGAGCCTCACTGCCGTCGCGTCTGAGGTTGAGGGACACGCATCAATGGACTGCTGTTCTAACCGCGGCTAGCTTCCTTTACGTTACAAGGGAGCTACCGTGGCTGCTCGCGCTACTCAAGCTTATGTTGTTTCCCCCGTGGCTCAGTGGCTAAACTCTAAGCTTTCGCGCCAGAGACCCGTGTTCGATCCCGGCTCTCGCAGTAGAAAAAATTTATGCAGCTCTCCTCTCTGAGCTCGCGACCAGCTTTCTTACGTACAGGAAGCGAGCGCGCGAACCGAGACGTCACCGTCGAAAGAAAGTGCGGTTTTTTGTCCCGCCGAGGCCTGACAAACTCCCTCTTCTTCTCAAACATTTTCCAGCTCCTCCTAGTACGAGCGGCCGGTAATGTCTATACTGCAGTAGTGTGCCTGTTATACACGCACGCCTGTAAACAGTGCCGACACACACACGAAAACTGTGATGACGCTCTCTCTCTCTCTTATCTGCTCGCGGCAACTAAAGCTTACGTTGTTTTCCCTGTGGCTCAGTGGCTAAACCCTAAGCTTTCGCGCCGGAGACCCGTGTTCGATCCCGGGTCCCGCAGCAGATAACATTTATGCAGATCCGGCTCACGCCGATGGTGTTTTAGTGTAGAAAGGTGCCCACATCTCAGTGTTCACCCCTACACGCAAGCACGCTCGTGTTATTCACAGAGCCCACTCCCTTAAAGCGGGCAACCGCTCGAGTGTTGAACGTAGGAAATGTGTCCGCGAGTTCGCGTCCACACCTATTTTTCTGCCCGCTCTATCACTAAAGACTCACGGCTGGACCACAGTCAAAGTTTATTTCCCTGTCAGTCCCCTTCAAAAAGGCTACTGCAGTGGTCCATTTAGCAGCCAACGAGCCGGTTCATTTACCCTCTCGCCTGCACACATACGCCGTTTTCACGGCGACCCAGAGAAATCTCAAAGGAGTATACTGTCTGGTTATCCGGCTCACGCCGTTGGTGTTTAAGTGTAGTGCAAGTGCCCACGCCCCAGTGTTCACCCCTACACACAAGCACATCAAATCTCGTGTCACTCACAGAGCACACTCTCATAAAGCGCAGAGAAGCCGCTCGAGTGTGGAATATAAGAAATGTGTCCACAGGTCCGTGCCCACTATCTGGCCGCTCTGTTACACGTTCAATAAAACAGGTTATGAATGTAAGTCTCGTGCCCGCCGGAGAGCGTTCACGCTTACTAACACACACCTCCCCCCGGGCGCCGCCCGCGTGTTAAAACGAAACACAGGGCATTGATATGACGCTCCCTATCCGTTATGATCGGGGCGTCACATACACTTGCAAGTCTCGTGCCCGCGCACACGCGCTCACGCTTACAGAAAGCTTTTCCGCCCAAAGCGCTGCTCGCGCGTCAAAAAGTGAGAATAAAATGCTCCCCATCCCTTATGATTGGGACTCCTCACATAAATCAGCCGGTCTCGGCTTTCAGTGAGCAGCCATTGCCCAGAACCGAGAGCGCGCGCGCCGCGCTTTCGGCTCCGGTTCAGTTTCACAAGCCCGCAAACGGCGGCGATCTGAACCCGGAGGCCATTCGCCCCCTAGCGGCTCACATAGCTGCGTGGGAAATTATCCCAGGGATTTCAGAATGGGTTCTCAGCACAATAAAGCAGGGCTATACACTTCAATTCATTCGCCCTCCCCCGCGCTTTCGAGCCCGGTCCGCGACGATAGTGAATGCGGAAGTAGCACACCTACTTCACGCAGAAATAGCAATACTGCTGTGCAAAGGGGCTATAGAAAAAGTACCGCCTTCTCTTAGCGAGTCAGGCTTTTACAGCCGATATTTTCTTGTACCCAAGAAGAACGGAGCTTTCAGGCCCATCCTAGATCTGAGACATTTGAACAAGGTGCTTGCAAAAGACCGTCCAAATGCTTACAACCAGGAAAATCCTCGCGCACGTTTGCCCGAGGGACTGGTTTATTTCTCTAGATCTGGAGGATGCCTATTTTCTGTTTCAGATATCACCCCGTCACAGGCAATTTTCGAGATTCGCCTTCGACGGTCAGGTATATCAATACACCGTCCTGTCGCTCGGCCTGTCTCTAGCACCCCATACATTTACGAAGTGCATGGACGCAGCGCTCGCCCCCCTGAGAACTCAGGGGCTGCGAATAATGAACTATCTGGACGACTGGCTGATATTGGCTGTGTTCGCCACCTAGCCGCGTTTTTCCAGAAGGGCAGCTTTCTCCCTTTGAAAACGTTTCAACGGATGCTGGGCTGTATGGCATCAGCTGCAGCGGTGCTCCAGCTGGGCCTATTGCGCATGCGCCCGCTCCATCACTGGTTGAATGCTTGCGCGTCTCGCCGAGCCTGGGTTTCTGGCGGCCAGAAAATCAGAGTGACTCAGACCTGCATAGCGGCTCTGCAGCCCTGGTTAGTAGCCGACTGGTACCAGCAGGGAGTGACGATGGGAACCATCTCTTATTGGAAAGTAGTTTCGACAGATGTGTCCAACTCGAGTTGGGGCGCGCTGTTCGAAGGCAGACCGGCTTTTGACCAGTGGTCAGACCAAGAGAAGTGTTTTCACATAAACTGTCTTGAGATGATAGCGGTCGAAAACGCGCTGAACGCGCTGAACGCGCTTCCTCCCGGTCATACAGGACCAACACGTTCTCGTTCGCTCGGACAACATGTCTGTGGTTTCCTATGTAAACCGTCAGGGTGATGTCAGATCCAGGAACCCTGCAATCTGACGGAACGCATCCTTGTTTGGTCCCAGATGCACCTGTGCTCGCTGAGGGCGGCGCATGTGCCTGGCCATTCGAATGACGGTCCAGACAAACTGTCCAGGGACAACGTTCCCCTGGGGGAATGGTCCCTGCACCCCCAAACGGTCCAGAAACTGTGGCGCCTATTCGGCAGAGCGGAAGTCGGCCTATTTGCGTCAAAAGACAATGCTCATTGCCCGATGTTCTTTTTGAAGAACCAGGACACCCTGGCCCAGGTCTGGCCCAGCCTCCCTCTGTATGCTTTCCCTCCGGTCTCTCTGTTACCACAGGTAATCAAGAGAGTCAGGGAAACGCGCCACTCGGTGCTCCTCATAGCTCCGCACTGAGAGAATCAGAATTGGTTTCCGGAACTAGCACGGCTGTCACATGCAGCTACGTGGCCTATTCCGGTGAGGGCAGATCTCCTCTCTCAGGCTCGCGGCTAGATCTGGCATCCCCATCCAGAGCGCTGGTTTCTGCACGCATGATTGATCAACGGGTACTCGTTACCCTGCCAGAAAGAGTGATGAGCACGATCACGCAGTCTAGAGCTCCTTCCACGGGACGGCTCTACGCGTCTAAATGGTCAGTGTTCTCCAAGTGGTGCACCGACAGAGATCTGGATGCACGGTCGTGTGAGGTTGCGCATTTGCTCACTTTCCTACCAGAGCTGATGGATAAGGGGAGGTCCCCATCCACGCTCAAAGTTTATGTGGTGGCCGTGGCGGCGTTCGCAGAATCGACGCACGGTCAGTCACCGGGAAGACATGAGCTGGTCATCCGCTTCCTTAGGGGAGCTAGAAGGATGAATCCGCCGCGCCCCCCGTCGGTTCGTATGCGGCCTCTGCAGTGCTTCGGTTGGGTCTGCTGCGCATGCACCCCCTCCAGCGCTGGCTGAAAACACGAGTCCCGCGACGAGCTCTCTGTGAGAGCGTCATGTTTGGAATTTGGGCCTAATGATTCTAAAGTTACGCTCAAACCAATACACGGTTATGTCCCCAAAGTGCTCTCTACTCCGTTCAGAGCGCAAGTCATTTCCCTGCCGGCCCTTCCGGGAACCGACAGTGACAGTGATGTAAACTTCCTTTGCCCGGTCAGGGCTTTAAGAGTTTACGTTCAACAAACCGCTGCCTTCAGGCAGTCAGAACAGCTGTTCGTTTCGTTTGGTGGCCGCACGAAGGGGCTAGCTACCTCGAAACAGAGCATTTCCAGATGGATAGTTGATGCTATCGCCTTGGCTTACAAGTCTAAAGGCCTTCAATGCCCTTTAGGTGTTCGAGCCCATTCCACTAGAAGTATGGCCTCATCATGGGCTTGGACTAGTGGTGTTTCACTCCATGATATTTGTAGAGCGGCAGGCTGGGCCTCTCTGTCTACATTTATAAGGTTTTATAACCTGGAGGTCCCTGCTTTGCAGGCCAAAGTGTTATCTGTATGAGATTGTCATACACGCTACTGTTATACTGTGTTATGCACTCCCTTATACATATGAGGCGTCACCATATGGTCAATATGTGTTAGGGCTCACTTTGTCGGCCCACATATCTTCACTATTACGTGTTCCCCGGGCACTGGCCCTTGGACTTAATGTGAATGGTCTCAGCATACACGGCGCTTTAAACTGGGTTCCCGTAGCGTAAGCTAGCTTACGCAACACGAGAGTACTCTCGTAAGAGAACGACACTCGGTTACTAACGTAACCTCGGTTCTCTCTAGAAGAGGGAACGAGTGTTGCGTAACCCGGCCGTGTTAATGCTGCGTTCTTTTTTCGCTTCAGTGTGAAAAACCAAAGAACACCCTATCTGGACCGGGCTGATATAGAGGTAAGTCACGCCTATTCTGGCGGGACGTGACGCACTCGGGCACCCGCGCTGCTATTGGTGCTGACGTCACTCCCAGTCCACCGATAGGTTGCAGCATCTTGCCGCAGAGCAGCCAATAGGCGCACGAGCTGCCTATTCTAGGTCTGCTCTGTGCAAGCATGCGTTTTAAATATGAAAAAATTAAAGGATAATTTTTGGCTTCAGTATTCTCGAGAAAAGGAGTTTTCCCGTAGCGTAAGCTAGCTTACGCAACACTCGTTCCCTCTTCTAGAGAGAACCGAGGTTACGTTAGTAACCGAGTGTCGTTTTAATGATCAATCCAGTATAAAAGTAGCCTAAAAGGTATAAGAAGCTATATAACGAGAAATAAAGCAAACGATTCAGTCAAACATAAGTCAGCTCTCTTATAGTGCTACAAAGTTGAATTTAAATAGCCTAAATATATAAAGTTATGAAACTTCACTTTGCCCTCAGCCAAAACAAATTGCCATGGAACAAACTATAGATTACAAACTATATATTAATCTATATAGATGAATTGTTCAACCACTAGACTAGAGACATCAGAGCCAGCGGTACACATCAGAAGCACAAGCCGAGGAAAAGCTCTTCCAGTCAGGTTAATCAGCGCTGAACGCCCGCTGATTGCCTGGATCTCACAACTCCGAAAACGTCAGATAGATTTTTCAAATACCTGTCTGTCTCAAGTCCGCACAAGCAAAGAGTATTTTGCACAACCTCCTAAGATCTAAAGGCATCTCCCCTACTTCCACCTGCAGCGCTGGGATAGGTGATGTTCGGAAAGCTCCACTACGCAGCCGGCTGTGCTTGGCCTGTATCCGGTCCAATTCAGCCAATGTAGTTTTAGCTGCTGTTTTATATACTGTACATCCATAATCAAACACGGATCGGATTATTGCTATATAAATTCTTTTTAAAGAAGAACCTGATGCCCCCCAATTATAACCTGATAAACACTTTAAAAGATTAATTGCTTTCTTACATTTTTCCACCATTTTCTGTACATGATTTTTAAAAGTGAGTTTACTATCAAACCACACACCAAGATATCTTAATTCATTAACCTGTTTGAGAGATTTTACCCTTTTCTTAGAAAAACAGATAAATTGTGTTTTTTCCACTGAGAGGTGGAACCCCCATTCAAATGACCATTTTCCAACCTGATTAATTGCTGTTTGCATCTTTTGCTGTAAATGATCTATATTACGACCCCTCACCCACAAAGCTCCATCATCTGCATATAATGCCCTGTTTATCCTTTGATTCACTCCATCAAACACATCATTAATCATTATGTTAAAAAGCATTGGACTGCATACCTTGTGGGGTGCCATTATCTATTGTGTATATACTTGATAACTCTGATTCTATCCTTACCTGTATGGTTCTATCCTTTAAAAAATCTTTAATCCAATTAAACATTTTACCACCTATTTCCATTTTATTCAACTTAATTAAAAGTCCTTCTTTCCACAGCATGTCATAGGCCTTCTCTATATCAAAAAATAAGGCCAAAACAGATTCTTTATTAACTTGTGCTTTACGTATCTCATTCTCTAGGCAAACTACAGGATCCATAGTTGTTCTTCCAGCACGAAAACCACTCTGATATGGTGTGATCAGCCCTCTGCTTTCTAATGTGTACCCTAACCTTTTAGTAATCATCCTCTCCATGAGTTTACATAAATTAGACGTTAACGCTATTGGTCTGTAGCTTTTGACATTAGTTTTATCCTTTCCAGGTTTCCCTATAGGGACTATGACTGAATGTTTCCATCCAGTGGGCAATTTCCCTTGCTCCCAAATTTTATTATATAAAACCAATATCACATTTTTTGCCACATCAGATATTTCTTCAATCATTTTATAGCATATCCCGTCTCTCCCTGGTGATGTATTTTTAACACCAATCAATGCTCTTTTTAGTTCAAACAATGTAAAATCTGCATCTAGTGAGCTCTCCCCCACCACTTTCATCCCCATCATATCTTTGTTTTCTTCAATTATCCTCTTTCTTACATCTAACTCTTCACTGGAAAGATTCTGTGAACTATGTATTTTTACAAAAGATTTTGCGAGCATCTCAGCTTTTTCTCTACAAGTTACTGCCTCAATACCACTATCTCTTAATATTGGTAGTGAAAAGTCCCTTCTTATACCACCCATCTTTCTAACCATTCCCCATATATCATTTATTTTAATTCCTGTCACAAGTCACCTCTCGATGCATCCTCGGTAAACGGGGCGGATCAAGAACACATCCGGGGATTTGAACTGTTCTTGGCTAGATGTGAACTTTGAATTGGAACAGTAGGCCTACTTGGGCAGCGACTGATGACGTTTCACAAGTCCACAAGAACACAAGTACAGACAAGAACGCATATTGAGAAACGGCCTGTGACACCACAAGTACGAAATGCATGACCTTATTGCCTATGTACGGCAAGCCCCGAGGGGAAAATGCATTGCACACACACATAGAACGAGCGCCAACACATCCAGAATTAATGCATCATAACACAATCAAACATAAGGTCTGTTACAATTATTAGTATGAGGTTACTTTTTTTATCAAATCAATATTAATTAGCCCCGCAATAATAGCGCATCATTGCATAACCGACGCGGAGCGATGGAAATATTATATTAGTCCTCATTTAAAAAACAATGTGTTTCACACGTAATAATTCTCTCTTTTTTTTCACCATGAGCCACAAGAGAAATATTAAGAAAATAAATTAAGGTTAGGCCTATATACGTTATCAGAACATGTTGAGTATTCAGCTCTCATCGGTCAGTTTTTACTTTCACTTTCTATAGTGAATAATTGAATGGGATTTGATTACTTCTTCACCGACATAACTCTCGCTCAAAGTGCTTGCCTTCAAAATGCAAATATTTCAAATGTTGCGACGTGACGTTTTTCTTTTTCAACAATTGCGCAGAATGATGGACAACAATCACATTTCGCGCACATCTTATCCCAGCGAAATTTTTTACAAACACACCCCCCCCCCCCCGCCCTTCACGCAAGCCCCCCTAAGAATTGTAAAAGCCCCCCCAAGTAGTTTGTCCTGGAGCCGGGACTGGTTTTACTGTAGGCCTAGCTTATATTAAAATCACTCTGATGAGTGCACACCATTCGTTTTTCTAATTCATGTGCCCTTGTAATCTTTAAATAAGTGATTTCTCTTCTCTTCTCTTTCTCTTCTCTTCTTCTCTTCTCTTCTCTTCTCTTCTCTTCTCTTCTCTTCTCTTCTGGCTAATTTTTTTCTTGTTCAAGAAGCCGTTTCACTTGGATATCACAGTATGGGAAAAACAATGATTGCAGCATCCGTTTCACACCAACAACAGCTGTGAATATCTTCCTGTACTTGCACAACCTGCATTTATCCATATTACAATCTCTGGTATGGTCTGGGCATTAGAACTGTTACCTCTAAAAGACCCTCTCTTACTTCACAAAGCTATTATAAGATAGCTGAATGCGTTGACTTTTTACCATGCTCAGTCCTAAAGATATGTATTTAGTTTAAGCACCTTCAAGTTCACCCTGTGCTCTCATACTGACATATCCAGTAGTGCTTATTTTGACTTTTGATATGGCAGCATATTTAGACAATTAGGAAAAAATAAGGAACAGTTTCTTATAGTCTACAGCTGTTCCCCACTAAACATAAAAACACAATACCTTTGCACTGTTCAGTATCCCTGTCCTCATATTGTACATAAAGATACATAATCCCATACACAGATCATTCACTGTACTACAATGAACACTGTGTGGTGCCCGTACTCTGATGTGCATTCTTTCTCTCACTATCTGTGTTCATTTGATATTTTATTTAGCCTACTGGTATTTGAATATTTGAGAATTGTTGTCTTTCTTATTTATGTCTGTCCAGTGGCAGTGGCTGCCAAAGAGTAATTTTACAAGTACAGTAACAGAACAAAAACAAACAGAGTCTGCAATTACGGTATTTTTTTTCGCTCAGACTTGCCTTTTATGTGAAATGTGGTGAAAGATGCTGATTGTTATGATGATGAGGTAGAAGAATTTTCCTCTTTGTGGGTGTAGTGATAGAGGGGGAGTCTGAACATCCATATATGGGCATGCCATCAACTTTCTCTCCCCATTGGCTACAAGCGTTTTGCAGCTGCTTGTCAACAAAATGGCCTTCCTCAATTGCTTTTCGAGGACCTACTAACTATTTCTGTTTTGGTGAAATAGTATTGAAACTCTGGTTAAACAATAGGACGACCATTTTTTTAGACACAGTATTAACCAAAAACATTACTGTGTTCAAAACTGATATATATTGTTGATAAAGCCAGATGAATATTGGGATTTTTGCTTCATTTTCGAGTTAGCTCGCAAATGCTAACAGTCTACCTGCAAACCCTCATCGACCTCAGCTTACATTTCTGTTTGTTTTTAGAAGCACAGAGAGAAATCTGAATGACTGTTGGTTTAAATCGACAATATAGCCATTTTTGATTATACAAGTAAAGCTGTCGGAGCGAAACCAGCGGAGATTTGGTCTCAGAAGAAGGTAAGCAGTGACATAATTCTAGCAGAGCTGCTACTGTTTTAGCTTGGCTTATTATTTATTGTTGATGGTGCCATCAAGTGGAAATGTTTCAAAACGTTCACGGCTGTCAAAACTGTAAACTTTTGATACTAGAGTCGCTGCACTTCCACTACGTAATACTGAAATAAGCCAAGTTAGGAAAGTATAATAGAAAAGTTAGCAAGCTGAGGTCTACACTTCATGAAGACAGCTTAGCTAAACATATGCTAATTACACACTGGCGCAGATAAATAACAGCGTCAGTAATATACATTCCCTTTAGTGTAGAATATACTAGTGATAGTTATATTGCTAGTGATTATTTCGGTTGACATTATTGTTAATTGAAACAGAATTGGAGAGGTTCGGTCATTCTCAGATGTTTTAAAGCTGGCTAATAGTTTGCAATTGCCAGTTAGCTGCTAGTTAGTTTGATCAGCTTTAACTGCCTCAAGTCAAATGATCCCAAACGCGTTGTCTTTATTCGACTATTTACTGTTTTGAGTTCAGAGTGTTTATTGAAATGAAAGAAAAGCACTGAAGATGCCAAGCGATTATGTTCAGACAAGCCATGGATTAACTTGATGAGTAGGCCTAGTGAGCAGGAGGATACAGCTGGGGATGCAATGCATGACAACATAGGCTAATTCTCAAATCATTTATATGAGTACAGTATGATTAAATATGAAATCACTTAGGCTATATTATTTTGCTGTTTGGACTGAGATCTTTACGAGGTTAATCATCAGCAATGCGAATATTTGCTTTCTTTTTGTTATTTGCGTTTGATGAAAATAGTCCAATCCATTTTGAGTGGTTTAAATTAATTCGATCGTTTTCTAAGATTTAGTAGACCGAAAAATGTATGGTTATATTAACACATTAACGGATAAAGAACGATTTCAGTCTATAAGGTACAATTGGCATTGAGTTAATCATTGAGTTAATTCCTGAGTTAATCATCTCGTCGACTGACTTGTTTAACAAGTCTTTTAACATTTTGTTTGTCTTGATTACCTGGAAGCATACTGGAGTTATCAAATCATTCTGTCCCCCTTTTTTCTTTTCTTTTTTCTAACAATAACGATATCCAACATGGATGCTATATTTCCCGATGATAATGAATTAATTTAATTTTCACCAGTTAAACTAAATTCCCACTTTCTTGATTTTATTTATAATAATATATATAAAGAGTTTGTCTCATCTAATCTCCATTGCTTAGACAGTGTATTGATCTGACTTTATTTAGTTGGCCATTTGCTCAGTCACAGAATATCAACTGACAATACTATAAGGTGGTACTAGTTAGATTTCAAAACAAATTTGCCTAAATATAATGCAGGGTTTCCGCGGGGTCTTAAAAAGTCTTAAAAAGTCTAAAATTCTGGACTTTAAATTTAAGGCCTTAAAAAGTCTTAAAAACGGCCAGATTTTCATCCTAGGTCTTAAATTTCATTTTGTCAGGTCTAAAAAAGTGTTTACCCTCGTTCATTTCCAGAAACGCTTGCCGCAGCAGAAAGTTATTACAAAGTAGCAAAAAAGTATCGAGTTGTAGCCTACAAAGCGGAGCTCTAGAGCAGGGGTCTCCAACACGTCGCTAGCGTGCTCCAGTAGCTCGTGGCTTGACATGAGCTAGCTCGCCAGAGGCCGTTCACATATCGCGTCTTTTCCGCGCTCAAAATGTATACAGTTTGTTCAAATGTAGGCGCGCGGCAAGCGTGCTCATAATTGAAGCGACGCGTTAATTTTTTTACCAGGCGCAACGAGATGGAAAAAATCTAAACTTTTCAGAATGCCGCAAATGCACGCACCGCAGGTCATGTGACAGGAACCAACCAATCACCCCTTTGCATAACAACATTGAAAGCTCCGTCAACATGAAGGATGGGTGGCTCACCCAAACACTACTAATAAATATAAGCTAATGTGTAAATGTCAGTAATTTTTTTGACTCATTCTTTTTATAAAAAAAAATATTTAAAGGCTGAAATATGAGGTTTAACTTTGTATAAAACCTTTTTTGTCAAAACTTTATTTGAACTTGTACATGTTAGTAGATTACATGTTGCAAGACACTCTTTTAAAATCTAGCCATCATTTTTAATGGTATTTTAATGTTTATGTAAACAAAAAGTGCATATTGATGCTAATCAATTTGTTATTTGCTGTTTTTCGACATAAAACTTGTTGAATTGACTGTAGTATTAGTACTTTTTGAACAGGATTCTGTGATAACCGTGATAATTTTGGTCACTTTAATCATCTCATCATTTCCTCTCTAGTTATGATCAACTATGATCAACTAAAATCAACAATAATTGTGTTTTTACAGTATAATATGCAAAGTACAATTTCTATTAAAAAAAATCTACCTCTCCTTCTCTCTCACACACACACACACCACACACACACACACACACGATAGATAGATAGATAGATAGATAGATAGATAGATAGATAGATAGATAGATAGATAGATAGATAGATAGATAGATAGATAGATACTCTAATGATCCCGAGTAAACTATCTATCTAACTTGGATAATGCGTCGTGTAGGTCTTAAATTTCAATCTTAATGGTCTTAAAATGTCTTAAAAAGGTCTTAAATTTGACTTACTGAAACCTGCAGAAACCCTGTAATGACATATATTTAATTATTATTGTCATGCCAGACATAAAAAACAAACTCTAGTTGAACAGTACATATTAAACTATTCTGTATCATTCTTAAAAACTAGCTATACTGTTCAATTTGGATCCATGTTTAGCAAACTTGTTTTCTCATATGGGTCAATGATATGATGTGCATATTTATGTGTCCATTTGCATTATTTCCTTTTAAAATAATTTAATAAATTAATCATGTATCACTTTATTCTATAAAACCTAGGCCTATTTAGTTTGGATTCATTATAAGTACATTCAAATAATAAATATCTTTATATGTTTTGGGATCTTAACCCCCAAAATATCAGATGCCGGTTCAACCATCAGCACACACAGACAGACTAAGAAAACTATATAAACTGGTGTTTTAATTATAAGAAATTCAAAATAATGTAAAAATCAAGTTAAAAATGTTTTACACTTTCAATTATTTTCATGATCATTTTAAAACCACTTTAGATGCCACTATAAAGAAAAATGGGTAATACGATATAAGGTAATACGATATATAACGATAATGTATGCACACTATTGCTATCGTGTGGACTTCAAAATATTGTAAATTAATTATTACGATTTCTAGAAAGCAATTTAAGAATACTTTTTCCATCAATTGTTTGAAATGCACAACACCGCTGTATCAAAGAGGAATGCGCACACTCTGATGTAAACAAGCCCAACACGCACGAGCACTGAATGAAAATGCACATTCACTCTCTGACAGCTGATGGAACCACAGACATGCAGCCATTACCCTGGTAACACCATAAACAAAGCAGCTGCTGCTGCTTTATGTTTCTGAACAGTGTATAATGACGACACAAAAATCCAATTTTTCCCGGACAAGCGACTGACCGATTTACTTGTAATATATGAAATCGTTGTGACATATTCAATCGTGATGGTATTCAGGAAACCAGCACTCCTGGTTGTGTGATCACTGATGTTGCTTAAATGTATGTTATATAAAAACATTTTGAATTGAGTTTCTTTGTGTAGCCTACTGCGCTCATTCGTTTCGATTTCTTCTCGAGAGACTGCATGAGCCTCAACAGCTCAAACTTGCAGGGCTCTGGACTGCGACCATTTTTTGAGAATGTGTGAGTTCAAATTTGATGTGGTTGCATTTGTGTGCTTGCATTTGGGACTGGTCTAATCAGTCACATATTATCGACTACTGTAAATCGTTGGAGTTACTGTTGGAGTTTTTCCCTCTCTTGCACCTCACTTTGAAATCGCTAATTCGAAAGCGAACGTAAAATTCGCAAAACCGCATGGGCATTTATACCTTCCATAGGAATCAACTGAAAACGCTCAAATTTATTTTGTTATTGACGTTTTAGTCAGGCTACTGGTCCAGTCGAGCAAGTAGAATTCTCTTTCACGTGCCCCTTCATAAAATCCTTCTCTGCTCAGCTCTTTACATTTTATGCGCTATTAACTAATCTAAAGTCTGCTTTAGTTAACAGCGTTAAGTTGAAGTCTAATTGGTTATGTGATACTGTCGATAGAATGGTGGACACTGTATCAGCTGTATACATAACACTGTATCAGCTCACAGCAGGCACATACTGTGCAGTAATTAGCAAATGTTTTGTAGAGAAACATTTATTTGCACTCGCACAAATGCTCCCAAATATATTTTGAGGTCGCACAGATAAAATTTCGGGAGCACATGCAACAAAAAGGGTTGGAATTTTGAGCCTTGTAATGGGCTAATTATTTTCAAACTTAAACATTTTTACATTTTAATCTGGACTACAACATGCCCTAGAGATATTGTTTGAAAATGTTTTGATTCTTTATTCAGACACACTTTACATTAAGCCTCCATTAGTTAACATTATTTAATTAGTAAAAAAAAAAAACTGACAATGAAATGTACTTCTAAAGCATTTATTAATCGTAATTTCAACATTTAATAACACTATTCAAGTCATAAGTTGTAATTGTATTATTTAACAAACTAACATGAACTAACAGTTGTATTTTTCTTCTGTAACTTCAGTAACAAATGTAGCCATTGCTCATTGTAATGTTAGTTAGGTGCATTAACTAATGTTTGTTAACTAATGAGACCTTAATGTAAAGTGATGCCTATTGATCTCTATCATTCTTTTGCACTTTAATCTGTTATACATTTATACATTTTTGTGTATTGCTTTATTGTATATAATGTTTGATTATTTTGTTATAAGAAAAAAGTTATAGTTTGACACTCAATACATTTTATTACAGTGTATCTAACCTAATCTATTGCACTGTAGCCTGTTCCAGTTCCTACGTTCTGAATGTAATGTCGTGATTTATTCTGTTTTTGATCAATTCACTACTTTTACTTCAATAGAGACTTTTGACTAAAGCACTTTTATATGTACTTGAAATGAAAATTAAATAAATAAATAAAATTTCCAGTATTCACCATTTTTCTTGTCATTATTAATGTGTCAGGTTAGGTGGCACAACTGATAATCATTTGGTTGTATAACCATATACATTCTTGATTTAAACCAACAAATAATTGGTCAATGTGAACAAATGGGTGAAAATGGTTGATTGTGAATAGTTATTATATTGAATGCATTTACTGGTATACTTTTTTTTATTATTTTTCTGTCTTTTAAATCCGATGCTAAAGATACTAAATACCTGGCCACTAGAATGCAATAATTATAAATTAATATGAATAAAATACACAACCATAAAATGTGTTAGGCGCTGTAGACACTCGAAGGGTTAGGCTACTTTGCTAAGATTTCACAATACAATTAGGAATATATATTTACAAATATTTGGTTGTCAAAAAAATTAATTTAATTGTTAAGAAACAAAATGCAATTTAAACTTGTTTTGTTCCTGACTGGAACAAAACATTTTTAATGCATAAATATGCATTACATATTTACAACTTGTTTTACTTGTCATTGACCCATATTCATTCATGGCAGGCATGTAGTATCATCTTTCATATGCAATATAAAAATGCTTTTAAAATACATTGTGGACTAAAAATAGCAGCTTGAAAGATTTTCAAAAGGATATACCCATTAACATTGTAATAGGTTTTTCCTATTTTTTTTAAAACGTTACATACAGTATGGTTCGAAACAAGGCTTCTCATTCTATATCCAGTTATATGCGTCACAATATTATTTAGACTAGCAAAGCAATGTTTGATATAAACAGACCTATAGCATAACACTTAAGATTGTCCTCCTATATAATAGCATTCTCTCCCTTTCAAATGGTTTTTGTTGTATGTCGTCTTCAGAATGTATAAGCTCTCCTCTTCTGCTAATTAATGGCCACAGAAAATAATGGGTTTTGTACGGAGCCACCAAGAATGAAAAGACTGACCTACACTGATTGTGTAATTGTGTACCACATGTGTTGGAATGAAATGGGATCGGAAAGATCCAGTTTATTAAAAGGTTTTAGCTTACGTGTTAAACAACTAGGCTACATTTAACAAAAGGAATTAGACTCAATATTGAAAGCAAAATTCCTGAATTTTCACTGTTTATTTATTGGAATTTTTCAGTTCTCCAAGTATAGCTTCCTTTTTGTAGAGATTACAGATACACCAGCAGCAACACCAGTACTGTTCGTATAAGCTGGAATGATTAATCAATGTAGTTGACTGATAAAATCCACTGACAATTGTATCAGTGATTAAGTTAATAGAATTGATTGTAGTCTTTCAGCCCAGTTTTATTAACAGCCTGGATGTAAAAAGCTGTGAGACTGAAACGTTACATAAAGTAAACCAGACAAAAAACAACATGTACTTAACTGGATCCTCGATTCTCAACATAGTGGCTTAAATAAGATGTCTGATGTCAGATTTAGCTACTCAATTCAATATTTATCTTATGTATCCTTTTTTGGAGTAGTTGTAGGTGTACACGTTCATTTCAGATGATTGACTACTCTATTTATTGTTGTAATTCTGATTAAGACATTTTAACAGATTTACATGAACTCATTGAAACTAAGTCTTGTCTCTTTTTCTCTTAGTCCTCAGATGAAGTAATCTGTCCAGCTGGAACATGCAGACCTGAAAAGTGAAGATGAGTGGTGAAATGCAAAGTAGCTGCCCAGAATAGAGGCAGGTATGCTCCCCATGGGCTCATAATGAACCGTGACACCTTTTCCCACATCCGGCTGTGGTGCCCACGCCCATTTGGCACCTACTCCCAGAATAAGCCGTACAGCAATGGTACAATTCGTAATGGAACAACTACCACCCACTGCAAGGCTGACGATTCGGGGCTTACAACATTAGAGACCCATGTAGTCGGTGAGGAGCAAGATGAGGATGTTGGCACTGAAAACACCCCACCAGCTGCTTCATCTACCCTTCTGGTTCCACCACTACCTGCACCACCCTCTCCGAATTCACAGATGGAGGATGGCAGGGTACTGCTTGATACCTGGTATGTCATCAAACCAGGCAACACCAAGGAGAAAATTGCCTTCTTTGTAGCTCACCAGTGTAATGGTGCTGGAATTCCTAGGCCTAGTGCCATGAAAGTCAAGGGAAACTGGGCTACCGATTGTACCAAGGCCAAGCGCCGTCGCCGCTGTTCCTCTTATGACCCTCCCACTAGAGCTCAAAATGTTGCTGTTGATGTACCCACAGAATCCAACTTGGCGGAGGATGGTGTTGGAGTTAGCGAGACAGATCTGCTCTCTGTGGCCGAAATGGTTGCCCTTGTAGAACAGCGTACAGCCTTGGCCCTTCAAGGTATGGTAGCGCAAGGACAAACTAGTTCTTATACAGTCCATCAGAAACCTGTTGTAATCCTCTCAGAACCCCCTTTATCTGCACCAACTTCTCAAAGTGACTTTGATTTGCTGCAGCAACAGCAGGAATCCCGACGGGTTGCTCAGGCTGTTGCACAGTTTGAATCTCGGCAGCAGAATCTTGACAGTACAACTTTGCAGCCTGAACTTAATGGTTCAGGAATAGACAGCATTCACACTGGTGAGTCTGTGGGTGGTGCTCCAAGCCATGGACGAGGGGAAGTACGGATTGCTTTTCGAGTGTCAAGTCTGGACCCTCGCACCCAGTCTGAGCCTGTTGGCCGTCCCAAATGCATGTTTATGAGTTGTGGAGTCGGAGGGGGGCAAGCAGGAGCCAGAGGCAAAGAAAAGATCACCTGTGACCTCTACCAACTGGTTAGTCCCTCATCTCGAGATCCAGGTGCCCTCCTTGCTGGCTCACCAAAGGCCGATCCGCTTGGGGAAGGTATCAACGACAGGCCTCCCTCCACAACGTCAGATCCTAACCAAGACTCTGCCTCAGGAGAGAAGGCAGCAGTGGCTCGAGAGCGGATGACCGGCTTCCACGTTGAGGTTGTGGTCACGGGTGCAGTAGACCAATGTGTCTTCTATGGGAAGGACAGCACAGAGAATGTTCAAGAAGAGACTGTATGTTTTGCTATACCTAATGGGGCTAATTCAACTGAATCCTCAGAGGATCCACCTCCTGGCCAGTTGTTCTTTCTGCAGTCACCATCTACTGAGGATGAGAGTTGTTCAACAGTAAACAGTGGGATGCTGTCTTTAGATTGTGCAAACAACAATGGGCAAGTGGGGTCTACTGTCGAGAGGCCAGACTCCCCACTGACAACTGTGGATGATTGTTCTGATCCTCCGTTGTGCCGCCTCTACCGACATGTCTCCCATGACTTCCTGGAGATTCGCTTTCAGATCCAGCGGCTTCTGGAACCACGGCAATACATGCTTTTGCTTCCGGACCACATCATGGTCAATATCTTCAGCTACCTGCCCACCCGTTCGCTAGCAGCACTCAAATGCACCTGCCATGATTTCAAGACCCTGATCGAGACCTACGGCGTGCGTGCTACAGACTCTCGCTGGAACCAGGACCCGTTGTACCGTGATGACCCTTGCAAGCAGTGCAAGCGGCAGTATGAGCGGGGAGATGTATCGCTTTGCCGCTGGCACCCTAAACCTTACCACCATGACTTGCCTTATGGACGTTCCTACTGGATGTGTTGTCGGCGCACAGATAAGGACACACCTGGTTGTCGAGTTGGGCTACATGATAACAACTGGGTACAGCCATGCGAGCTGGTTCAGGCCCGCGCCAAAAGAGACGATGGGAGGTAAAGGATTGAGTCAGGATGGTCCTTTCTCTCCCTGCTTTTGCTCTACTGAAATCTCATGCCACTGTACTATTTATGGTTGCGCTCGCCTCTCCTATCTTATCTTGTTAACCGTGCTATCATTGTCAGTATCAGTTCTTATCAGTGCACCATATTTAATTCTAGGTCCCTACATAAGCAGACCAATGGTTTGAAATTTGAAAACCAATGCTGGTTAAATGAGTTACTCTGCTGCATGGGACTAGTCTTCAAATGTACTTTAATTGGTTAGAAATTCTTACGGCTTTGCAATCTTCCAAGACAAGCTCTGATTCTGATTCTGAAAGTTGACCCCAACTTTATAAAAAACTGCAGGCTAGACAAAGGACTGTGAGTATAACATCAGAGGTTGTTGTCAAGTTTAATTTGCTGTCCCTTTGGTCAAAAGCGTGCAAAATGATGTCACTTTACAAATCCAAATCCCTGATGTCACCTTTGTAATCAACAGTTTGACTGCTTGTTAGATTTTTCTGTTTTGTGTGAATGTGAATAATATTTTTTTGTTGTTGTTGGACTTCATGTTTCCCCTCCTTCAAATTGATTTATGAAATCAAGTCTTTATTTCTTGACCAAACCTTTCCTCTTACCTATCTCTTTGCCTGCCAGGCTGTCTCTGTGCTTGTTGGCAAAGGAAGCTTTTGCCAAAGCAGTAATTAGCTTCATGTGGCTGAAAGAACAACAAAGAACAGGACAACTCAAAACCTGATTCTAGCCTTAACCCTGTTCGTTCTGCTCATTCCACCAGTCTGTGAAATCTTACAAAGAGAAACATTGATGCTGATCCCTCTGGTTTGGGAGACCGTTCTAGGTTTCACCGTCAATCTGCTATTGGGAATTTTTGCCTCTAAAATGAATAAAAGATATTTAAAACTGGTGTCTGTGATATGTGTTTTTTTGGTACTTCAACAGTGAATTATTTGTTTTGTTTGTAAATAATCAATTTATTTATATGAATTATATTGTTACTTTTTGTTTTCTGCAATGTACATAGTTTTTATTTATTTTGGAAATGATCTTAAAGGATAGTTCACCCAAAAATTTAAATTCTGTCATTTACTCACCCTCAAGTTGTTCCAAACCTGTACGAGTTTCTTCTGTTCAACACAAAATATATTTTGAAGAATGGTGGTAACCAGACATTTGAGATTTGACTGTAGCCATTGACTTCTATAGAAGGAAAAAAAATACTATGAAAGTCAATGGCTACCGTCAACTGTCTGGTTACCAACATTCTTCAAAATATATTTTGTGTTCAACAGAAAGAAACTCATACAGGTTTGGAACAACTTGAGGGTGTGTAAATTATGAAAATTTTTGGGTGAATTATCCCTTTAATAAAGGGTTCACCTTGAAACTTTTGGCTCTTTATTACCATCTGTGGTTAAAATATAAAATTGCAAGCTGTTTGTTGTGCTTTGGTACTACTTATTGGAATTGTTCATTTTTTACTTAAAATCTTCCATAGTGGGGAGGGGAGGGGAGGGGAGGGGGGGGGGGAAATCAAAGCTCTTTATTTATTTGACACTTAAACCTGAGGTATCTTGTCTGCGTTCTCAAAAGTGAAATCCAACACACCAATCCAATTATGCTCTCTCTTTTTTTATTTAAACATTGATTTCTACAATGATTTTATTGAATTTTCAGTGATCCATTTAAAGTACTGTTTTCACACATTTTATCAGGTAGATGTTAGTCATTAGCAGATTCTGTAGACATGAAAATTCAAAGATTTAAATCAGTGTTTTCCAACCCTGGTCCTGGAGTACACTTATCAGTTCACACTTTAGATGCCTTCCTTATCTGGTACTTATTTCAGGTATCTAGTAACAAACTGATGATTTGAATAATTTGTATTTGATTAGGGAGACTCAAAGACCAGGGTAGGAAAAACTGATTTATGTCTAAATGGTCAGTATTTTCCCCTCACGCATAGTAACCCCAGCAATAAACGGCCACAGTCATCATTATTAGCGCATTAGCATTGACTATATTCTTCCAAAGTGGGACTTCACTTATGTCAGGTAATTGTTTTGATGCCTCTGCCACTTCCTCCTCTGTAGGCTCTGGAGCCTGAGCATCACTTATGCCACAAACCCAGCCAATAATCTTCATCATTATGGATCGGTCACCATGTTCAGCTATGACAGAGAGTAAAGATATTACATAAGTATATATACACCATACCAGGGGTATCCAATCCTGCTTTTGGCCAAAGTGTTGCTCCAACACATTTGACTGGAAGGCTGTGTCCAAGATTACATACAAGTTGGTACTTATTTTGAATAAGTAATTTCTTCATGACCTTTCAAAAGAAATATGTTTAATATAGTAAGTGTGTGTGTATGTAATCTAGTTTTATTACATTCGCCATGCTGTCATTATCATGTGACCTACCAGTGTCAGTTGTGTCACTTCAATGCTTTTCTGCAATTCACAAATCCTTTAGTTTTCAGTTGCCTCATGGGATAGTAAAGTGTTCATCGAATGCACACTTCAGAATCTCGCCAGAAATAGTAGGTTATCCGAGTACTGTGATTTCGGATATACTTCTTTTGTCAGTCACATTCTGTTTTTCGTCAATACTATATACAGTAGTAGGGAAGTATGTGATTTCGAATGCAACTGAAGACCTTGATTAGATTTTTCAGGTGTGTTTAATTAGGATTGAAGCTAAACTCTGATAAAGCCTGATAATTGCCCCTGCTCCAGGAGCAGGATTGGACACCCCTGACCAATTAAAAATATACATTTTATCTACAAATGTTAATTTCTCTAAAATAAATGATGCAACATGTCATCTTACTTTGATTCTCATCAGTTACGACCTTTTCCTTTTCATCTGCCCCTCTTCGTGCTTTCCTTCCTTGTTCCTGCTCTTTCCAGTCCAGATCGGCCCTTTCTTCTTTAGAATAGCGTAAGCTAAAGACAAGGCGATGGAGCTTGGTAGAGAGAGCAAGGTAAATGTTATTAATAAATAGAAGTAATTTTAAACAGCTTCAGCAGTTGATAAAACAACTTAGGTTAGACATCTTTATTAATCCCCTTTAAGTTCACTTCAAAATGAAAATTCTGTCATCATTTACTCACCCTCAGGTTGTTTCAAACCTGTATGAATTTATTTCTTCTGCTGAACACAAAAGAAAATATTTTGAAGAATGTCGGTAAACAAACAGTTGATGTACCCCATTGACGTCCATAGTAGGAAAAAGAATACTATGGAAGTCAATGGGGTACATCAACTGTCGGGTTACCGACATTCTTCAAAATATTTTCTTTTGTGTTCAGCAGAAGAAATAAATTAATTGAAATAAAAACAACTTGAGGGTGAGTAAATGATGACATAATTTTCCTTGAAGTGAAATATTCCTTTAAGGGGAAACTCATTTGACACCATTACACAGCACAAACAATTAAACATTACAGCACAATCAATCAATAATTACGCAGCTTCATTAACTTACATGTTTGTCCTCTATGGGTGGGGTGTTGTAGCTTATGAAGAGCACTAGAATAGTGGTGCAGAAGAAGAGCAGCACTGCAAAGTAAAGGTAATGAACTCCACATATAAGTTTTGGGCAGTCGGATGGATGGATGCAGTTTCCAGAGCCATATGCAAACTCGGGTATCATGCGACACAGACCGATAACCAGTCCTCCCATCAGGCCCCAAAAAGCCCCCTAAGGAACAAAAGGTAAGGATGCAAGCTTTTGATAAATTTGTGTTGCAGGCATATGATGTTACATTTAATGGAGACTAAATATGTACAAAGCAGACACTTACTGACTCATTGACTCTCTTCACAAAAACGGCAAGGAAGAAGACCGCTGCAATAGGTGGAGCTAAGTAACTAGTCACAGATTGAATATAATCAAATAGCTGACCACTCTGGGCTGCCTGGACAACTGGGATCCAGCAAATGCTAATGGCGACAATGCAGAGTACCCACACCCTGTTACAGAAGTTAATACATGTGTTCAGTCCATGGAAATCGTAGAAAGAAATGTTATATGCTGGACTTCAAGGTTAAACTGAAAGTACAATTAATATTATAGTAATTAAGGTAACATTAAAGGTTTCATTTATTAGTTAACTACATTAGTTAACATGAACTAATAATGAATTGCACTTCTACAGCATTTATTAACCTTAATGCTAATTTCAACATGACCTAATACATTATTAAAATAAAAAGTTGTATTTGTTGTATAAGTTAATGCACTGTGAAGTAACATGACCAAACAATGAACAGTTATATTTTTATTACCTAATGTTAACAAAGATAAATAAATACTGAAACATATGTATTGCTCATTGTTAATGTTAGTTAATGAGACCTTGGTGTAAAGTGTTAATTAATTATTTGAATAATATTAAATTATAATAATTATAATTTAGGTTTGGAATATTATTTTAGTAGGTTCTATTTAAAAATAAAAATAAGAGTTCCTCTTCAGTCGGTCAATCGACGCCACATCGAGACCGACGAATAGGAATGTCACTAGAGAGGCCAATCTACTTCGAGTGAAACTAAACAAGGCAATGCACATTGGCGTGCAATCATTTGCATCAGCTGTTCAGCCACGCAGTGCGGGTATATGATGAGCAGCAGGTGCGATTGCACTTCAGCTTTTTGCTTCGGAGTCGAGCACTTTGATGCTTTTATCTACAAAAAAGATTGTAAACAGATGAGTTCTGAACAGGAGGATCTCTCGTGGCTGGTGCGGGTGGTACAGTGCGGCAGTGGGGTCGACTTTTCTATCTAGCTATCGAGCTATCACGAGCTGTGCTCCCGGGAGAATGGCGACTCCACCCCCAGGCGGTTCAACTGATCTGGAGAGAGTTCGGGGAGGCTCAGGTAGACCTGTTTGCCTCCTCAGAGACCTCCCACTGACAGCTGTTTTACTCCCTGACCAAGGGAACACTCGGCACAGACGCACTGGCACACAGCTGGCTCCGGGGCCTCCACAAATATGCTTTTCCCCCAGTGAGCCTACTTGCATAGACCCTGTGCAAAGTCAGAGAGGACGAGGAGCAGGTCCTTCTGGTGGCTCCCTATTGGCCCACCGAGACCTGGTTCCCAGAACTAATGCTCCTCGTGACAGTCCCTCCCTGGCCCATTCCTCTGAGGAAGGACCTTCTGAGTCAGAGACGGGGCACCCTATGGCACCCGTGTTCGGACCTCTGGAAACTCCATGTGTGGTCCCTGGACAGGATGCGGAGGTTCTAGGTGACTTAACCCCAGAGGTACTTAACACCATCACTTCAGCGGGAGCGCCGTCCACAAGACGTGCATACGCCTTGAAGTGGAACCTGTTCGTCAAATGGTGTTCTTCTCGCCGAGAGGACCCCTGAATATGTTCGATAGGGTTCATGCTTTCCTTCTTGCAGCAAGGGTTGGATCAGGCTGTCTCCCTCCACCCTCAAAGTCTTCTCACCCTAAACTGGTAGAAGCACTGAGAGGCCCAGGTCTGTTGGCTTTCTGCACCCTACTGTACAC
The DNA here is from genome assembly GCA_036326025.1 of Chrosomus eos. NCBI lineage: Eukaryota > Metazoa > Chordata > Actinopteri > Cypriniformes > Leuciscidae > Chrosomus > Chrosomus eos. The sequence continues at coordinate 32,032,172 of CM070825.1, read as the reverse complement.
CCTTATTTCTCCAGAGTGAAAAACCTGTTAATTCCTCCAACACCCTCGACCCGGACGTGGCGGAGCATCCGGCACCAGGCCTTTATCCGTTGAATCCTTGAGAACCGGGTCTAGGCTGGGTCCCATATGTGTGACCCTGCGGGGATTCCATATGTGTATTTCTTCCACGGCTGCTCCTAAACCTAAGGCTGTGTCTTTCCCTTGGGCTAAGTCACCCAGTATTCATATGCAGTACAACCTTCAGGTTAGTCCATATGTTTATCTCCACATAACTCCTTTGGGGAAGAAAGTGGCTTCTGCAGCATTCTTCTTCCTAATAGAAGGGCACGCTGTCCCAGTGTTATCCAATAATCTCACTGTATGGGTTATCACGGAACAACAGTGACAGACATACTCTGTGTAAGCTCTGTGTCTCGACGTAGCGTCGACTGACCGACTGAAGAGAAATGTCTAGGTTACATATGGTAACCCTCGTTCCCTAAAGAAGGAAACAGAGACACCACTTCCCGTCGCCACATCTGCTGCGGCCACCTGGGGCAGCCAGCTTATCGGCTCGGCTCCTCAGCAAAAAAATTGAAGTGCAATCGCACCTTCTGCTCATTATATACCCACGCTGCGTGGCTGAACAGCTGATGCAAATGATTGCACGCCAATGTGAATTGGCATGTTTAGTTTCACTCTAAGTAGATTGACCTCTCTGTCGAGATTCTATTCGTCGGTCTCAACGTGGCGTCTCCCCATATGTAACCTAGACGATAGCTAACCCAATCTCACGAGAGAACGTTTCTTTTTTTTATGCTTTGTCGAATTGGCGGCAGAATTAGCTTTTTTTTTGGGAGAAAAAAAAGTAAGCATTAAAAAGTCCACCCTCAAACCCAACTGTCAATCAGGTGTAAGCAGAGGCAGAATTTGCCACAAATTCACCTAAACGAAAGTTATGCATTGCCATGAGAGTGTTGAGGAGATAACAAAGATATAACAAAGTTGCTTGATGCAATTGATGTGAAAAATGCCCCTACCCCTTGTTTTCGAGTGTACCCCTTGGCCCTTAAAACAGAGTTACAAGGGTCAAGGGGTTGAAATATTCCCCTACGAAATGGAACAACCCTTCATGAACCCGATACGTCATCAGTCGTCGGCGATGGCTCTGCAGTTACGAAGTTTTTACAGGATTTCTCCATGACAACGACTGACAATGAGCGCCGCTGCTCTTAACTTTGAGGAAACATGATTATTATAACGTTCCTTCCTCAAAATGTATGTATTTTCTGTTTCGGAAAGGTAATTTACTATACAATTTCTTAATTTAAATGACTATATTATTATAAGAGTAAATAAAGTGCATGGTGGTGTCATATGGCGCTAAATTTAAATGTTTAACCGTTTGCGAAGCCATCTCGCCGGTGATTCGCAATGTATTCTACGAACTTTCTCGTAGCCCTCCATTTGGAGTGTGCCTCTGAAAAATCTCCATTTCGAAGGCTTTGTAGCCCTACCCCTTCGCCCTACCCCTCTATCGCAACAAGAATCAGGACACCCTACCCCTAGACGTGAACGTACAAAATGGAGGGGTAGGGCCAAGGGGTAGGGGCAAGGGGTGAATTGGGATTGAGCCTAATTGTATAAAGGGCTAGGAATTGGAACAAGTCCTGTTACATTGAGGAACTATTGGTAACTATGTCATTTGCTCTATAAGTATAATTTTAAAACACTCTAAAACACATGCTGGGTTGTTTCAACCCAACTTTGGGTCAATTATGGACTAACCCAGCCGATTACATTTTAACCCAAAGTTGGGATTTGTCCATATGTGACCCAAAATTGGGTTAAAACAACCCAGCATTTTTTAGTGTATTACACAGGCAGACCTTGGCTGTGAATAAGTCATTAATTAGTGTGATTTAACATAAATTGAATGGTTCCAAACCTTCCAACAACCATAAGCTCTTTATCTCTAGCTTGAGGCCGGATACGAGTCCAAATGTCCATGGTGAACAAGGTGCTGCTGCTGTTGAAGATAGATGCTAGTGAGCTCATGAGAGCTGCTAACATAACTGCCAGCATTAAACCTCTGAGACCTGTTTAGGGATTGATTACATAGAATTACGTGTAACCTAAACAACTTAATTTTTGTATATTAAGGATAATAATTAAAAACCACAGAAAAATAAATTTGGTTGATCACCTGTTGGCATTACAGAAACCACTAGTTTGGGGTAGGCAATGTTGGAGCAGCCAACCTCTGTGCCACACACTACCTTACAGATGCTTGGCTCCACACAACCTACTTCATCTGAAAATAATTTTATCATTGATATTCTCTGACCAAAATTGTAATTATAAAGACATGTGGTATTAAATATGTTCATACTATTAAAATACATACCAGGGTAAAGCACTCTGCTGACCATGCCTGGAAACACCATGAGAAACATAGGGAGCAGTTTCAGGTAACCACACAATATACATCCTGCCTTCACATGCGTCAGACTGCGGGCAGCCAAACAGCGCTGCACAATTACCTGTGGAATACAATATGTAAAGTGAAGAAATTGAGCAAAGAAGGCAGAGTTTATTATTTATAATTATTTAAACACTGTCCTCACCTGATCAGTACACCAGTACCAGCTACCAATAATTGCGATGCCAAATAACACACCCGGCCATGGCAGGTCCCCAGTCATGGGATCCCTAAGCAAGTGAAAGGCATCTTCTCGTGGAGTGTAACAATGTTCAGAAATATTATAATCCAGAGGCTTTAGGGAAATCTTCTGTGATGGTAAAGATAAACTATACTTCTCCAATAAAGCACTGTAACCTCCAACTTCATAGAAGGCTGTTGACAAGTAGGGGACAACAGAAAGGTCAGTTTATAATAAAGCTTTACTGATATAAGTATTTATTTATTTTTTAATATTTTATTAAGTCAACTTTAGCAAATGTCTGGACCACAATTCTTTTTTTTTCTTTTCTTTCCTTTTTATCTCTGGGTGTGCTGTAACACAATTGTGTTTAAGCGTAAACTGAATATTTATGAAAGCAACATATTGCTACTACAATTTCTTTGAACCCTAAAACACAACTTGTGATTCAAAATATGGATAAAACACCTGTGAAAAATCAACACCGAAAATTGCCCGTGATTTTATGGACTTTTCTTGGATTGTTTTTACATTTAAGTCAAATCAAGTCAAGTAACATTTATTTATAGAGTGCTTTTTACAATACAGATTATATCAAAACAGCTTAATAGTGATAACAGGAAAACAATGCAACAAAGTTTGTTTCGGCTGGACAGAAGATCTGGAAGAAAATGGTGTCATAGTCCAGCTTAAGTATGTGCAGTGATGGTTCATTTTTGTTGTAAAAAGGTTATTAATTTAGTTAATTTATCTATAGTGCTGCTCTGGAGAAAACGGATGCCGTCGTCCAGCTCTGTTTAGTTTTCATATAATGGTGTTAATGCAGGCAGGTCAATAATATTGTTGAATATTAAATGTCCCCAACTAAACAAGCAAAAAGCCAAAGGTGACATTTTAATCATTTGAATATGTTTTTTATCCAAAGCGACTTCCAAATGAGGAGAACATTAAAACAATCAAACCAACAGTAGGGCTTACCACAGTATACGTAGCAAGGTTTTTAAAAAAACAAAAAAAAAAACAAGGAATGCTAAGTGTTAGTATTAACGGGTCAAGTGTTGACGGTGGTTTTCAGTGGTTAGATGGCTAGTGCTTAAACTTAGTTGATGTTTAACTCAGAAAAAAACAACCATTAAGAAGTGCATGTGCTGTCCATCTTCAGGAATTCGACATTATCTAGTACTTTATGTAGTGTCATCAAGTAATAAGAGTAATAAGCATGAATGGATTTTGAACTCCAAGCAGTTGGTACTTACAGAATCCCATGAGGACGAAGGCTCCAGCAATGATAACAAAGGTCTGGACAGTATCTGTATACATCAGCGCAGCCAGTCCTCCTACAGAGACATTATGTCATTTGCAAGACATTTTGTGGGCCTCAATAATTTGTCCCTAAAATGCTATTCAATATCAACATTAGTATAATGTTGCTGTACCTATACCAAGGTCATGGGTTTGATTCCCAGGCAATGCATGAACTGATAAAATGTAGTCTCTGATTACTTTGGATGTAAAAGCGTCTGCTAAATGTAAATGAAATGAGATAAATCAGATTTTTACCTGTGATTGTATAGAGTGCTGTTATGCAGAGCAGAGCAATCACTGCAACATAGATATTCCAGCCAAGAGCCTGCTGTATAAAAACCGCTCCTGAGAACATGTCAACCTACGTTCAGCGAGGAGGAGAAATTGGTGAGTTGGTGCCCTTTTGTGGAAAACAGCTCATTATGGATCTCATTGGATGGACTCTTTGGATGACTTTACTTACCGAAATCTTTGTGAAGATGTAAAGGAAAAGTGAAATGACAGAGAGATACAAGCTAATTCTAGACCCTCCAAATCTTTTCTTGAGGTATTGTGGCATTGTAATCACCTTTTGAAAAAAGAAAAAAAGTATATTAAGTCTCTTTCACTTACATTATTCAAATAAACATTTGTCATCTGTTATGAAAAACAAACATACCCCTGCGGTCAAATAAATAGGGACGAACACCCAGCCCAACAGCAAAACAATAAATAATGCCTGTGAAACAGAAGAATTTTTGATATTCAAAACAAATGATTGGAATCACAGTCTAATCCAAATTACACTAATGATAATATTCTTATTTAATAAAATGACCAGCTTACGTTCCATTCAAACCCCCCAACAGCTATTCCACTCGCAGCTGCTGTTCCCGCAAGGCCAACAAAATGACCACTCCCAATGTTGCTCGCAAAAAGAGACGTTCCCACCTATGTGTGAGATGTGAGGGGAAATAAATACACGGAAAAAGTAAATTAGCTTTAAAATAAGCATTGAAATCTTTATATTATTTGGTCAACTTTTTTCATACGAGGAAAGTGGAGATATTGCCACAAAACTGGGTGACTTAACATCTGAATTACAAATGAAAGTTTTTAATTAAACATTTAATTTGAATAAAGTTAGTACTCACAGGCCACCACACCATGGTCCGACCTGCAAGAAAGTAGCCGCCTACTGTGCCACGATTAGTCCTAAATGAAGACTAAGATGAAAAAATAGGGATTTTAAAACGTAATTCTACAAATTTTAACAGATATATCAATTAGCAGCTATTTTAGCACTTTAAAATACACAAAAACAAATTTTCACCAACCCAAATTCCTACTGCAATAACCACCAAAAAATAGCCAATGATCACGCTGATGTCAGCTGGATTGTTGATGGATGCGTGTTTCGCTGTAGTGTTTTCCATTTCTGAAGGCAGACAGACACGATGCTAATTTCATTTGTGAGATGACAGGATATGAAACAAACACCACAGATGAAGCACTTGAGGAGAATTTTCTTCATTTAGGATTTGAGGGTAAAATCCATGATCTTTGCCCACATTGTAAAAGGGCTGATGAAGGAATATTAACAACAATAATTAACTTATTACTAGCCACTCAGTAAGAACTTTAACAGTTTTAAGCATTAAATGTTAATCAAACTTACATCTTAGCTTACTGTATGCTGTGGTACTTTCTCTTGAAAACAAAACGACGTAGTACTTAAACTGTTAAATTAGTACATAATTTAAAAAGACATACGAGAAAACAGAGAACAAATTCCTTGTTATAGTGTAAAACATTTAAGAGTATATGTACATTAACTACATGTATTTACTATAGGGTTAGATTAGGGTTTGGTTTAGTGTTAGTTAAATGAAATAATGCATAATTTACTGTTATTAATATATTAACTACAAAGACAATAAAATAGTTACCATTTTTCTTTTACATAAGCAGAAAAACATGTTCTTCCATTAATTTTCTTAATTTCTCTTATATACACATGTTTGACACCAATGTATAAAACCTAATGTTTAGTATTTATGGTTTAAAAATTACATCACTGATTAGAATAGTCACTGGTCTGTGAGTTTCCCAGCATTACAGTTCTAACCTTATTTGGAAATCACTAAAGAGGAAGAAAAAATATATTTTATGGTTTGGTTAATAATCCTGCACTTTGGTGTGTGTGTGTGACAGTATCACTACTTTACTAGTTTTAAATGCTACAACAATTCACATATATTTACAAGACAAGCCACACACAAAAAAAACAACAACGTATGTTCAATTTATTTTAATGAAAACCAGAGCACAGACTTTCCATTCAAACAACGATCAATATTTGACAATTCTAGGTCTTTAAAACAAACAGACCTGTTTGACATCAGATGTAAATACGGAGTCATTTTTGTCTCTGAGAAAATGTTACTGTAAGACGAAATTACAATAACTTAAAGATTAAAAAAGAACAACGAAATCATACAAAAAGCATTAATTGGTTCCTATGCGATTCTATGTTTAAAACATTTCAGATGAGATGACCAGCTAAACCCAAAAAGATGCCATTAAATCACTACTGATACGTTTACTGATCCACTTCATTGAGGGCAAGCTGAACAGTGCGTTACAATGATGTGCAGAAAATCATCAATCACTGTCATAATTAACTCAAACCTCCAGAGATGTTGTAGTGGACACTACAAAAATCACATATGATACTGAAGGACTGTAACATAGACTGTGTTAATGTTAAGACTCATGTTGTGTTGCATTATTATTCATTGTTAGTTCAGCATGTGAGATTTAACAAGAGAGAAATTTCACTCCAAGAGCCAGTACTGCAATTCATGATTCCATTTGAATCTTAAAACAATCAAAAAAGGAATCAGGACTGGTATTGTAAATGCATTTCCAAATATAACATTTCATAATTTTAACATCAGTTAAGATCATTTAAGATACAGTAGAGTTTGCAACACAAAGTTGAATAGCAAATTGAAAATGACGATTAGTGATTATCATCTGGGTTCTGGGTTTCAATCTCAGTTATGATTGTATGTATTGTGCGTAAAAACAACAACAATTTGCACATAAAAAGAAATGTCAAAAGAAAAAAAAGCTTTCATTGCTAACCCTGACTGACCAAAAAAAAAAAAAAAATGGAAGCAAACTCCTTTATGAAATAATAAATTACTTGTGGTTTAGAATGCACAGATAAAATGCTCTTAAAAACATTGTATGCTAGCGATCGTTTGCCAGATAAAATTCCATAACCAGAGCAACATGTTTTACCTAAGAAATGTATCCAGTCACATGACTTTAACTCTTTCTCCGCCATTGACTGAATTTTCTGGCTTTCTGTGTTTTCACTGTCATGTGGTATGGGAGATGCTATTACACATTTTCTGAAAAGTACAAAATCTCTGGCTCAAAACACAGGCAAAGAAGCAGAAACAAGCCATAGCATATGTAAGCAGATGCAAAATAACACGCTCATCAACAATAAACACCATATAAATCAAAACTTTTGTTATAAAAAGCAGAGGGTCTGTTCATTTGTTGAATACATTGCATGTTCAGATATTCATAGAACAAAATATTCTGGGGGCCAAGAAAGTTTCTAAAAATGATCAAAAAAGCTGGCGGGCAACTGTTTTCAAATATGATGGCGGGGAAAGAGTTAAGGGAAAGACGTGTCTTTCAAATGCACATCAAACAATTTAATCTGTAAATGTATTTCAATCATAATTCATACGTATGTTTTCAGGGGGGGAAATAATCATCCATCTCAAGAGAGTATGTATGTATACATTTATTAAGAACATTATGGATATTTTATTTGCAGTGGTTTTTGCATACAGCATTTTTAATGCAAATTTTGGGATACTACATAAACATGCTGGTTGATGGAAACCCAGAAAAAAATAAATCTCATGATGTTGCTTATTAACGGTTTTATATAAGCGTAATTTGTCACCAATGTCATAAAAAAAAGACAGATTTTTAGAAGTTTCTTAGACTGTTTAAAAGAGAACTCATATTAAAGACCTGTGACTTTACAGTAGTATCAACTGCTGTAAGGGTAGCAATCTTGATGTTCTAATGCATGTAAAACTATACTATACTCATCCTCACAGGAATGGCTTTAAGCTAAAAATTTCAAACTTCAATGTCTTTTTATTCATTGAGTCAAGCATCTTGACAACCTGTTTTTATTTTGCTGCGATTCAAACATTTAAATTATTCTCCAAGATTGCCGTTTCTAAGATAACATTTTAGCATCCGTTAAATTAAGAGCATTCTGAAATCATATCCAAATATTATGCATATTTTCTGTCAATACTTAGTAAACTAAAACTTGCGTTCAGCTTGCAAAAATGAAAAAATGAATTTCCAAACATCTAGACATCAACTAAGAGTAAAGATGTAAAAGTAGGTGCATAAACTTGTCCGAAATGCCGATTTGTCTCTTTGAAAATCACACTTCCTGATTCGCCCTGTTGATCCGCATGACTCTGCATGATCGGGTCGGCCGTTTCTCCTTCCCCCGTTTCTGTTGAGCAGTCCGAAGACGTGCTAAAATGTGTTTTTTGGGGAACTTTAGGGTAGTACACCCAAACTGGCTAACTCCTCCTGTATCCCCTGGCAATTTCTCCCGTCTTTGGACCCAGCTTCTCCAGCCAGGTTTCCAGCAGTAGACGCTATCATAAAATCTTGATCCGTTCTCACCACCCAAAACATATATCCTGCGTTTCCATCTAGCCACACCACCGGCAGCAATGCGCCTCGGCAGACCTGGAAAAACCACCGGACTAGGAGCACGGTCGCTACCGCCACCCCCTCGCTCTACTCCAACCGGGACCTCCCGCTCTACTCCAGATCCTCGACCCTCTCGGAAGAACAACACGCGTCCTGTGGCATCAAGCGGTTCGGCCTGGGTGTAGTTGCCATCGATGAACTTGGCGGCATCGCGCAAGTAACCACCAACGGCACAAACACCGCCACGTACTGCTACTCCTCCAGCCAGGCAGGTGGCGCCAGAGTCTAGGGCGACACGGCTCCAGGTCCTTGTAACTGTGTGGTAGATAAGCACGCCAGCATGCACCACAGCCCTGCTTTGCTCCAGTGTGGTACCACCAAGCAAGTAGAGCCGACAGCGAAGGGCAGCGCAAGCAAAAGAACGCAACGGCAAGGGCAAACGGGGTCCTGATGCCCAGGTCAGTGCATTAAGGTCAAATCTTTCACATGTGTCTAGAAATGCTGTTCGGTTACAGCCACCGAGAGCGTACAAGAAACCTCCACAGCCAAGAAGACCCAACATCGCACGTGGTTCAGCCATCAATGGCCGTGTAATCCAGCGGTTTACCACGACATCATACTCATGCAGTGATGATGAGACCTGGCCACTTCGCAGGATGCCCGCCTGCCACAAACAGTCGACCTCCAACAGCGATGCAGCCCGGGCAAAGCAACGAGCCCAAGGCTGCCAGCTTCTCCCACTTCCCTGTACGAGGGTCAAAGCAATCCACCGTGAAGTCCCTGTCCTGTAATGAATCATCCTCTCTCGGCTTAAGATCTACACAGACTATTTTCTTCTCAAACATGCCTTCCCGAGGCCTCAGCGGTCCTCCCATGCCATCGGTGATAGCTCGAGGCCCAAGTTCTTTGGTCATTCGGAGGTTCTCTTCAGGGCCCAAAAGGCCGGGACGTAAATGGCGCAACAAACTGGGCATGTGAACGTAACGATCAGCGGGCTGGTATTCTGCCCAGCGCCTTGCTGCATCGTAAACTTCGGTCTCAGTCTCCACACCCAATCGATCAGACTCCAACAAGCTGCCAAGAGTTCCTTGGTCCAACAGGAGGAAATCTCGCTGCCGAGACACTCGAGGGAAATGTTGACCCACCAACCTCAAAGAAGCCCGAAGCAGCAGCTGGTCATGATGTGAACGAGCCAGAGAGTACATGCCCAGGCAATTCTCCACAGACAGGTGTTCAAAAAGGAACCTTACAAACAGGAAGATACAAATGGTAACATCAGCAAGACAAGATACAAGGTAGAACGATCACAAAAAGATAGCTTTTAAATAATACCTAGAGCAAAGGTCCTGCAAGGGCATCACTTGAAGACGATTGGCCGCTACAAACAAATCCTCTGCTGTGTCGAGACTAAGACCTGCTTCTCCTGTATAAACAAAGTGGATAACTGTCTCCATAACAAAGGGTGTCACCTCCTCCAGTCGGATCTCAGTAAGACGTGACTCTACGAGAGGGCTGGTAAACATGGCACGGAAATACGGACTGACTGCTGCTAAAAGAACTCTGGGAAAAAAAGAAATAAAAAAGTGTTGACATATAACAAAACAGAACAAATTTATATGTACACAACCATTTCAAAGTTTGTGGTTGGTATGATTTTTTTTAAATGTTATACTCACCAAGGCTGCATTTATTTCATTAAAAATTCAGTATAGCAGAAAAACATAAAACCAACCTGTGACACATGAACTTTTTTCCTTCCACCAAAAGAGTGACATCACACAACTGCTGAGCATCAAGTAACTGCTTTAACCCTGAATGAGTTGACAGAGGGAAACAAGGCAGATAAAAAGCTAAATTTATCAAATTCAAATTGTCCCCATAATGGTCTCACACTTCCACATTTGATGAATATGGTGCCATTTTAGTTTTTGCTGTTTTTGAGAACGGAGGAGGGTTTTTTTTTTTACTCATGGCATGGCTGGATCTTTAGAGTCCAAAGGTCTGTGACCACTAGTCAAAATGTTTCTATTTTTCATTATTTAATTTAAGAATTATATCTGGTTATTATTATTATTATTTAAAAAAAAATGTTTTGCATTACAAATTTAGATTATTTGGATAGTGACCCAGAAGTAGCGCACACATAAATATTCCTTCATTTTACATTATAGGTTTCCCTTTTTTGTACATTTTTTACAAGCCTTAAACCTTTTGCCCCGGTTTACACCCGGTATTAAGATGCGTTTTGGTCGTTCTGATCACAAGTATAAGAGGAAGACACCTAGTGTTTAAATCAGTCTCTTTAGTCCACTTTCAACCACTTCTGTCCTGATTTCTTCGAGGGGAGGGTCAATGCATGGGTAAATGCATTGACCTTTTCATATCTTTCGATCTAATGGATAAAATAAACTCAAATTTACATAGGAACAACGCTAGAGAAAACCGAAAAACTTATGGAGAACAGCAGCTTTTGTTTCTGCTCTGACAGCCGCAAGATGACACCGAACGCAGTGAGTGCGTGGTAGAAATCAGGAATGGTGAGAACATTGTGCTTGGTATGTTTTTAGTCTTCAAACAAAACTCCATCTGGCTAGCGCTTCCCATAATGTTTATGCATTAGGTCTTTTGTGGCTGTTCAAACATTTACCTACACGAGTGTGACAATGAAAGCAATCCGGTCTTTTATGTTTTCGGCTACCTCTGGAAGTGGTCGAAATTGGACAAGCTCAAAATGTTTTAGACCCCGTTTACACCTGTATTTAGCGTCGTCCACTTGTGTTGTGATTTGATCGACGAAAACACATGTTAATACCAGGTGAAAAACAGGGCCTCTGTTGGGTTCAAATGAAACAAAAATCCTAGATTTTCTATCTCCTGGACCCCAATGCATATATGGTGGCTGTTGTGCTATAGGACAGACATGTAAAGAGCAATAAACAGGAGGAGGATAGATTAAAGCATGTGCTATGCAGACTCTTATGAGATATTTAAAATTAAATAAGAAATCACATAATATAATCCATAATACATCTATAATTATAGATTTCATAATCTAAACCATCCATGTTTAAAAACAACCAATATCTCACCCTGAGTTACATATTCCCCCAAAGGAGTCGAGTAGTCATCAGGAAAATCCTCTTCCTCCGAGTCACTATCAGAGAGAGGTTCTCCACCACCTCTCTCTGCATCCTTCCAAGGCTGTGGTCGCCAGGTAATAGTACCACCTCTGAGTGTACCACCTCTGACACTCATCTGTGGCAGGGATATAATGTAAAAATACATTGTTTACTCAATAGATGCTCTTATATTGACAGTATAATACTTGTGATTACATTTAATGCACATTGATGACAGATCTGATTGGTGACAGCGTGCCCGTTTCTAGGCCTGAACTGGGAAGATATTTACAGTGAGTTTTCCCTAATTTCTAGAATTGAAAAATTTATATTAAAATTGAGCACAACTACTGATATAAGTTGTTTTTTTTTGATTCACCAATAGAAAAATGTAAAAGACTGTAATTTAGTTAATATTTATGACTTTAATTATAAAACTATCTGCTATTTCCAGCATTTTCTTCGTCAAAACATTTCCCAAAACTATCTATAGATAATCTGTTTGGTGAATATTAGCAATAGGATTGACTGACCTTATTCTGCACGCACCATAAGTAAATAAATTAGAATATCGCAATGCAAACTGACACGAACAAATACAACAGCGAGCATAAAACACTCTTGCTTATCAAAAAACAAAACAAAAAAAGCATGTATATGTTCTCAAATATTACCATGAGAGGTGAAGGTTTCTATCAGAGATCGAGTTGACCCTAGCAGTTTAGCTCTAGGTAACGGACAGACTCTTTATTGTTGGTGCGTCTTGAGTTCGCTTATGTGTATCAAGGCTATCAGGGTGCCACAAAGGTACAGACGGCCTGACACCCTTCGGCCCGTTCACAACGCCTTGACCTTCCTGGGTAGTTTCAGCGCAAATTGTTCGGCTCATTACGGTGTGTTGCACATCCTTAGCATTTCAGCTCAGAAATATACACGCGCGCCTGTTATATCCACCTTGACGGCCGCGGCTCCATGTAGTTGATTATTAGTGGCTGTAATCCGGATTGGCCGTAGGCGCCGTAGTCACAGGAAAAATGGATGATTATTTGACCAGTAACGTCTATTGCAACTATTTCTCACAGCTGCCAGCATTGCGCCATGATTGGAGGCGAAGCAAGCGGATTCTGTCACTTGCCGGAACAACATACTAAACTTCCGCTTTAGAAATAAATATGCCAATTTTCCGGATGTGACTGATATTTACTTCCGTTTCAGCGCTAAAGAGAATCACAATAAAGGTACATAAAGATATCAAATAACATATTTAGGATAATCAGTGAAACCAATGAGTACATTTTGATTTACTGGGTCAAGTCCACAAACAACGGGTTTTTTTTAGAAAAGAAAAACGGGGGGGGGGGGGGGGGGGGTCACATAATAAAGGTGCATAAAGATATCAAATACATATTTTGTAAATTCCACATATTTTTAAAGTCTTGACAGCGTTCTTAGTCTGAGAGTCTAATGTTTACATCCAGTGTTACTTCAGTCAAAAAATATAATTGGGGTTCTGATTAGTAAACCTACATTTATGAAATTTGTATAGATTATTTCAATACAATATTTAGGATAATCAGTGAAACCAAAGAGTACATTTTGCTTTACTGGGTCCTTGGGGTCTTTTCTCAAAAATAAATTGTGTATGGATGGACTTGTTTGGATAAATAACTTGTTGGTTAATAACATCCTTATTCTGGGAAAACATGTATACCGGTACACAATTCTAAGAAGAACTCTTTAGTTTTTTCTCTTTTCTTAAGGACAGTTCATATCAGACAGACAACAAACACCAACAAACAAGTTGGCCATTTTATTTTGAATGTAATGAAAAACAACTGTCATTTTCACACTGCCCCAACAGACACCGACAAACGCTGATTGAAAATGTTCAGTTTGTAGGGTGAAAACAAACCCCCACCAACTCCAACAGTAAAAGATGCAAGAATATTTACTATGGTTTTCATGGTAAAAGTCCCTGCAAACGAACTATAATTTTCACTAAATTATATAAACACTACAATGGCAAAAAAAAAACCCATAAAACTACAGCAAAAGTTTCAACGTGTAATACGCTATCTGATTTATTTATTTATTTATAACAATCGACTAAAATAGTAATAATTAATTAAATTGTAAAAGTATCAAAGAAATCGCATTTTCTAATTTAGACGAAATGACTCCTCTCAGCTTCCGTACAGTTAAACTGTCAACCCCTATGTGTCAACCCGTTAACCATGGCGTCCTCTTTAAGGGCAGCTACACGGTGTTGCTCTTTTTATCTGCTTACGTCTTCGAGACTAAATGTCAGCAGTGGATTTAGATGGTCCTGCCGACCTTGCTCCTCTCGACCGGTCAGGAGCAGCCTCTATGAGCATGTACGGGAAGGGTACAGTCATAAACCCGAGCTGGACATGCAGCGTGTGTGCGATGAGACAGACGCGGTGACAGCGGAGGTGGACAGTCGGAAAGGAGATCTGCGGGCAGCTGATGTCGGAGTTATAGTAAGACACAGCATGCATTAAAACAATACTGCTGCACTGACATTAGTCAAACTGATATTTTCAGATAATGCATGTGAAAGCGTTAATGGAACACCTGTGTGGTACAATGTGTGTCTAGGTCTCAGTCTGGAAGAAACTACAGAAGGTGCACAAAGAAATATCAGATTTGGAAAAGAGAAAACATGTGATCAGTAGCAAAGTCCGCGCTCTTGTAGTAAGTTTTCATATACATTTACATAATAAGGGTTTCAATATGAAGTGTGGGTACTTTACATTGGACAGTTGACGTTTCCTGCAGTGTGCTATGTTATTCATCTAAAATTGCATAACAGTTAAGATAAACGATCAATGGTTGGGGGAAATGGCAACAAATATATATTATTTATTGTGCTTAAAATATACAGACTGCTTTATACTTATATTAAATTAACAGTTAACCCAAAAATTGGTTGGTGAAGGTAAATTTGAAAGACGAATAATTCTGGCTATTTTCTCTTTTTGAATAGTCAATAGAATAGTTAATAGTCGGTATAAATAATTCACTCTATTCCTTAACATAATGGCATAACATCTTGATGTTAAAAAAACAGTTAATGTTGATGATTATTTGTGATTTATTTTTGGATGAATATTGGGTTCAGTCCATTTTTCCCACCCTTTTCCCTTTCAGGATGAACATGACAAATCCACTTTGTCTAGTGTAAGTTCCAGCTTTTTTTATTTGCTTAACACTAAACTTTAGTTTGAAGAATTAAATATGGGCTTTTTAATTAATGCAAGCTTTTTAAAATTGAAAGCTGCTGTATTTGAGTGATTTGTCTGCTTGCTTTGCGATATGTAGTAGGCTACAGGCCAATATATAATTTTGCATTGGAATATTTGTATGACAATCTTTCCCTGCCTTGCACTTGACAGCTTGTGGAGTACAACAGTGCGAGAGAAGAAGGTAGAGCACTCAGGGAGAAACTTAGTCAGTTGTATCTGGAAGAGAGTGAGCTGGAGAAAGAACATTACTGCCGCGCTCTACGACTGCCCAACAGAACACATCCAAGTGTGGTAAGGGACCACTCACCTTTCATAATAATAATAATAAAAAGTTACATGTTAAAGGAAATATTATGTACTGGTATTATATATATAAAAAAAGTAATCCTAAAAATGTTAAACCATTCCTATTAACTGCTATTAAGTTATGAAACAATGTATCACTAAATGTTAAATGAACCAAATCCAAGTATCAGATTTGCACCTAATCAAATAACAGTATACAAAAACATACACATCATCATAATGGATTCTTTTAATTTCTGTAATAACTGAAAATCAGGAAAGCTGGGAGGCAATTTGGGAGAGGCTAGCTATAGCAAACTAGCTTCGAAAGCGCAAGATCCCACCCTCCCTTCAAAGCGCTTTCCAAAGCCACGCTTCCTTCAAAACACATGAGTGAGCACAGCCAGAGCAGTTTATTTCAGCATGGATACTGTTGCCACAGATGGGCATAAATCCGAGTCCGCGGACGTAAACAGCTCCAAGTAAAACGTCAAGGGTTGGCATCTCTTAATTACTGTAATAAAACATGGTGTGAACGCAGCATAAGCTTGTTGTTTTGGTTCAGGAGGAGGAACTGTAAAAGGTGGCTGTTGTTTGTTTGCGGTGCTCGGTAACTGTCTACAACTCTGCATTGTATCATGGAACACACTGATGACGCGTGATGTCTGTGTGAGCAGGGTGCGCGAAAGTATGGGAATACATATGTTGACAGGCAGCTAGGACATCCAGTCATTGCATTTGGACCGAATGCAATAATTGGACATTTTTGGGGTCCTGAGACTTCCACAGAAGATATATGTAAAAAAAAAAAACAATCTATTATTGATTGCTACCAGGATGTGAGGAGAGTTTCACCCAGTATGACATTAAGTGTTTATGAATAACATTGCCTACCCTTGCTTTGACAGAAATGTATTTTATTTAATTTTTTTGTCTTTTCTCCTAGCCCATCGGAGATGAGAGCCAGGCAAGAGTGGTGGAATTGGTTGGTCAGAGACGAGGTAAATTTATTTGAATAAAGCCGTAAACCATAAAATACATTTCCTGAAATCTGTTTTGTACAATTTGAATAAATAAAATACAATTAGGTATTACAATACAATTTGGAGTATGATTTGAAGCATCAGCCAAGGGTTTCCCTGACCTTGAGGTTTGACTTTGTGTTACATTTCTTGCAACAATTTACAGTAAATCTCTAGCATTGAGATCAATGTTTGAAATGTGTATTTGGTTTATAAATATTTTATTTATGCATAAATTACATATGCATATTTTATACCTGTTATGTCAACTAGCTTTATCAGGGGGGCAGTACTGAATATAAATAACATGCATTTTTATTATCTTCTTTAAAAACAAAACAAAAAATTCTGCCAGGTATAATATGAGCAGTATTGTATTATGTTGCTGGTATTTACAATATTATTTGTAAATAACTTTTTGCTCCCTGGATTTGCTGCTTTACCAATGCTTGCAGTTTTGATCAATACATGGTCTGACTGACTTGAAATATTTTCTAACCTGGTCAAATGTTTTATAAATGCTAGGAAATGTTGCACAAAAAATTATTGTAATTTTACTGTAGTGTCATGTGTCCACCATAGAATTTGATTTCAAACCAAAAGGCCACCTGGAAATCGGAGAGGGTCTTGACATCATAAGACAGAGGTTAGATGTTTTCTCTTTCATGTTTTAATTTTAGTCAATTATTTATTTGTATTTGTTATTCATTTGCACGTCTTTCCTTTTAGACGGCTTGCCCATGTGTCAGGGCACAGATCATACTACTTAAGAGGGGCAGGGGCCAGACTTCAGTTTGCCTTGCAAAATTTTACTATGGATCTTCTTCAGAAATTGGTTAGTATGTTTTTATCTATTTCTGTTATTTGGAATAATGTCTCCACCCATGAATGGTACATTATAAAACGAGGAACTTTAAAACATTTCATATCGACTGATCCATGTCAACATTAATGTTTAGTTTTTTTTATTTTGGAGGTTGAGTACACTTAAAACTCTGTTTTGATTTTTTTACAGGGCTTTATTCCCATGGTTGTTCCTGACATGTTAAAATCAGTGGTTTTTGTGAGTATTGCTTTGTTCTAATCTTACGGTATAATGATATCTATGTAACAACATTTTTATTACACTGTGGTATCCAAAATTTTGCATTCCTTTACTGAGATATCTGATTGTTTTTATTTTGTTTTAAACTATTCCTGAATTTTGAAGAGCTTTCACAACTATAAATGCATGAAAATAGGCGTTTTGAAATGAAAACAATCTTTGTCCATACTGGCGTTTCCACTGCAATTCAGAAAAGATCTCCGTCCACACTACACAACCGAAAACGTCACATTAGCCCTTAGCCAATTGCTCTAATAATAGCTTGCCTTTTGCGCATATAGGCATCTGCAGTACAAAATGCTGAGTTTAACTACACAATGGCCGCTAAAAAGGACAACAAAGTCAGCAAAGCTTGCAGTTCCGTCTCTTTGTTTTTGTTTGCACTGTCGTCAAGGCTGGTCTGTTACAGAGCCTTTGCTCCTCCTTCTTCAGCGTCTCGCTCCTCCTTTGATGCTTCCGCTCCTCCGTGAGAGATGCGAGACTGGTGCGTCTCACAGGTGACGTACATTAACACTCACGCCACCGGCCTCGCGCCGTTCTCTCACGTCCTTCGGCCTCGTCCTGCTCGCCACAGTGGACAGCCAAGCTTCGTTTTCAGAAGTCTCCGTTTTGGTCCGTCTACACTGACACGCAATCCAGATTTTTCAAACTAAAACGGAGTGTGCAATGTTTTCTAGGGTCAAAAACTATGGAGTAGTGGACACCAGGTGTAACCATAGCAAAGGTTTTGCGTTTTAAATAGAAAACGCACTAGTGTAAACAGGGCCTTAATTAGATCTTCATAATCATATACTACTATGACTAATGGCTTTAGCAATATAATCTAAAATTATTTACACTGAATATGTGTATTAAGATTCTTAATGGAAATATAATGGAACTGTAGTAACCTATAAAGAATCCCATGAATCTCCATGATATTTGTGCTGTTTTTGCATCTGTTGATCAGGAAGGTTGTGGGATGCAGCCTCATGCTCATAAATCACAGGTGTACTCTCTGGACCCGTCACGCTTTCCTGACCTTAATCTTGCTGGAACAGGGGAAGTAGGAGTGGCAGGTGAGAAAAGCATGAACTTCTGTGATATGATAATTAATCTTATGATATGAATTATAAGTTTTATTATAAATTAAAACAAAAGTTAATGTTATTTACACTACTATTCAATAGTTTGGAATAATTCAGGTTTTGTAAATATTTTTGAAAGAAATGTCTTATGGTCACCTAGACTGCATTTATTTGAACTTGCTTCGTAGACAGAGTACAGAAGCGAAATGAAATTGAGCGGAAGTACGAAGTCTGACGTAGTCAGGCTAGTAATGTTATGAAATTGTTGCAAAAATAAAAAAGCAGTTTTCTATTTGAGTATATTTTAAAAGGTTATTTTTTTTGTGATGGAAAAGCTGAATATTCAGAAACCATTACTGCAGTCTTCAGTGTGGCATGATACTTCATAAATCATTCTGTGCTGTTGATTGAACTTTCTATTCATCAAGGAATCGTGAAAAAATGCATCATGATTTCCACAAACATATTAAGGAGAAAAAACTGTATTACATGCTGATAATAATAAGAACCATTATTAATAATTGAGCAACAATTAAAAACTCTTAATTATTCCTAACTTTTGACCGGTATTTTATTTTAAGTTATTACTATTAATAAAATTATCCTAAAATATAGATCAGTAGGCAATTGTTAGGTTAGCAATTTTCTTTTTTTTTATAAATATTCACGAATACTTCACAACGATGATGACCTATATTTTACTAGGATATTTCATGGATCATGCTGTAAATTTGAAGGATTTACCTGTCAGGTAAAAAAGTCCCTGATTTACCTATTGATTGATCGTCAGAATGCTACATTCAGGTTTTTTTTTTTTTGATTGATGCAAGCATAAATTGTCATTTGTATTGCTTTTATGTTCTAGGACCATCTGTAGTAGCACATGTTATCGAGCAGAAACAGATACTGGAAGAGAGACCTGGGGGCTCTACAGAGTTCACCATTTTAACAAGGTAATCCGAAAACAGAAGTGGTAGCATGATGGAAATGAAAGAAAAGCAGAAAAGTTCAGATGCTTGATGTCAAGATTAATGTAATTGCAGTACTATGAACATTTATCTGTTGTTACCTTTAGGGTGTTTACTTTTATGCAGGTTGAAATGTTTGGTGTGACTTCGAATGAGACGGGAGAGGAGAGTTCCCAGTTGCTGGATGAATTTGTCATGTTACAGAAGGAGATTTTCTCTTCCCTAAAGCTTCATTACAGGTTTTGTCTAAAATCTAACCAATGTTTACTCGCACTAAGGTTAAGCATAGTTAGTTCATTCATGTTTTGATTTAGAAAATGTGACATTCATATTATTTTGAAAATGGTATGGCATTAAAACCTTAAAAGCATTTATTTTAAGTATTTATTGGGCTAACAGTGGCTTTTAAAGTTTGTTCACACTAAAAAGTAAATATTTGTTGTGAGTTTTCACTTGCTGTCAGAGGTCAGTGAATACTAGGATGATGTAGATATGAAACCAGTAGATGGGTTAATTGCTAATAAAATGGTAATAGCAATTCTGTCCCTCACAGAGTCTTGGATATGCCCACTCAAGAATTGGGGCCTCCTGCCTTCCGAAAGTATGATATTGAGGCATGGATGCCAGGACGTGGCAGCTTTGGAGAGGTTGGAACTGTAATTTAAAATGAAGAGTTAAGAGTCAGCATAATTAATTGCAGATTAATGCATTAAAAAAAGAGAACCATCAACAAGAATAATAAAACGGCATCGTTAGATTTTTTTTTTATGTATAAGAATTTGCTATTTGAATTAGTTTCTGCTTTTGCTAGTCAAAAAGAGGAATACACTTCTACTTTTACATCATTTTGTTGAATATCAACTTACTTAGTACTTTATCAGATATCCAGTGCCTCAAACTGCACAGACTACCAGAGCCGACGTCTTAACATTCTCTATGAGGGAAATGATGGAAACCCTAAATATGCGCATACAGTAAGAGGCTATTTATAATACCATTAACAGTATGGTGAGCCATGACTGCAATATGTCCATTTTATTTGTTGTGCTGTAATATTTTGAGAATAAAGTAAAAATTACGAGTATACAGTCTTCAATAGAAGTTCTTATTTATTGATTTTTTTGTAAAGAAATGCGCTTTGTGTAGTCGAACTGCTTCTGACATGGATCTAAATATAATAGGAGCTTTTTACTTTTATCTGGGCTTTCAAAAAAAGTAAATTCTACAGGTGCTGCACGAAGACAAGCAATCTAGCTGGTCCAAACTTTGTGGCACGTTGACTCAAAGCCTTTGTGCTCATCTATACGCAATGCCATCTGGGCCGAGAACACTTAAACAGTAACCGTACTGTCCCCCTCTTCACTGTAAGTCCTTTCTGGATACATTTTAAATGCATAATTCTGTATCAAATCATTTGGCCGGATCCCGTGATTTCCTCAGATATAAAGCTGGATAACTTCATCCAGTCTGAAAAGTGTCTACACACACACCACACACACAAACAAACTTCTACGGAAGACTTCTCGTAATTTTGACTTTATTCTCAAAATATTACAACTTTATTCTCGTAATGTTTAGACTTTTTAATCTTAAAATATTTCAACTTTAATCTCAAAATATTTAGACTTTATTCTTGTAATGTTAGATTATTGTTTTACGTTGTGGTTCAGAGCTTCTGTAAAAAATAGCTGCAGCAGTCAATAACACTTTATTTATCATATTTTAGGTAAATGCTACAGCTTGTGCTATTCCACGTACCATCATTGCCATTTTGGAGACTCACCAAACCAAGGTAGAAACTAAACTAACGATTATTTTTCAACAGATATTCATTGTATTATTAATTTTGTCTCTCTGTTTGTCTTCTGTTAGGAAGGGACGGTTCAGATTCCAGAAGTCTTGCAGCACTATCTTGGCTTGGATGTGATTGAAAAACCTAAATACACTCCTATTAAATATATGGGACCAAACCAACCCAAGCGACATACCTCAAAATAACTTCTTAATAGTGTATCAGACTTCAGTGAAGTACTTTTTTACTGTATTCTCCACAGTGAAGACAATGTATATAGGTTTTTGTCTTATTGTCTCAAACCTCTTATTTTCAAAAACAACATTTATGCGGCCTATCCAAATTTTCAATAAAATGCCATCAGCAACATCTCAAAATTTGCTATGGCTTTGTTCACTCTGGGCTGTGTTTTTCCTCCAGATAAAGTTTGCAGAAAGGTTTTGTTGGTGATTTTAACAATAATGATCATGGAAAAAAATGCATTGGGATTGGCATTTTTACACATTTTTAACAACATGTGTCAGGACCCACTCACAGTTGTAATCATTCTTCAGATTTAATGTTGTCATATGGAATCGATGTTGATGACATTGAGGGAGTGTTTGCAGCAGAGTGATGACATCTCCAATTATTGGATTTATGTTAAACTAATATTAATGAATTAATATTAAATTGTTACATTTTTTTTTTTTCATTGAATGCACTTTTAAGGGATAGTTCACTTTGAAATTCATTTTTGATATGTTTTTAGCTTACCTCAAGGGCATCCAAGATGTAGGTGTCTTTGTTTCCAGAGTTTTTTCAATTTTGATATTTTTAGGTCAAACCGTTCTTGTCTGTCGGTCATATAATGCAGGTCTACGGTCACCACCTTTTATATCTCTTGGGAGTATCGCAATAATATCGTACCGTGAGAGTTCAGTATCGTGATATGTATTGAAGCGTGAAATGAGGGTATTGTTACACCCAGTTTTATAAACATGCCCTAGAAAAATAAACATTACTGGTGTGTATCTTGAGACAAAAAAATGGCACTGACATGTTTTAATATATCAGTCACAGTGTTGCTTTCAGTAAAACAGTTCAAATATGCATTTTACTCTCTGGGCCTATGTCTGTGTGAAACCGGGGGTATAAGAATCGGAAGATTTTATAATGAAAAATAGAAGAGAACTGACTGACTGGTACAACCTCATGTGCTAAATGGACAAATTTGTTTAAAATATCATGTTATTTTAACTGTTTAAATTTTAGTTGTTTTACTTGTTCAGCTCCCATATTAATATGTGACTTTAAAACAGACGACAGACTCTTCTACATCGGCCCCAGTATGCAGTATTTGTGGCTAGTTGTCCTGTTAAGAGGAAAATGAAGAGGTCTGTTCTCACGGAGTGCCACAATAATCCTGGGACTGGCAATCATAGTGGTGTCAGAGCAGAGGCACTCAAAACCAGGTTATTGCTGGCTACTATTGGTCTACAATTATCCAGGATGTGAATGAATGGGTAATTTTACATACTTAAAGGCACATATTATGGCATTTAAAATGTTCCTAATATTGTTCTGGGAGTCCCCAACAACAGTTTTACATGCATGCAAAGACAAAAAAACACTTTTGTTATCTTATAATATGCATTTATTTTTACCTGATTTGCTCACCGACTCCCAAATGATTCGTTCAACGACTCATTTTTCCAAACCCCTCCGTTACTATGGAGGGATTATTGGGTCAGATTGAAAACTAAAAGTCTAAAACTAAAAGTCTTAAACGAAAACCAAAAGTCTAAGTTTGAAACTAAAAGTCGCTAAGAGTCGAAAACGAATTTGGTATTTAGGATAGGGCATTTCGTATTTAGGATTGGACATTTGGTATTTAGGATTGGGCATTTGGTCATTTAGCCATTTTGGATTAAGGATTGGGCATTTAGGGATTTAGGATTGGGCATTTAATCATTTAGCCATTTAGTATTGAGCATTTGAGGATTGAGGATTGAGGAGTGTATGCAAATAAGGAGGCGTGGCCTCCTGTTTATTATGCTGCGTTCACACCAGACGCGAGAGCGAAATGTATCGCTATTTAGAGTTTTATTTATTTTTATACCGTGCATTCTCCGTGTAAATTCGTGCACCGAACCGTGACGCCCGTAGGCTACCGTTTCGGTTCAATAGGAATACATGTACCGTTCCAGTACCCCTATACAATGCTGTCATTAAGTTGAAGTAATCACATTATAAAGTACAGTCCTCGCTCCAGACCTGCTCACTCGCTGTGTTTACAGTGTGCTCCTTAGTACTGGAGCTCCCTCTGCTGTGCATAAGGTGCATCTGCGCACCAGCCATTTCAAACCCAGCCTCCAGTATTTGGGCCACGCCTCCTTATTTGCATACACTTCTCAATCCTCAAATGCTCAATCCTAAATGGCTAAATGATTAAATGCCCAATCCTAAATCCCTAAATGCCCAATCCTAAATCCTAAATGGCTAAATGACCAAATGCCCAATCCTAAATACCAAATGCCCAATCCTAAATACGAAATGCCCTATCCTAAATACCAAATTCATTTTCGACTTAGACTTTTAGTTTTCGACTTAGACTTTTAGTTTCAAACTTAGACTTTTGGTTTTCGTTTAAGACTTTTAGTTTTAGACTTTTAGTTTTCAATCTGACCCAATAATCCCTCCATACGTTACGTGACGCTAATCTGCGGTGATTGGTCAGATGACCCAGTCAGTTATTGTTTGCGTTAGCCCAACACATAAACATATTGATAAAGCACTGCAGTACTACAAGACACTCTATTCTTTATGACAACTCCAATAACAACGACAAACATTTCACATATTTAAAAAAAATTGACATTGGAGACCTAGAAGCTACGCTGAGCGTAACTTACACAACACACACAAATACTTATTGAGCATGCTACAAAACACATACAAGCAGCAATTATTAATAATACAGGTTGTGATTCAGAGAAGGAAGCTGATCCAAATAAACTTGGTACTGAACCTTCCTTCAATATCAGCCGGCTCGCGAATCCATATTTGATAGCATTTATGTTTGTAAAGCAATCATCTTTAAAATGACGCGAACACAGCACAAGGTTCGGGCTATACTTGTGTAGTATAGTTGTATGTATGAACTGTAGCCACTTAGTCTTCAAATGCTCCTCCATGGGCAGTGAAAAAAGTTCGCTTTTGCGTCGCACTTCAGAACACAGCGTCTCGTCGCCATGATGTTTTCAAGTTTTCCCTGGCGTCTAACGAGCACAATAAGTGGGCGTATCTTATTCAAATAACTTGTCAAGTTGTCATCTAGATAGAGAAAAAGCATTGTTCGTCTATCGATTCATATCAGCGACTCAGAGTCGACTCCTACTTTTGAGAGACAATAACTTTGTATATGGTGAACTTTCATATTTAAAACTTTTTTTCATTCACTTAGATCTGTTACACACTACATGAAAGGTAATTTTAAAATTTCCATAATAGGTGCCCTTTAATGGGTATCTTATATATTATACAATATTTATAGATGTCACTGCAGTTTCCAACAGAAATGAACACTATAGGCAGTAAAATAGCAAGCACTTTTAATAATTTTCATACACAATTATGATTACAAGGGCAGATTATGGATCAATGACTTGTTTTCATGTGGCTCCTTCCACAATATTATGTTATGACCTCAAAACCCTTTTTACCATAGTGCATGATTTGTAAACTAATAAATTTTGAAGTTTGCATCATATGACCGGCTCCATATGGTCCATATGAGCCTGGGCTGGTTATTCATCAACTTAATAAATGCATTGATGTACAGGATGAAAGAACCAATCAAAACATCAAGCGAAACAATGACTGGGACCTCCACCTTCCTGCTGTGGTGTAAGGTATGGTGTCAACACTGCAAAGCAGGTCTTAACACATTTACTTATTATATTTATTATATCTACAGTTAGATGTCGACAGGAAAACTGAATTGATTAATTTATTTAATATTTAATGGGTGGAGTTTTTCATTTAATAAACATTTGATAGTAGTAAATCGGAAAGACCAAAATGTGGACCCAGTGCATTCTTTGCCTGCAAGTGTTTTTTGTTTTTTTTGCTATCATACTCATCAACCAAGAAATAACTCTTTTGGTTATTTATATATATATATATATATATATATATATAAATGGAGGAACTTCCTGATGCAAAGGATGAATTTTTATTGGGGGGACGAGAGATGGAGGGGGGGGGGGGGGAGAGATTGATCGAGGGAGGAGGAGAGATGGAGGGAGGAGGAAGGAAGGAAGAAGGGAGGGATGGATGGATATAGAAGGAGGGAGGGATGGATATAGATGGATGGATGGATAGATAGATGGAGGGGTATATAGATGGATGGAGGGATGGATCATAGATGGATTAATTAATTTATTAATAAATAAATAATGTTATTCTGAGTGTTTCTGTGTGTTTTCTTGCTGAAATAAGTAGAACAAACCTTTACAAAATTAAATATTACATGAAGTAATATTGTAAATATTACAATATATTACAATATTACTTCTTTAGAGGAGGCTGATCGCACACTGCAACCATCATACTGCCCACACTTAATGCACATCTGTATGTAAAATTGACAACAATAACTGGCTTAAACAGAATTGACAAAAATATGAGTTTTAACAGGAAACGGAGCATAAGTTAGAATAACACAACTTTAGGGAGAAGATAAAAATAGTTATATAGTTAAGAAGTTAAAATAATATAAATAAACAATAAATAAAATGACAAAGGATTAATAAAAGTAATAAAGGTCAGTTATGGGGCTTCAGTTACGATACGGATCATGTAACAACATCTGCCGTAAATGGTTTCGACATCAGACAGGAAGTAGACACATTCTCGCACATGCGCAGTACAGATCGTGTTTCCGGTACGGATCGAGTAGTGACAAGAACAATAGGCTATATGAACGCATAACTTCCGCCTTTGACGCAATGCTACTCGTCAATTTCCGGTTGGGGAGATTTAAAGTGGAGGAAAACGGGATTATGGCAGAATCTTCAAAATTTGCTGTACTCCCGTCTTTGAAACGAAACTTTCATACGTTTAGATGTTATGTTATAATAATTAATAATTAAATAGTTAATATAATAAAAAAAATAAGCATAAACAAAATGAGGGGTTGCTGTTTGGTCTGTTTTTGTGACTAACGTTCCTTTAGTATAGCCAAAGAGTATAGAAGCCAATATAAATTTTCGGTAAAGCATAGCACTCTACGATCGGCGGAAGTAATCCAGCACCTTAGACATATTGATAAAGCACTGCAGTACTACAAGACACTCTATTCTTTATGACAACTCCAATAACAACGACAAACATTTCACATTTCAAAAAAATTGACATTGGAGACCTAGAAGCTGCGCTGAGCGTAACTTACACAACAAACACAAATACTTATTGAGCATGCTACAAAACACATACAAGCAGCAATTATTAATAATACAGGTTGTGATTCAGAGGAGGAAGCTGATCCAAATAAACTTGGTACTGAACCTTCCTTCAATATCAGCCGGCTCGCGAATCCATATTTGATAGCATTTATGTTTGTAAAGCAATCATCTTCAAAATGACGCGAACCCAGCACAAGGTTCGGGCTATACTTGTGTACAGGGCCGGATTAAGAGTTCAGAGGCCCCTGGGCACAATGTCTTGTAGGCCCCCCCGTATATTTTGTCCAAGGACATTTTAATATGGCATTTACAGTTTTACTGACTTAAAAAAAATGTTGTATAAAAGGAATTTGTAAAACTATGTTGGGTGGACCTCTGTGCCTCTAGGGGGGTTCGGGGGCATGCTCCCCCGCAAGAAAATTTTGTACATTTTAAGGTTAAATGCATCAATCTCATGCTCTTTGAGAGATCAAAATTAAGAGCTTCAACCCATGAACTGCTCGTTGAACAAAGAAAAAGCATTGCTTTGTACCAGGACAATAAAGAGGGCTCAAACATCTTTTTAGTTATGAAAGTCTCAGTCTACATTACATTATCAATGGTGTTTTAGGATACGAAACAATTATTATAATAATGTAAAAATGATTTATACAATTATTCCTGACGTAAAATCCATATCGCCTATACATGTAGCCTACTATATAAATGAAAATGAGTATTTCAAAAGTATATTTTAGCCTACATTACACTATAATATAGGGAAATTAAAATACTTTTGTCCTAATTTCTTCACTTGCAAGAAATAAAAACTTGAGCTTTTATTTAGGAGAAAACACCAGATCACCATGCTGATCGCGTGAGCAAAGTGCACACTTTTCTTTAAATCACCCAGCACAAACAGGATGTCTATTCTTAAAGTCTTGTGCTGTTTTATAAAGGCACAAAGCCACTGTAGCTATTACGCGACGGGCGTCTTTTTGCTTAAAAGACAGGCACTTAGTGCAAATATACACTCCGTTATCTAAAATGTAAAAAAATATGCAATGAATACATTTTATCAGACCGGCCCTCGCGGCCTCGAAACACTACCGGCCCACCGGGGAAACTCCCGACTCTCCCGATTGCCACTCCGCCCCTGGTGCCCAGGGCCCCTTAGATGTCGTGGGCCCCTGGGCAAGTGCCCAGTTGCCCTAATGGTTAATCCGGCCCTGCTTGTGTAGTATAGTTGTATATATGAACTGTAGCCACTTAGTCTTCAAATGCCCCTCCATGGGAAGTGAAAAAAGTATCAATTGCGCCACAGAGCCCACATGCACTAAGAAAAAACAGGTCCTCGAGCCTCTGCACAATTGAAACACAATTCAAAGGTCTGAGGCCCTCTGTTCAAGAACGATACCAAAGAGCAAAGCCAACGGAGTAGAGGCACCGCTGGGATTCGAACCCAGGATCTCCTGTTTACAAGACAGGCGCTTTGACCAGCTAAGCCACGGCGCCTTGCTGCCAAGACTTATTAGCTTGGGACACTATCCTTCAACAACAGCTCAGGGATGGTTTGCAAATGGAAGCAACTGCAAAGGAAACCTCGGTTTCATCGTTTGTGGTCAGTTCTCAGAAAAGCAAACGACTGCAAGGGTTCACTGCCTAGGGCCACACACGGGTATCGCCAAAGGCACCGCTGGGATTTGAACCCAGGATCTCCTGTTTACTAGACAGGCGCTTTAACCAACTAAGCCACGGCGCCTACCTACACTCCATGCTGCCAGAAGGGCGGCCCAGAGGATCAAAACATAGAGAAAAGAGGCAAATCGTGGACCAGTCTTTGGACAGCATAAAAGAGTTTGTTGACAACTGTGTGGGGGTGGTCAGCTAGCCTCTGTATTTGTTGGCCAGCTGTGTTCAGCAGACTCCTAGAACCCCCGTCACACATGTTTATGGAGCTCCATTCACAAGAGCTGCAAAGACCATCTAAGCTACGGGAAGAGAAAGAAAGTCTGGCACTTCTCTGTTGTGACAGCCGGTCCTTGTTTGCAAGAGGTTTCCGTAAGCAAATGTGGTAGTAAACCAAAGAGACATCTTGAAGACTTTTGACTACTAGAACATTATTTAAATGAACATGTTGAGAACAAGAGGCCTCAAAAGCTTTATGTTACCTGAGGGCAACACTGTGCAGTAAGGGGTTGACAAAACAGCAAAAGGCACGACTCTGGTGGGACTCGACCCACAACCTTTGAATGGCCTCATTTTGCAACCTAGAAGTCCAATGCGCTATCCATTGCGCCACAGAGCCCATATGCACAATGAAAAAAACAGGTCCTCGAGCCTCTGCACAATTGAAACACAATTCAGAGGTCTGAGGCCCTCTGTCCAACAACGATCCCAAAGAGCAAAGCAACGGAGTAGAGGCACCGCTGGGATCCGAACCCAGGATCTCCTGTTTACAAGACAGGCGCTTTGACCAGCTAAGCCACGGCGCCTTGCTGCCAAGACTTATTAGCTTGGGACACTATCCTTCAACAACAGCTCAGGGATGGTTTGCAAATGGAAGCAACTGCAAAGGAAACCTCGGTTTCACCGTTTGTGGTCAGTTCTCAGAAAAGCAAACGACTGCAAGGGTTCACTGCCTAGGGACACACACGGGTATCGCCAAAGGCACCGCTGGGATTTGAACCCAGGATCTCCTGTTTACTAGACAGGCGCTTTAACCAACTAAGCCACGGCGCCTACCAACACTTCTCTGTTGTGACAGCCGGTCCTTGTGTGCAAGAGGTTTCCGTAAGCAAATGTGGTAGTGAACCAAAGAGACATCTTGAAGACTTTTGACTACTATAACATTATTTAAATGAACATGTTGAGATAAAGAGGCCTCAAAAGCTTTATGTTATCTGAGGGCAACACTGTGCAGTATGGGGTTGACAAAACAGCAAAAGTCACGACTCTGGTGGGACTCGAACCCACAACCTTTGAATTGCCTCAATTTGCAACCTAGAAGTCCAATGCGCTATCCATTGCGCCACAGAGCCCACATGCACTAGAAAAAACAGGTCCTCGACCCTATGCACAATTGAAACACAATTCAAAGGTCTGAGGCCCTCTGTTCAAGAACGATCCCAAAGAGCAAAGGCAACGGAGTAGAGGCACCGCTGGGATTCGAACCCAAGATCTCCTGTTTACAAGACAGGCGCTTTGACCAGCTAAGCCACGGCGCTTTGCTGCCAAGACTTATTAGCTTGGGACACTATCCTTCAACAACAGCTCAGGGATGGTTTGCAAATGGAAGCAACTGCAAAGGAAACCTCGGTTTCACCGTTTGTGGTCAGTTCTCAGAAAAGCAAACGGCTGCAAGGGTTCACTGCCTAGGGCCACACACGGGTATCGCCAAAGGCACCGCTGGGATTTGAAATCAGCATCTCCTGTTTACTAGACAGGCGCTTTAACCAACTAAGCCACGGCGCCTACCTACAATCCCTGCTGCCAGAAGGGCGGCCCAGAGGATCAAAACATAGAGAAAAGAGGCAAATCATGGACCAGGCTTTGGACAGCATAAAAGAGTTTGTTGACAATGCGTGGGGGTGGTAAGCTAGCCTCTGTATTTGTTGGCCAGCTTTTGTTCAGCAGGACTCTAGAACCCCCGTCACACATGTTTATGGAGCTCCATTCACAAGAGCTGCAAAGATCATCTAAGCTACGGGAAGAGAAAGAAAGTCTGGCACTTCTCTGTTGTGACAGCCGGTCCTTGTGTGCAAGAGGTTTCCGTAAGCAAATGTGGTAGTAAACCAAAGAGACATCTTGAAGACTTTTGACTACTAGAACATTATTTAAATGAACATGTTGAGAAGAAGAGGCCTCAAAAGCTTTATGTTACCTGAGGGCAACACTGTGCAGTATGGGGTTGACAAAACAGCAAAAGACACGACTCTGGTGGGACTCGAACCCAACCTTTGAATGGCCTCAATTTGCAACCTAGAAGTCCAATGTGCTATCCATTGCTCCACAGAGCCCACATGCACTAAGAAAAAAACAGGTCATCGAGCCTCTGCACAATTGAAATGGTCTGAGGACCTCTGTCCAAGAACAATCCCAAAGAGCAAAGCCAACGGAGTAGAGGCTATCCTTCAGGATCTCCTGTTTACAAGACAGGCGCTTTGACCAGCTAAGCCACGGCGCCTTGCTGCCAAGACTTATTAGCTTGGGACACTATCCTTCAACAACAGCTCAGGGATGGTTTGCAAATGGAAGCAACTGCAAAGGAAACCTCGGTTTCACCGTTTGTGGTCAGTTCTCAGAAAAGCAAACGACTGCAAGGGTTCACTGCCTAGGGCCACACACGGGTATCGCCAAAGGCACCGCTGGGATTTGAACCCCGGATCTCCTGTTTACTAGACAGGCGCTTTAACCAACTAAGCCACGGCGCCTACCTACACTCCCTGCTGCCAGAAGGGCGGCCCAGAGGATCAAAACATAGAGAAAAGAGGCAAATCGTGGACCAGGCTTTGGACAGCATAAAAGAGTTTGTTGACAACTGCGTGGGGGTGGTCAGCTAGCCTCTGTATTTGTTGGCCAGCTGTGTTCAGCAGGACTCCTAGAACCCCCGTCACACATGTTTATGGAGCTCCATTCACAAGAGCTGCAAAGACCATCTAAGCTACGGGAAGAGAAAGAAAGTCTGGCACTTCTCTGTTGTGACAGCCGGTCCTTGTGTGCAAGAGGTTTCCGTAAGCAAATGTGGTAGTAAACCAAAGAGACATCTTGAAGACTTTTGACTACTAGAACATTATTTAAATGAACATGTTGAGAACAAGAGGCCTCAAAAGCTTTATGTTACCTGAGGGCAACACTGTGCAGTAAGGGGTTGACAAAACAGCAAAAGTCACGACTCTGGTGGGACTCGAACCCACAACCTTTGAATGGCCTCATTTTGCAACCTAGAAGTCCAATGCGCTATCCATTGCGCCTCAGAGCCCACATGCACAAGGAAAAAAACAGGTCCTCGAGCCTCTGCACAATTGAAATGGTCTGAGGACCTCTGTCCAAGAACAATCCCAAAGAGCAAAGCCAACGGAGTAGAGGCACCGCTGGATTCGAACCCAGGATCTCCTGTTTACAAGACAGGCGCTTTGACCAGCTAAGCCACGGCGCCTTGCTGCCAAGACTTATTAGCTTGGGACACTATCCTTCAACAACAGCTCAGGGATGGTTTGCAAATGGAAGCAACTGCAAAGGAAACCTCGGTTTCACCGTTTGTGGTCAGTTCTCAGAAAAGCAAACGACTGCAAGGGTTCACTGCCTAGGGCCACACACGGGTATCGCCAAAGGCACCGCTGGGATTTGAAATCAGGATCTCCTGTTTACTAGACAGGCGCTTTAACCAACTAAGCCACGGCGCCTACCTACACTCCCTGCTGCCAGAAGGGCGGCCAGAGGATCAAAACATAGAGAAAAGAGGCAAATCGTGGACCAGTCTTTGGACAGCATAAAAGAGTTTGTTGACAACTGCGTGGGGGTGGTCAGCTAGCCTCTGTATTTGTTGGCCAGCTGTGTTCAGCAGGACTCCTAGAACCCCCTCACACGTGTTTATGGAGCTCCATTCACAAGAGCTGCAAAGACCATCTAAGCTACGGGAAGAGAAAGAAAGTCTGGCACTTCTCTGTTGTGACAGCCGGTCCTTGTGTGCAAGAGGTTTCCGTAAGCAAATGTGGTAGTAAACCAAAAAGACATCTTGAAGACTTTTGACTACTAGAACATTATTTAAATGAACATGTTGAGAACAAGAGGCCTCAAAAGCTTTATGTTACCTGAGGGCAACACTGTGCAGTAAGGGGTTGACAAAACAGCAAAAGTCACGACTCTGGTGGGACTCGAACCCACAACCTTTGAATGGCAACCTAGAAGTCCAATGCGCTCCAATGCGCTATCCATTGCGCCAAGGACGGCGCGCATACGTCTATCAAAGCTATCATAAGTTGCGTGAAATTGACCTAGAGATCGCCGGATCGAATCCCGCTCGTCTAAACTTTTTATGACTAATATTAATTATTAAGATAAATGTTATTTAACTACACATTTAAGTCCAGATAATTCTGTCATGTGTAGAATTAAAATGTTTATATAACAATAATATTGATAAGAGGAAGAAGATGAAGAAGAAAAACACAAAAACGTCCAAACCCTTTATATTTTTTATATAATCACAACGATTATTAAAACAGGTAATATTAATAATAGTAGTAGTAATAATAATTCGCCACATAAATAACTTATGGCATAAATAAACATAAATAAACTAAAATAAATGCTTCTCATCTATTATTATTATTTAAAATATATATTATTATAATAATAATGATATTAATGATAATCAGGTAAATAAATAACTTAAATGCTTCTCATCTATTATTATTAATAATTATAATAGTAATAATGATTTTAATGATATCAGGTACATAAATAACTTAAGGCTTAAGTTAACGTAATAAAATAACTAAATAAACTCTTCTCATCCACCTGTTGCCCATAAATTAAAATGTGTATATAATTTTAGTGTAGTTGTTGTAGTCAAGAATACAGTTAATAATAATAATGGAAGTAGATATATAAGAAAAAACACAGAAACATCCAAACCCATTAAATTTTTTTAATATAATCACATTCTGGTACATAAATAACTTAAGGCATAGCTAAACATGAATAAACTAAAAAAAGGCTTCTCATCTATTATTATTATTATTAAAAAATATATATTATTATAATAATAGTAATAATGATATTAATGATAATCAGGTACATAAATAACTTAAGGCATAATTTAATGTAACAAAATAACTAAAATAAAATGCAACCACCTGTTGCCCTGACGACAGCTACTAACAGGACCATTAAAACAATGGACCACCAATCTGGATACTGTAGTTTCTTTCCCTGGGCCAAATATTTTACTTAACTCCAATAAGAATTAAATGACCTAATACAGTATACCTGTCTTTCACTCCTATTCTAAAAACTGTAAACAAATGTAATCAAATAAAGTGTAAGAAAAGTAAAATGAATTAAACACAAATAAAGGTACAAACACAACACCCATTATCCCCATCCTACTCACACATGCATGCACGAACGCACACACACACACACACACACCACACACACACACACACACACACACACACACACACACACACACACACACACACACACACACACACACACACACACACACACACACACACACACACACACCACACACCACACACACACACACACAACAAACACAAACACAAACACACACCAACCATGTTTAAAAATGATTCAAAAGGCATCACACATGTAGTTTTTATACATTTTAAAGACAGCTGTCATTGCTGGAGAATTGCTCTATAATGAAACATTAATCAAATAAATAAATAAAAATAACATGCTGAAGGAGCATTTTTAAGAAGCTGGAGGGTTGTCACTTCCTGGCTTTTTTTTCCTATAACCTCGCTCCATCAGCACAGCCCTCCATTCATCATAGGATTGAGTCTCAGACTCTTCGCAGTACCAGTTCCCAAAGTACTGGAGATGTGTTGGTGGCTTTCTCTCCTTATTGCACTTTTTGCAAAGAATGACGTCTGTCTTCCTAACATACTTTCTTGTCACTGTTCCAGCGCTCTCCCTCTTCTGTTTTCTTTTTCTATATTGCTGTGTGGAGTAAGGAACCGCTTGACTGGATGTCTGTGTTGAGCTGATGGTGTCATAGCTGAAGGTAAGAAGAACATCACCTGTGAGGTACCAGGCACTGTAGGAGGCTGCACAGGTGGTAAAAAGAAAGGGAGAGAGACAGGTGGTGCTGGTGCAATAGGGACAGG
Organism: Chrosomus eos; assembly: GCA_036326025.1. Lineage (NCBI taxonomy): Eukaryota > Metazoa > Chordata > Actinopteri > Cypriniformes > Leuciscidae > Chrosomus > Chrosomus eos. Next base: position 31,997,558 of record CM070825.1, on the reverse strand, counting down.
AAGTCCTTGATGTGATGGTGGTGTGAAGATGGTCTGAGGTTGCTGAGGTTGCGACCTCCCTTTGAGTTTAGCCTCCCCAGCAGTATTTGGTGGCAGGATAAAAAGGTGTGGCTCTGACAAATTGCCGGAACAGAGAGTCGGTCCTTTCTGCATAGCAGCAGAAGGGGTTCTCAGGTCCTGCCATGGGTGCTTCAGGGGCTTGGATACCCTGTTTCAATATCTCCTGCTCCTGTGACTTACAACGCCTGCTGTACCTGGGAAAACATAAAGCAACCAATTTTAATAAACATTTAAGCAATTATACAAAAGATGGTATGTTCAACTACTGTTTGATCATGACTATGATGTAACAGCAAGACACAGCTGAGATCACAGAGCAATTGATCACACCCTTGTCTCGTGTAGCATTGCTTTAGTAAAATGCTGCTGGTACGGTAGCTGTTCGTTTGTTTGTTCGTTTGTTTGTTCGTTCGTTTGAGAGATGCAGTGAGAGATGGAGTGAGAGATGCAGTGAGAGGTGCAGTGAGAGGTGCAGTGAGAGGTGCAGTGAGAGATGCAGTGAGAGGTGCAGTGAGAGGTGCAGTGAGAGATGCAGTAAGAGATGGAGTGAGAGGTGCAGTGAGAGATGCAGTGAGAGGTGCAGTGAGAGGTGCAGTGAGAGGTGCAGTAAGAGATGGAGTGAGAGGTGCAGTGAGAGATGCAGTGAGAGGTGCAGTGAGAGGTGCAGTGAGAGATGCAGTGAGAGATGCAGTAAGAGATGGAGTGAGAGGTGCAGTGAGAGGTGCAGTGAGAGATGCAGTAAGAGATGGAGTGAGAGGTGCAGTGAGAGATGCAGTGAGAGATGCAGTGAGATTGCAGTGAGAGGTGCAGTGAAAGATGCAGTGAGAGATGCAGTGAGAGGTGCAGTGAGAGGTGCAGTGAGAGGTGCAGTCAGAGGTGCAGTGAGAGATGCAGTAAGAGATGCAGGTGCAGAGAGAGGTGAAAAAAACTGATTTGCTTTTTACTGGAATGCTTTTGAATGTGAACAGTATGGTACATGTGGACATACAAGTCCCAACCAAGAAATTTAGTGTAAAAACGGTGGATTGCATGTTTTGCATGCAAATACCTTTAAAACTGACACATAAAAGTCTATGTAGTTTTTGTAGTCAACAATAGCCATTATTTTGAAACTTTGATTGACTGCATGTACCTTGTGAAGTGAAAACAAGTGTTATTCTTTGACAGAATAATTTCATTTTGAGTCAGATTTCCAGTGTTTTGGAAAATTTAGTGTGTAGAGAAAGATGTGTTCTATTTTGAAATGAAGAGTTAGTATATATTTAACAAAATGTGTTTTTGAGAAGAAAATCATCCATTTGGCCAATTGTGTTTTGGTGTGAGTGTGTTAAGAGTTTCGAAAAAGTGTCTGAAGTATGGGTAAGTGCTTGTTGGCGATTGAAAAAAAACTGTAAGACAACCACATAAAAGACTTTGTGTGGCACTTAGCTGCTTTCAATTTATGCTTAGCTGGAACAATGCTAATTTACTCACCATTGTGTGACTGTTGCACTGTTAACTTCTGGGAGCTGGATGGTGGTCTCGCTCATCACCTTAGCATTGGTGAGGATGCACTCTCGGATGTGCTTGTAAGCACGCACCACCATTGTGAAGCGGGACACCCTCACTCCATCACACCGCACCACGTTTGGATAGAGGGCACAGAGCCTCGTGAAGATGGCCTCCACCACTCGGTTGCAGCTAGGCCACTGTGCAGGACTATGAGCCCCAATGAAACACCTGCAAATTACAGCAAAATACATATCCATTTCAATGTGTGATCCTTACTCTGTTATTTTCATGTTTTTTTCCCCCCTTTTCTAATCTGTCTGTTTTGCTTTGTGTTGTCTAGATGTTAATTTTTAATATCTGTGCATAGTTATGTTTGTGGTTTGTTTTATAATTTTTTTTAAGAAAATCAAGAACCTGTGTTTGCTAAATTTAACATACCTTTTGGTGCTCTCCACACCTGGTGCCACAATCTTCTTAGTGGCTCTGAATCGTCCCTGTTTTAAGGAGGTTTGGTGACGTGGTGCGTAAATTGTCTTCCTCTTGTCATACTCCCCCAATGCCTGCCATAGGGTGATGATCTTGGCGCACTCTTCTCCAGTCAAGGCCAGACGGTGGTCTCTGAGGCTAACCAAAAACTCTGCCAAGTCCTGCACGGCTCCATAACCCCCAATATTATCAGGTCCAACAGAATCCTAAAATAAAAGATAATTTAGGAACTTTTGATAGCAGCAATGAATACAAATATTCACATGAAAGCACAGCAAACATAACTAAGATTTTGTTTACAGATGTAAATGTACACTGGGCCCTTACATCATGTGAAGTGTTCTCTTCAGATGTCAGAAGACAAGTTTCTGCTGATAATTGGTCCACTGGAACTACATGAAAAAGGCAAACATTCAGTTTAAATTTGTATTTTTGCCTTTCAATAAGACATATATACATAGAGGTGCTGGTAATTGTTGTCACAATAACTCTATATAGATACTTTGGTAAACTCACAGCTATGTGCTCCAGGAAAGAGTCCTGGCTTTGAATGACTGTGCAGTGGGCTAGTGACAGGAGACGGAGGGACCACAGACAATGGTGAAATGGAGCAGGTGACAGATGTGGATGGTGATGGAGGAACCACAGACAATGGTGAAATGGAGCTGGTGACAGGAGGGGTTGGTGATGGAGGAACCACAGACAATGGTGAAATGGAGCTGGTGACAGGAGGGTTTGGTGATCGAGGAACCACAGACAATGGTGAAATGGAGCTGGTGACAGGAGGGGTTGGTGATGGAGGAACCACAGACAATGATGAAATTGAGCTGGTGACAGGAGGGGTTGTAGATGATGCTGCAGACACTGATGCTTGTGAAGAGGCAACAGGTGTCCGTTCTGTGTCAAATGTGGGGACAGTGATGTCCTGAAACTCCTCAAGTTCAGCATAACCTTCATCCACTTCTATACCAACCTCAGTGGTCTCGGACTCCTCAATGGCCAACTTGTAGTCCTGCAGAACTTTACCAGTTTGCTGGTAAAGATATTCAACTCCAATAAGCTCACCTTTAAAATATTACACATTGAAAATTAGATAATATACCAGGATATTATAATTCAGAGGTTAAATGGTATGTGTACACTTAAAAAAAATGTCACCAAAAACAACAAATAGTTAGCTACCAGTGTACTTTCTTGGCCCAACATAAGGGATGATTTTCTTGCCCATAACCTCCTCTGCAAGAGTATTGACAGCATGACGCAGAAGATGATTGTAGGAATGGGGCTGCTGCTCATCAGTTGTTGCTGCCACAGCCCGGTCCTCATTCCACCTTGCAAGTCCATCCAAAAGATACGCCTGGAAGAAGGTGTCACTCGCCAGCGTACCTGTAAATTCAAAAAAGAAAAAAGAAGACCACACAAAAATGTCATATGGATACACAAATAGCTGTTCCCATTATTATTTTAATATATAATTAAATCAAATCTTATTTTAATAATACAGTTAAGTCACTTATTTACCTGGGATGAATCTGTTAAGGTGTAGGTGAAATGACTCAAGCGAAGTGGAACCTCTGGCACAGCGGTAGGTTGGCAGACGGTGCCCTCCCTTCACTACAGTGCCCGTCTGCATGTAGAGCTGCACACCTACAGGATCCTGGATGCAGGCCACATGCTTCCGCTGGGACTTCAAGATCTCTCTCATCCGGGCTGAGTTTATTAGTGGGACTCCCATAGTGTCACGACCAGCATCTCCATCAAAGGCCTGAATATGGCTCTCAATCAGCGCATGGGTCTCCTTGGTCCCGCGAGTGGTTCTCCTGCAATGTAGGGCTAGCTCGTTACGGCTGATAGAGCGCAGCACATCAGCCTCGGATGTAGGTTTCCAGTTAGCTTCTAGCTCTGCATGCTTTGCCTTCTTCAGGGCCGTCAGGTCAACCTGGTCCCACATGAAAATACAGTGGCTAAGGCGACTCATAAATGTGGCATACAACTGATGAGAGTCAGTGGTGCAACCCACAGCAAACCTCCTCATAAAGTGCCATACATCTAAACGAATGATCATTTGCTCCCACTCTTCAAACATTCTCCTCAGAAGAGTGTTGCCACAGCAGTCTCGGTCGACATACAGTATCTCGGGAGGAGCCACCCCAGCCACTCTGTATCGCTTGATGAGGCCTTCAATCATTGGCCCGAGACCAAAACCTTCACTGGCTGTGAGCACAGACATGATCACCTGTCCGTGCTCATTGCCAACATTGGTTGCCCAGGTAGCAGTGCCATAGCTGCGTCCTGCTAGTTTTCTGGCCACTTTTTTTGTTGAATCCATTTTTAAGATCCGACCATATTGTGATGTGATAGTGGCCTTGATCTCATCCAGCCTTTGCAAGACATCCTGGGCGTACACCTGCATCAGCCACCGGTGCTTAGGGACAGAAGGCATTGAAGGAGCAGGTTCAAATGTCACAGGCAGGATCAGGCTCGAAGTGACAGCACTGGCAATCCCCTTGCAATCTGTCAGATACTGGACTGTCTTTTGCAACCACACCTCAGTATGACGTTCCTGCAGCTTGCGCTGGATCTGGCTGCTGCTGTTTCCCAGCCCTCGCTGACGCATCAAACAAACTACCTCGACGTCACATGCAAGTTTAGATGTAAGAATGCAAGGGAACTGCACCCTGTTGCCAATGTCGAGCTGGGAGACGATATCATGGCTCCAGCTGATGACCTTCCTCTTACATCTTCTGCAGGCCAGATACTCAGATGCCACAAAGTATATCTTACCCAAGGCAAACACCTGCCTGATCTTTTGATGCAAGCCAGCTGAGGTCAGAAGGTCTTTCTGACAGTCAGGATGTGGACAGGTCAGCTTCACTTGCCACAGTTTTCGTGGCATCCAGAGCAGCAGGGGATGGCCAAAGTAATTCTCTAAGGGAGGGCAATTACTGGTCTTCAGTGAAACCTGTGGAGGATACCACCAAAGTTTGTCCACCCTGCTGAAGATCAGCTCAGGATGGCCCTGTGCTGTCCACCTGAACAGGGCCTTAGAAATCCACTTCTGATCCACTTCTGATCCACTTCAGGCAGAGTGTGTATCCACCCAGATGGAAGACAGACTCGTTGTGCTGGGGGAAAAAAACAAAAAAAATATAAAAAATACAACAAAGGGAACTTGAATATTTTGTTGCATGTTTTAAATAAGTATAAACATACATGCCAGATGTGCCATCTCAAACTTAGTTGCCTCTGCCAGCAGTGTGCTGTCATCTATCTCAGTGGACACAGTCGGGCGATTGATGATAGCTGAGGTCCCTGTGGCTGCCTCAATGGACACAGTCGGGCTGGTGAGGGTGGCTGAGGTCCCTGTGGCTGCCTCAATGGACACAGTCGGGCTGGTGAGGGTGGCTGAGGGCCGTGTGGCTGCCTCAATGGACACAGTCGGGCGAGTGAGGGTGGCTGAGGGCCGTGTACGTGCCTGGGCACAAAGCTTACAAAACAAAACAACACACAAAAAATGATACAAAAATGATTAGCTTACAAAGAATAATTACAAACCACCCTAAAAGTTTTCTAATAAATGTTTCTAACAAGGTGTGGATTGACGGGGGGAAGTATTCAGGTGCTGGAGGTGTTTGGTGGCGTGCTTGAGGCAGCGTGCTGTGTGGTGGTGTGGTAAGTGCTGGGTGGAGGCAGATGCTGGGTGGTAGTGGTGTAGCGTGCTGGGTGGAGGCAGCATGCTGGGTGGTGTAGTTGTAGCGTGCTGGGTGGAGGCAGCGTGCTGGGTGGTAGTTGTAGCGTGCTGGGTGGAGGCAGCAGCTGGTGGGTTAGCGTGCGTGGAGCACTGCTGGGTGTGCGTGCTGGTGAGGCAGCGTGCTGGGTGGTGGCAGTGTGCTGGAGAGCTTTCCCAGCATATTGCTCTTCCTTCATGGCAATGGCAATTCTGCCAGAAGAAAATAGCTCAAAATACTCCTGAAACTCTCTTTGTTGTGGGCATGTTCTTGGGAGTCTTTGCTGCCTCCTGTGGGGTCCCTCTTCATAGCTGCCACCAGGTAAGCTGCATACCCCAGGGCATTTTCAGCCACCCACTTGAATGTTTGCCCTCGAAATACACCAAACTGGATTTCAAAGAAACCCAGCAGGTGCTTTCTGTTAGCTAGATCTCCGTGGTGCTGACTTAAGCTTTTCTTGGCCTTGTCCAGCACTATGTCAGGGGACAGGGGTCTTGTGTACGGCTTTCCTTTGTTGGCCTCCTTCACCTTTGCCGCTTCCATTGTATCAGTCAGATTCAGGCTGCCATCAGCTCGTCTCCTGAAGCGAGGTTCCATCTAAATAAATAAAAAATTGAAGATATAAAGACTATTGAGAAAGAAATAGACAAACACATTTGGTAACACATTAGTTAATACAGCTGTGCATATTACATTACTATTTTTACTCATGATCACCTTGTAATGTTGATTATATATTATGCTTTGTGTGTCTATATTTTTTAACAGGCTTAAAATGTTTATTTACATATCAGAATCTCAGAATGATCCCAGAGTAAGAGGTCATTTTTTCAATAATTATTATACCATTATTATACCATTGTTATACCACTACTTTCCCCTCTTGAAAAGTTCCATCTAAATAAAATAATAATAATTTGAAGATATAAAGACTATAGAGATAGAAATAGACAAACACATTTGGTAACACATTAGTTAATACAGCTGTGCATATTACATTACTATTTTTACTCATGATCACCTTGTAATGTTGATTATATATTATGCTTTGTGTGTCTATATTTTTTAACAGGCTTAAAATGTTTATTTACATATCAGAATCTCAGAATGATCCCAGAGTAAGAGGTCATTTTTTCAGTAATTATTATACCATTATTATTCCATTGTTATACCACTACTTTCCCCTCTTGAAAAGTTCCATCTAAATAAAATAATAATAATTTGAAGATATAAAGACTATAGAGATAGAAATAGACAAACACATTTGGTAACACATAAGTTAATACAGCTGTGCATATTACATTACTATTTTTACTCATTATCACTTTGTAATGTTGATTATATATTATGCTTTGTGTGTCTATATTTTTTAACAGGCTTAAAATGTTTATTTACATATCAGAATCTCAGAATGATCCCAGAGTAAGAGGTCATTTTTTCAATAATTATTATACCATTATTATACCATTGTTTTACCACTACTTTCCCTTCTTTGAAATCCTTTGCTCTATTACAAGTTAACAGTTAAATGTAATGCATTCAAAATGTTAGCCTACTTAACGTTAGCTAAAACAAGTTAGTTTAGCATCAAAATAAAATAAAAAGTACTAAAAGTAGAAGCATAATGTACACTATATAATTAGTGATGCCTTAGTGTGTAACAATCATTTTAATGTTGCAATAGGTAAAGCTGTAGTAAACATAGAAGTAAACTGTAACGTTATATACTTTGTTCTGCTTGGTCGTTTTATCTAAATACATTTTTTAAATTATATTTTGAATTAATTACTTGAATTATTAGCTAGTCTGAGACACAGGTTATTCATATAAAACAACTAGATATTTGGCACTTTACTTTTCTTGACAAAAGACTGACTTACTTTGCAAGTTTTGATCCGAAGTTAATCAATGAATGTCATCCTCTTCTCCAGTCCCAATTCGCAAGTCTCTGGGGGGGAGGTGACTCTTGACGTTTATTGGTCAATTCTTGGTTAGTTACTAGGCTGAATCGTGGTAGCGATAAGAGCCGCGATTGTCTATAAGCGTACGAATCTTGGTTGCAGCCGGGAACGTGATTGGCTGTCATAACCAAGAATAGTACGAATCTTGGTTGCAGGCGGGAACGTGATTGGCTGTCATAACCAAGAATAGTACGAATCTTGGTTGCAGCAGGGAACGTGATTGGCTGTCATAACCAAGAATAACCACGATTTACAGGCGGCATGAAGCGCCACAGAGCCCACATGCACAAGGAAAAAAACAGGTCCTCGAGACTCTGCACAATTGAAACACAATTCAGAGGTCTGAGGCCCTCTGTCCAAGAACGATCCCAAAGAGCAAAGCCAACGGAGTAGAGGCAGAACCGCTGGGATTCGAACCCAGGAGTCTCCTGTTTACAAGACAGGCGCTTTGACCAGCTAAGCCACGCGCTTGCTCCCAAGACTTATTAGCTGGACACTATCCTTCAACAACAGCTCAGGGATGGTTTGCAAATGGAAGCAACTGCAAAGGAAACCTCGGTTTCACCGTTTGTGGTCAGTTCTCAGAAAAGCAAACGACTGCAAGGGTTCACTGCCTAGGGCCACACACGGGTATCGCCAAAGGCACCGCTGGGATTTGAACCCAGGATCTCCTGTTTACTAGACAGGCGCTTTAACCAACTAAGCCACGGCGCCTACCTACACTCCCTGCTGCCAGAAGGGCGGCCCAGAGGATCAAAACATAGAGAAAAGAGGCAAATCGTGGACCAGGCTTTGGACAGCATAAAAGAGTTTGTTGACAACTGCGTGGGGGTGGTCAGCTAGCCTCTGTATTTGTTGGCCAGCTGTGTTCAGCAGGACTCCTAGAACCCCGTCACACATGTTTATGGAGCTCCATTCACAAGAGCTGCAAAGACCATCTAAGCTACGGGAAGAGAAAGAAAGTCTGGCACTTCTCTGTTGTGACAGCCGGTCCTTGTGTGCAAGAGGTTTCCGTAAGCAAATGTGGTAGTAAATCAAAGAGACATCTTGAAGACTTTTGACTACTAGAACATTATTTAAATGGACATGTTGAGAACAAGAGGCCTCAAAAGCTTTATGTTACCTGAGGGCAACACTGTGCAGTAAGGGGTTGACAAAACAGCAAAAGCACGACTCTGGTGGGACTCGAACCCACAACCTTTGAATGGCCTCATTTTGCAACCTAGAAGTCCAATGCGCTATCCATTGCGCCACAAGGACAGGCGCGGAACGTCGAGCCACGAATCAACGACTTGAGCGAAATTGACCCAAGATCGCCAGGAGTAGACACCGCTGGGATTCGAACCAGTCTTTTTATAGACTGTTGACATATTACGCAAAACGTTATTTTATACTAAAACTCGGTTTCACCGTTTGTGGTCAGTTCTCAGAAAATGCAAACACTGCAAGGGTTCACTGCCTGGGCCACACGTGTTCGCAAGCAACGCTTTTAACCAATCTCCTGTTACTAGCACGCTACCAACTAAGCGGCCTACTCACCTGTGCAGAAGGGCGGCCCAAGAGGATCAAAAATGGAAAAGAGCAAATCGTGGACCAGCTTTGGACAGCATAAAGAGTTTGTTGACAAATGCGTGGGGTGTAGTAGCCAAATTTGTTGCCAGCTTTCACAGACTCCTAGAACCCCGTCACACATGTTTTATGGAGCTCCATTCACAAGAGCTGCAAAGACATTAAGCTACGGAGAGAAGAAAGTCTAGACACTTCTCTGTTGTGACAAGCCGTCCTGTGTGCAAGAGGTTCCGTAAGCAAATGTTAGTAAACAAGAGACATTTGAAGACTTAGACTCAAACTTATTTAAGAACTATAATTTAGCAAACAAGGCTCAAACAGCTTTAATGCTTACTGAGCAACACTTTTGCAGTAAGGGTATGAAAAACATGCAAAAACATGACTCTGAAATGACTAACGCATCAACCTTTATGTATTTATTCAACTAAATAATCAGTATCATATAATGCGCAAGTGACAATATACTGTATATAATCAGAAACTATATAGATTGAGAAAAGAGATCAATAAATCCCTCTCAAATTTATTAGAATTAATTATTAATAAATCGTTATTCCACTACCATTAATCAGTTAATATGTGTAAATAAATTTGTATATAATGAAGTAACAATAAAATAATAAGATAATAGAGAGATAAGAAAAACACAAAAATCCAAACCCATTAATTTTTTAATAATCACATATCTTACATAAATAATTAAGATGATATCATATAAAGGAATAATAATGTAAATAACATATAATAAATAACTGCTATACTAATAAATAAATAAATGTCATCATTATTATTATTTAATAGTAATAATGATATTAATGATAATCAGGTACATAAATAACTTAAGCTATAAGTTAACGTAATAAAATAACTAAAATAATAATCAGGTAAACCACCTTTGCCCTACAATTATAACATGTTAATATAATAGTTTTGATTTTAATGCCATATAATTACATAAACTCAAGTAAGTAAAGAATAATAAACAGTAACTCAACCCATTAAAATTTCTATAAACCATGTTGCAATAAATTAAGAATAGTAAATATAATATAAACTTAGGTTGACTATAATATAATAAAAATAATATCTACCCATATTAATATATAATAGATAATCAGTACTCAAATAACTTAAGGCATAAGTTAACGTAACAAAATAACTAAAATAAACTGCAACCACCTGTTGCCCTGACGACAGCTACTAACAGGATACTGTAGTTTCTTTCCCTGGGCCAAGTATTTTACTTAACTCCAATAAGAATTAAATTACCTGATACAGTATACCTGTCTTTCACTCCTATTCTAAAAACTGTAAACAAATGTAATCAAATAAAGTGTAAGAAAAGTAAAATGAATAAAACTCAAATAAAGGTACAAACACAACACCATTCTCCCATCCTACTCACACATGCAACATACACACACACACAAACACACACCAACCATGTTTAATAATGATTCAAAAGGAATCACTCACATAGTTTTAAAACATTTTAAAGATAGCTGTCATTGCAATTTTAAGAAGCTGGAGGGTTGTCACTTCCTGGCTTTTTTTTTCCTGTAACCTCGTTCCATCAGCACAGCCCTCCATTCATCATATGACTGAGTCTCAGACTCTTCGCAGTACCAGTTCCCAAGTACTGGAGATGTGTTGGTGGCTTTCTCTCCTTATTGCACTTTTTGCAAAGAATGACGTCTGTTTTTCTCACATACTTTCTTGTCACTGTTCCAGCGCTCTCCCTCTTCTGTTTTCTCTTCCTATATTGCTGTGTGGAGTAAGGAACCGATTGACTGGATGTCTGTGTTTGAGCTGATGGTGTCATAGCTGAAGGTAAGAAGAACATCACCTGTGAGGTACCAGGAACTGTAGGAGGCTGCACAGGTGGTAAAATGAAAGGGAGAGAGACAGGTGGTGCTGGTGCAATAGGGACAGGAAGTCCTTGGTGCGATGGTGGAGCCTGGAAGATGGCCTGAGGTTGCTGAGGTTGCTGAGGTTGTGACCTCCCTTTGAGTTTAGCCTCCCCAGCAGTATTTGGTGGCAGGATGAAAAGGTGTGGCTCTGACAAATTGCCGGAACAGAGAGTCGGTCTTTTCTGCAAAGCAGCAGGAAGGTTCTCAGGTCCTGCCATGGGTGCTTCAGGGGCCTGGATACCCTGTTTCAATATCTCCTGCTCCTGTGACTTACAACGCCTGCTGTACCTGGGAAAACATAAAGCAACCAATTATAATAAACATCTAAGCAATTATACAAAAGATGGTATGTTCAACTACTGTTTGATCATGACTATGATGTAACAGCAAGACACAGCTAAGATCACAAAGCAATTGATCACACCCTTGTCTCGTGTATCTTTGCTTTAGTAAAATGCCGCTGGTACGGTAGCTGTTCGTTTGTTTGTTCGTTTGAAAGATGCAGTGAGAGGTGCAGTGAGAGATGCTGTGAGGGATGCAGTGAGAGATGCTGTGAGGGATGCAGTGAGAGGTGCAGGTGCAGAGAGAAGTGAAAAAGACTGATTTGCTGATCAATTTATGCTTAGAACAATGCTAATTTACTCACCATTGTGTCACTGTTGCACTGTTTACTTCCGGGAGCTGGATGGTGGTCTCGCTCATCACCTTAGCATTAGTGAGGATGCACTCTCGGATGTGCTTGTAAGCACGCACCACCATTGTGAAGCGGGACACCCTCGTTCCATCACACCGCACCGAGTTTGGATAGAGGGCACAGAGCCTTGTGAAGATGGCCTCCACCACTCGGTTGCAGCTAGGCCACTGTGCAGGACTATGAGCCCCAATGAAACACCTGCAAATTACAGCAGAACACATATTCGTTTCAATGTGTGATCCGTACTCTGTTATTTTTCTTGTTTTTTTTCCCCTTTTCTAATCTGTCTGTTTTGCTTTGTGTTGTCTAGATGTTCATTTTTAATATCGGTGCATAGTTATGTTTTGTGGTTTGTTTTATACAATTTTTTTAAGACAATCAAGAACCTGTGTTTGCTAAATTTAACATACCTTTTGGTGCTCTCCACACCTGGTGCCACAATCTTTTTTGTGGCTCTGAATCGACCCTGTTTTAAGGAGGTTTGGTGACGTGGTGCATAAATTGTCTTCCTCTTGTCATACTCCACCAATGCCTGCCATAGGGTGATGATATTGGCGCACTCTTCTCCAGTCAAGGCCAGACGGTGGTCTCTGAGGCTAACCAAGAACTCAGCCAAGTCCTGCACGGCTCCATACCCCCCAATATTATCTGGTCCAACAGAATCCTAAAATAAAAGATAATTTAGGAACTTTTGATAGCAGCAATGAATACAAATATTCACATGAAAGCACAGCAAACATAACTAAGATTTTGTTTACAGACGTAAATGTACACTGGGCTCTTACATCATGTGAAGTGTTCTCTTCAGATGTCACAAGAGAAGTTTCTGCTGATAACTGGTCCACTGGAAATACATGAAAAGGCAAACATTCAGTTTAAATTTGTATTTTTGCCTTTCAATAAGACATACATACATACATACAGGTGCTGGTAATTGTTGTCACAATAACTCTATATAGATACTTTGGTAAACTCACAGCTATGTGCTCCAGGAAAGAGTCCTGGCTTTAAATGACTGTGCAGTGGGCTAGTGACAGGAGACGGAGGGACCACAGACAATGGTGAAATGGAGCAGGTGACAGATGTGGATGGTGATGGAGGAACCACAGACGATGGTGAAATGGAGCAGGTGACAGATGTGGATGGTGATGGAGGAACCGCAGACAATGGTGAAATGGAGCTGGTGACAGGAGGGGTTGGTGATGGAGGAACCACAGACAATGGTGAAATGGAGCTGGTGACAGGAGGGATTGGTGATGGAGGAACCACAGACACTGATGAAATTGAGCTGGTGACAGGAGGGGTTGTAGATGATGCTGCAGACACTGATGCATGTGAAGAGGCAACAGGTGTCCGTTCTGTGTCAAGGGTAGGGACAGTGATGTCCTGAAACTCCTCAAGTTCAGCATAACCTTCATCCACTTCTATACCAACCTCAGTGGTCTCGGACTCTTCAATGGCCAACTTGTAGTCCTGCAGAACTTTACCAGTTTGCTGGTAAAGATATTCCACTCCAATAAGTTCACCTTTAAAATATTAAACATTGAAAATTAGATAATATACCAGGATATTATATTATAATTCAGAGGTTAAATGGTATGTGTACACTTAAAAAAAATGTCACCAAAAACAACAAATAGTTAGCTACCAGTGTACTTTCTTGGCCCAACATAAGGGATGATTTTCTTGCCCATAACCTCCTCTGCAAGAGTGTTGACAGCATGACGCAGAAGATGATTGTAGGAATGGGGCTGCTGCTCATCCGTTGTTGCTGCCACAGCCCGGTCCTCATTCCACCTTGCAAGTCCATCCAAAAGATACGCCTGGAAGAAGGTGTCACTCGCCAGCGTACCTGTAAATTCAAAAAAGAAAAATAAGACCACACAAAAATGTCATATGGATACACAAATAGCTGTTCCTATAGTTATTTTAATATCTAATTAAATCAAATCTTATTTTACTAATTCAGTTAAGTCACTTCTTTACCTGGGATGAATCTGTTAAGGTGCAGGTGAAATGATTCAAGTGAAGTGGAACCTCTGGCACAGCGGTAGGTTGGCAGACGGTGCCCTCCCTTCACTATAGTGCCCGTCTGCACGTAGAGCTGCACACCTACAGGATCCTGGATGCAGGCCACATGCTTCCGCTGGGACTTCAAGATCTCTCTCATCCGGGCTGAGTTTATTAGGGGGACTCCCATAGTGTCACGACCAGCATCTCCATCAAAGGCCTGAATATGGCTCTCAATCAGCGCCAGGGTCTCCTTGGTCCCGCGAGTGGTTCTCCTGCAATGTAGGGCTAGCTCGTTACGGCTGATACTGCGCAGCACATCAGCCTCGGATGTAGGTTTCCAGTTAGCTTCTAGCTCTGCAAGCTTTGCCTTCTTCAAGGCCGTCAGATCAACCTGGTCCCACATGAAAATACAGTGGCTGAGGCGACTCATAAATGTGGCATACAACTGATGAGAGTCAGTGGTGCAACCCACAGCAAACCTCCTCATGAAGTGCCATACATCTAAACGGATGATCATTTGCTCCCACTCTTCAAACATTCTCCTCAGAAGAGTGTTGCCACAGCAGTCTCGGTCGACATACAGTATCTCGGGAGGAGCCACCCCAGCCACTCTGTATCGCTTGATGAGGCCTTCAATCATTGGCCCGAGACCAAAACCTTCACTGGCTGTGAGCACGGACATTATCACCTGTCCGTGCTCATTGCCAACATTAGTTGCCCAGGTAGCAGTGCCATAGCTCCGTCCTGCTAGTTTTCTGGCCACTTTTTTTGTTGAATCCATTTTTAAGATCCGACCATATTGTGATGTGATACTGGCCTTGATCTCATCCAGCCTTTGCAGGACATCCTGGGCGTACACCTGCATCAACCACCGGTGCTTAGGGACAGAAGGCATTGAAGGAGCAGGTTCAAATGTCACAGGCAGGATCAGGCTCGAAGTGACAGCACTGGCAATCCCCTTGCAATCTGTCAGATACTGGACTGTCTTTTGCAACCACACCTCAGTATGACGTTCCTGCAGCTTGCGCTGGATCTGGCTGCTGCTGTTTCCCAGCCCTCGCTGACGCATCAAACATACTACCTCGATGTCACATGCAAGTTTTGATGTAAGAATGCAAGGGAACTGCACCCTGTGGCCAATGTCAAGCTGGGAGACGATATCATGGCTCCAGCTGATGACCTTCCTCTTGCATCTTCGGCAGGCCAGGTACTCAGATGCCACAAAGTACATCTTACCCAAGGCAAACACCTGCCTGATCTTTTGATGCAAGCCAGCTGAAGTCAGAAGGTCTTTCTGACAGTCTGGATGTGGACAGGTCAGCTTCACTTGCCACAGTTTTCGTGGCATCCAGAGCAGCAGGGGATGGCCAAAGTAATTCTCTAAGGGAGGGCAATGACTGGTCTTCAGTGGAACCTGTGGAGGATACCACCAAAGTTTGTCCACCCTGCTGAAGATCAGCTCAGGATGGCCCTGTGCTGTCCACCTGAACAGGGCCTTGGAAATCCATCTCTGATCCACTTCAGGCAGAGTGTGTATCCATCCAGATGGAAGACAGACTCGTTGTGCTGGGGAAAAAAAAAAAAAATATATATATATAATAAATACAACAAATGCAAATTCACATTAACTTCCCTTAACTTTTTTTATCCCTGGAATGGAACTTGAATATTTAGTTGCATGTTTTTAATAAGTATAAACGTACATGACAGATGTGCCATCTCAAACTTAGTTGCCTCTGCCAGCAGTGTGCTGTCATCTATCTCAGTGGATACAGTCGGACGAGTGAGGGTGGCTGAGGTCCCTGTGGCTGCCTCAATGGACACAGTCGGGTGAGTGAGGGTGGCTGAGGTCCCTGTGGCTGCCTCAGTGGACACAGTCGGGCGAGTGAGGGTGGCTGAGGGCCGCGTACGTGCCTGGGCCAAAGCTACAAAACAAAACACAGAACAGATAAACATGACTACAGAACAATAAATCCTAAAATCCTACAAAGCAATAAATACTAAACACACCAAAAAGGTGTTATACAAATAAATGTTTGCTTACAAGGTTTGGATTTGACGGGGGAAACCAGCCTTTCAATGGTCTTGGTCAGGTTTTTCTGGTTAGGCAACTTCCTAAACAATAGGGAGCGGAGATGGGCGGTGGAAGTATGGGTGGAGGCAGCACGCTGGGTGGTGGTGGTAGCGTGCTGGGTGGTGGCAGCATGCTGGGTGGTGGTGGTGGTAGAGTGCTGGGTGTGGTGGTGGTAGCGTGCTGGGTGGTGGTGGTGGTAGCGTGCTGGGTGGTGGCAGCGTGCTGGGATGTGATGGTAGCGTGCTGGGTGGAGGCAGTGTGCTGGGTGGTGGTAGCATGCTGGGTGGAGGCAGCGTGCTGGGTGGTGGTAGCGTGCTGGAGAGCTTGACCAGCATATTGCTCTTCCTTCATGGCAATGGCAATTCTGCCAGAAGGAAAGAGCTCAACATACTCCCTGAAACTCTCTTTGTTGTGGGCATGTTCTTGGGAGTCTTTGCTGCCTCCTGTGGGGTCCCTCTTCATAGCTGCCACCAGGTAAGCTGCATACCCCAGGGCATTTTCAGCCACCCACTTGAATGTTTGCCCTCGAAATACACCAAACTGGATTTCAAAGAAACCAAGCAGGTGCTTTCTGTTAGCTGGATCTCCGTGGTGCTGACTTAAGCTTTTCTTGGCCTTGTCCAGCACTATGTCAGGGGACAGGGGTCTTGTGTAGGGCTTTCCTTTGTTGGCCTCCTTCACCTTTGCCGCTTCCATTGTATCAGTCAGATTCAGGCTGCCATCAGCTCGTCTCCTGAAGCGAGGTTCCATCTAAATAAAAAATAAATAAAACAATTGAAGATATAAAGACAATAGAGAAAGAAACAGACAAATACATTTGGTAACACGTTTAAAACCTGTTAATGACCAGTGCCCCCGGTACCGGGGGCAACATCTTGTTATGATTTAAAACTTTAATGACTAAAAAGTCCCTCGGTGCTTAACTGGTTAATACAGCCATGCATATTACAGTCCTATATTTATTTACTCATGATCACCTTGTAATGTTGATTATATATTATGCTTTGGTGTGTATTTTTCTAACAGGCTTAAAATGTTGATTTACACATCAGAATCTCAGAATGATACCAGAGTAAGAGGTCATTTTTTCAATAATTCTTATACCACTACTTTCCCCTCTTTGAAAAGTTCCATCTAAATAAAATAATAATAATTTGAAGATATAAAGACTATAGAGAAAGAAACAGACAAAAGCATTTGGTAACACATTAGTTAATACAGCCATGCATATTACATTACTATATTTACTCATGATCACCTTGTAATGTTGATTATATATTATGCTTTATGTGTCTATATTTTTCTAACAGGCTTAAAATGTTCATTTACACATCAGAATCTCAGAATGATCCCAGAGTAAGAGGTCATTTTTTCCATTGATTATTATACCATTATTATACCATTGTTATACCAATACTTTCCCCTCTTTGAAATCCTTTGCTCTATTACAAGTTTAAATCTAAAAAGAATTTACTAACTACAAAAGTGTTATAGCAATTACAAGACGTTATTGAGGGAGGCAACTATTATAAACTGTAAGTTTTATACATAATTAGCAAGTTTCTTACTAATATTTGGACACTTTATGCTGGCTATTATTTGGAATTTAGATAGGGGAATGGCGATGAAGTTGGGTGGAGGCAGCGTGGAGTGGTGGTATGCTGGGTGGTGCAGCGGGGTGTTGGATAGTAGAGTCTGGTTGGTGGGACGGTGTGGTGTAGGATGGTAGACTGCGGGGTGCAGCTCTGGATTGATGTACGTTGCGGGTGGAGGCAGGTCTAGGGGGTGGTAGCACGCTGGGTGAGCAGGTCTGCTGGTTAGCTGCAAGCAGAGCTTGACCAGCTAATTGCCTCCTTCTGCAAATGGCATTTGCCGAGGAAAGCTCAACATACCACGCTCCGTTGGGGCACTGGGAGTCATCTGCAGCCTGGTCCCTTTCATCTCACAGAAGCTGCATACCGGCTTAGACCCACTTAAGTTGCCCTCGAAAACACCAAAGGATTCAAAGACAGCGGCTTTTTTAGCTATCCCGTGCTGACTTAAGCTTTCTGGCCTTGTCCAGCACATGTCAGTGGGAAAGGGCTATGTGTAGGTTTCCTTTGTTGGCTCTTCACCTTAAGTGCTTACATATGTATCGTCAGATTAGCTTGATCTAGCTCGTCTCTGAGCAGGTTCCATTAAAAACAACTAAATTATAAACAATGAAGATATAAAGACTAATAGAGAAGAAACAGAAAATACATTGGTACACGTTACTCTGTTATGACCAGTCCCGGTCTCAGGGGGCAAATTTGTTATGATCTTAAACTTTATGTACTAAAAGTCTGGTCTTAATGGTAATCAGCTGCATATACAGTCCATAATTTATTTATCTGTACCTTGAAGGAAATTGCTTTGGTGTATTTTTCTAACAGCTAAAGATCGATTGATTGCACATCAGAACTCAGAACGTTCCGATAGGGTCATTTTTTCAACTAGAATCTTTACCGCTACTTTCCCCATCTGACAATTCACAAGAAAAAAAAAAATTGAGATATAAAGACTATAGAGAAATGAAACAGACAATAAGCTTTGGGACCATCTGTAGATACAGCATCCATATTAAAGCAAGTATATGAGACGCTGGTATTTGATACAGGATTCTGCTTTACAAGAAGGCTATTTCACAGGCTAAGCAATGCATTTTACACTATAACTAGGATGGTTGCAAGAAGCACTCAAGGAGTAACGAGGTTCACTTTTGGTCCATTTATATAAGCATAACGAGCAAGGGTTATATACCATTGTTATACCAATACTTTCCCCTCTTTGAAATCCTTTGCTCTATTACAAGTAAGTTAATGTAATACATTCAACAATGTTAAGCCTAACGTTAATTAACGTTGCTAAAACAAGTTAGTTTAGCGTCAAAATAAAGTAAAAGTTCTAAAAGTAGAAGCATAGTGTACACTATATTAATTGAATTATAACGTTAATTAGTGATGCCTTAGTGTGTAACAATCATTTTAATGTTGCAACTGGTAAAGCTGTAGTAAACTGTAATGTTTATACTTTGTTCTGCTTGGTCGTTTCATCTAAAACATTTTTTTAAATTATGTATTGTATTAATTACTTGAATTATTAGCTAGTCTGAGACACAGGTTATTCTATAAAACAACTATATATTGGCACTTTACTTTTATTGACAAATGACTGACTACTTTGCGAATTTTGATACGAAGTTAATCAATGAATGTTATCTCTTCTCAGTCCAATTCGCAAGTCTCAGGGGGGGAGGTGACTCTTGACGTTGATTGGTCAATTCTTGGTTACTGAATCATGGTAGCGATAAGAGCCGTGATTGGCCATAATCTTGGTTGCAGCCGGGGAACTGTGATTGGCTGTCATAACCAAGAATAGTACGAATCTTGGGTTGCGGCGAGAACGTGATTGGCTGTCATAACCAAGAATAACCACGATTTACAGGCGGCACGGGGCGCCACAGAGCCCACATGCACAAGGAAAAAAAAAGGTCCTCGAGACTCTGCACAATTGAAACACAATTCAGAGGTCTGAGGCCCTCTGTCCAAGAACGATCCCAAAGAGCAAAGCCAACGGAGTAGAGGCACCGCTGGGATTCGAACCCAGGATCTCCTGTTTACAAGACAGGCGCTTTGACCAGCTAAGCCACGGCGCCTTGCTGCCAAGACTTATTAGCTTGGGACACTATCCTTCAACAACAGCTCAGGGATGGTTTGCAAATGGAAGCAACTGCAAAGGAAACCTCGGTTTCACCGTTTGTGGTCAGTTCTCAGAAAAGCAAACGACTGCAAGGGTTCACTGCCTAGGGCCACACACGGGTATCGCCAAAGGCACCGCTGGGATTTGAACCCAGGATCTCCTGTTTACTAGACAGGCGCTTTAACCAACTAAGCCACGGCGCCTACCTACACTCCCTGCTGCCAGAAGGGCGGCCCAGAGGATCAAAACATAGAGAAAAGAGGCAAATCGTGGACCAGGCTTTGGACAGCATAAAAGAGTTTGTTGACAACTGCGTGGGGTGGTCAGCTAGCCTCTGTATTTGTTTTCCAGCTGTGTTCAGCAGGACTCCTAGAACCCCGTCACACATGTTTATGGAGCTCCATTCACAAGAGCTGCAAAGACCATCTAAGCTACGGGAAGAGAAAGAAAGTCTGGCACTTCTCTGTTGTGACAGCCGGTCCTTGTGTGCAAGAGGTTTCCGTAAGCAAATGTGGTAGTAAACCAAAGAGACATCTTGAAGACTTTTGACTACTAGAACATTATTTAAATGAACATGTTGAGAACAAGAGGCCTCAAAAGCTTTATGTTACCTGAGGGCAACACTGTGCAGTAAGGGGTTGACAAAACAGCAAAAGACACGACTCTGGTGGGACTCGAACCCACAACCTTTGAATGGCCTCATTTTGCAACCTAGAAGTCCAATGCGCTATCCATTGCGCCACAGAGCCCACATGCACAAGGGAAAAAAAAGGTCCTCGAGACTCTGCACAATTGAAACACAATTCAGAGGTCTGAGGCCCTCTGTCCAAGAACGATCCCAAAGAGCAAAGCCAACAGAGTAGAGGCACCGCTGGGATTCGAACCCAGGATCTCCTGTTTACAAGACAGGCGCTTTGACCAGCTAAGCCACGGCACCTTGCTGCCAAGACTTATTAGCTTGGGACACTATCCTTCAACAACAGCTCAGGGATGGTTTGCAAATGGAAGCAACTGCAAAGGAAACCTCGGTTTCACCGTTTGTGGTCAGTTCTCAGAAAAGCAAAAGACTGCAAGGGTTCACTGCCTAGGGCCACACACGGGTATCGCCAAAGGCACCGCTGGGATTTGAACCCAGGATCTCCTGTTTACTAGACAGGCGCTTTAACCAACTAAGCCACGGCGCCTACCTACACTCCCTGCTGCCAGAAGGGCGGCCCAGAGGATCAAAACATAGAGAAAAGAGGCAAATCGTGGACCAGGCTTTGGACAGCATAAAAGAGTTTGTTGACAACTGCGTGGGGGTGGTCAGCTAGCCTCTGTATTTGTTGGCCAGCTGTGTTCAGCAGGACTCCTAGAACCCCCGTCACACATGTTTATGGAGCTCCATTCACAAGAGCTGCAAAGACCATCTAAGCTACGGGAAGAGAAAGAAAGTCTGGCACTTCTCTGTTGTGACAGCCGGTCCTTGTGTGCAAGAGGTTTCCGTAAGCAAATGTGGTAGTAAATCAAAGAGACATCTTGAAGACTTTTGACTACTAGAACATTATTTAAATGGACATGTTGAGAACAAGAGGCCTCAAAAGCTTTATGTTACCTGAGGGCAACACTGTGCAGTAAGGGGTTGACAAAACAGCAAAAGTCACGACTCTGGTGGGACTCGAACCCACAACCTTTGAATGGCCTCATTTTGCAACCTAGAAGTCCAATGCGCTATCCATTGCGCCACAGAGCCCACATGCACAAGGAAAAAAACAGGTCCTCGAGACTCTGCACAATTGAAACACAATTCAGAGGTCTGAGGCCCTCTGTCCAAGAACGATCCCAAAGAGCAAAGCCAACGGAGTAGAGGCACCGCTGGGATTCGAACCCAGGATCTCCTGTTTACAAGACAGGCGCTTTGACCAGCTAAGCCACGGCGCCTTGCTGCCAAGACTTATTAGCTTGGGACACTATCCTTCAACAACAGCTCAGGGATGGTTTGCAAATGGAAGCAACTGCAAAGGAAACCTCGGTTTCACCGTTTGTGGTCAGTTCTCAGAAAAGCAAACGACTGCAAGGGTTCACTGCCTAGGGCCACACACGGGTTCGCCAAAGGCACCGCTGGGATTTGAACCCAGGATCTCGTGTTTACAAATGGAAGCAACTGCAAAGGAAACCTCGGCACCTTTACACGTTCTCAGAAAGCAAACGCTGCAGGGTTCATGCAGGGCAAAGAGCAAAGGACCGCTGGTTTGAACCAGATCGGTTTTGACATCGCCTAGCACGGCGCACCTACTCATCTTGCTGCCAGAAGGCGGCCCAGAGGATCTAAACATAGAGAAAGAGCAATCGTAAGCTTTGGAAGCATAAAAAGGTTTGTTGACAACTGCGGGGGCTGGTCAGCAGCCTGTGGTAGTGGCCTGCTTGTTCAGCAGGATCTAGAACCTCAAATGTTTATGAGCTCATTTACACGACTGCAAAACCTCATTACTAGAGACAGAGTCTGGCATCGGACCACGTCACTAAGAAAATTGCAATGTGGTTAGTTGCAAAGAGAATCTGAAGATTTGGACTCTCAGCTATTAATGACATGTTAGAGCACTAGAGCTCTATGGAACTTTGACCTAGGGCAACATGTTGGTATGGGAAGCCTGGATCGAACACAACCTTGATGCTTTTCAACTAGACAATGCTTAGCCACGGCCCACAGCACAAGAAAACAGTCTGAGCCTACTGCCTTGAAGGTCTGTGTCAAGTCCAAGCAAGGGAGTAAGGCACCGCTGGGATTGAACCAGGATCTCCCGTTTACAGACAGGCGCTTTGACCACTAAGCCACGGTTGTATGACTATGTTGGGACATATCTCAAAAGCTCAGTGTTGAGGGCAACGCTGGGATGAAGGACCGTATTGACCAGCCCGTTTACTAACACGTTTGCACACCACTTCTTGTTGTGACAGCCGGTCCTTGTGTGCAAGAGGTTTCCGTAAGCAAATGTGGTAGTAAACCAAAGAGACATCTTGCAGACTTTTGACTACTAGAACATTATTTAAATGAACATGTTGAGAACAAGAGGCCTCAAAAGCTTTATGTTACCTGAGGGCAACACTGTGCAGTAAGGGGTTGACAAAACAGCAAAAGTCATGACTCTGGTGGGACTCGAACCCACAACCTTGGAATGGCCTCATTTTGCAACCTAGAAGTCCAATGCGCTATCCATTGCGCCAAAGCCTGCGCGTGTTAGTCGTGGTTGAGCTACCATAAGACGCACAGCGAAGTGGGTTCGCGGACGCTCTGACGAGCGATGGAATTCGTGGAATGTGTCCGTATAACGCAAGAAGTGTATCGCTGGTGTACACGCATGTAATTGGCATTGTCCCACGCACTTTATTAAAACGTAAATTTGTCCCCCGCACTTTAATTCGGGCACTTTTATACTCTCACTTTATATGTTTCATTCATACGGGACGCCGGATGGCGCTCTCGCAGAAAGTCCTAAACGGACTTGTCTCAAAGGTCTCAAAGAAGTACTATCTTATGACGCTACAGGAAGTCCCTTATATGGACAAAGGCATTACAAAACTTATTTGAATAATTCAGTGCAAATTGACAGCCTCTATTATAGAATAAATCCTTTAAAATATATTTTCTGGCTTATTCTATGATTACTTAATGGTCAAGTGTGTGTATGTAGTGTACAGAACCCAATAATAATGATCAAATTACAATATATATATATATATATATATATATATATATATATATATATATATATATATATATATATATATATATATATATTATTTGGTGATATTTTTTTTAACTGTAAGCAATTACCCCCACCCCCTTTGAAATGTTGTCATTTTAAGTATTTAGATTAGATAGAAAATTGTTTACAGGTACAAATATTTTGAGTATACAAATAGGCAGAATGACAGTAATGTGACAGTCAAAGATGAACAACCTTTTTTATTTGCATAGATTTGTTTGCATAGAAGTCAATAAAAACATTTAAAACAGCAGTGCAATTTTGACACATCAATCTAAAATAATAAATAGAAAACAAAAACAAACTTTTACAGCAGTGCAATTTTGACACATCAATCTAAAATAATAAATAGTAAACAAAAACAAACTTTTACTGCAGTGCAATTTTGACACATCAATCTAAAATAATAAATAGAAAACAAAAACAAACTTTTACAGCAGTGCAATTTTGACACATCAATCTAAAATAATAAATAGTAAACAAAAACAAACTTTTACAGCAGTGCAATTTTGACACATCAATCTAAAATAATAAATAGAAAACAAAAACAAACTTTTACAGCAGTGCAATTTTGACACATCAATCTAAAATAATAAATAGTAAACAAAAACAAACTTTTACTGCAGTGCAATTTTGACACATCAATCTAAAATAATAAATAGTAAACAAAAACAAACTTTTACTGCAGTGCAATTTTGACACATCAATCTAAAATAATAAATAGTAAACAAAAACAAACTTTTACAGCAGTGCAATTTTGACATCCAAATTTTGATTTGATTTGCCATTTTGATCAAAAATATCTAATGTAAATATTATAGATATCTATACAGAATATAGGCGTATAATAATTGTAATATACTAATATATCAATAAAATCAGAATAATAATAATAAGATACATACAATAAATACATTATTAATAATATAATATAATATAATATAATATTTCAGACAATTAGTGCAAAAAGTGTGGTGCATTTTAGTCCTGTCTTCCACTGTGGAATGTTCCAAATTCCAAATTGTTGGAAGTTCCACGGCTTTTTCACTTCTCCTCACTTCTTGGTCTCTTTTTGCCATATCCTCTGGTCTGCAGTGCTGCCCTCCAGTCGGCGAATGATTCAGTGGCTGTCTCCTCACAGAACCAATTGCCAAAATACTGGAGATGAGATGGTGGTTTTCTCTCCTTGCTACACTTTTTGCAAATTATTACTTCTGTCTTCCGGACATATTTTCTTGATTTCATGCCCATCTGCTCCTTTTCCAGCTTTTTCTTCCTGTAGTACTCAGTGGTGTATGGTACAGAAGGATGTGCTGCTGCTGCTGCTGCTGCTGCTGCTGCTGCTGCTGGCATAGTTTGTCCAGGTGGTGCTACAAGGAGCATTATAGGTTGGAAGGAAACAGGAGTAGGAAGGATAACTGGGAGTGGTCTAGATGGCTGCCCTGGTACAGCAAGTGAGGTTGGTGCAAGTGGTGGTGGCAGTATCATCTGAGGTATTGGTGGCCCAGATCTGATTTTGGCCGTCCCAGCTGTGTTCGGAGGCAAGTTGAATACATGGGCCTTGTCATTACTCCCACGCTGCAGACTCTGTTCTTTCTGAAGAGCTGGTGGAAGCCTATCTGGTGCTGTCATTGGGGCATCTGGTGCATGGAGTCCCTGAGTCAAAATGCCCCTCTCATTACTTCTAGTACGTCTGCTGTACCTACAAAATAACAAATGGTACCATAGATCATTTTGATAAGAAACTGTACACAAACCCATTTGAAAATACTATACTGGTCTTGTATCAAGAATGGAGGCATGCATGTTTTGTATATGATTAATGAAATAAATGAGTGTTAAATAGGGTTGTAACTATTTTTTATAGATGCATTGATTACAAATCCTAACAGAGCAAAAACATAAGTGTCTAAACTCACCACTGTGTGAGTGTAGCAGCATTGACCTCAGGTAACTGGAGGGTGGTCTGCTGCATCACTTCCGCGTTGCTCAAAATGCACTCTCTGATGTGCTTGTAGGCATGTGCAATCAAGTTAAATCTTGAGATTTTAACTCCTTCTTTACGCACAGGGTTGGGATAGAGAGCACACAGTTTCACAAAAACTGCCTCGACAATTCTGTTGCAGTCCGGCCACTGTGCAGGACTGTTTGCTCCAACAAAGCATCTGAAAATGTGGAGAGAGAATTCAAACTGGTTGCTATGTAGTCATGTCATTCAAGGAACAGACAGAAATGGGAAAATATGATAAAAAGATCTTACCTTCTGGTACTCTCTACCCCTGGTGCCACAATTTTTTTGGTTGCCCTAAACCGGCCTGTCTTCAGGGAAGATTGGTGGCGTGGAGGGTACACAGTCTTTTCTTTGTCATAATCTGCTAGTCCTTGCCACAAACTAATAATTTGTGCAGATTCTTCTCTTGTCAAAGCAAGACTGTGTTCCCTGAGTTCAACCAATGTCTCTGCTAAGTTCTGGACTGCACCAAAACCTTTGATGTTGTCAGGTCCAACCGAATCCTACAAAAACAAATAAAACGAGGTAGTTGAAAATTCAGTTTTGCCATCTCAGGAATAAATCACATTTTAAACATAATGTTCAAATAGTTACCCTTTTAAAACTAATTGTTTTTTGAGTAATTAAATGCATGCTTCGGTCAAAAACCTTTTGCCCACCAGACTTTATATACAATGTATGAATAAATAAATAAACAGACACAATAGGTAATAAGAATATAATATAATAATTAGAATAAGGCCTTTTCATTGCCATTAAAGTGAAATAACTGAACATAAACATAGAAGTCTGATAAAATGCTAAGATTTGTAATTTATAAAATAATCAGATTTGGAGGCTTTTGCATCTAAAGTCTTCAATTATACCTTTGTTTAAACAACCCAGTACATAAAATGAATGAACAAGGCAGAATTCTTACATCGGGAAAAGCAGGTGGCATTGAACAGGAAGACATCTCCCTGGACAGGTTTCTTTGTCTCCATTGTAGAGCCGGTGCAGACTGTGTGGCAGGTGGAGTAGACAAGGGACCAAAAGAAGGTGAGGTGACTGCATAAGGTGTAGAGGGCAACGTGTGTGGATCTTCTGAGGGCTGTGTGGATGGTGTAGAGGGCAACGTGTGTGGATCTTCTGAGGGCTGTGTGGATGGTGTAGAGGGCAACGTGTGTGGATCTTCTGAGGGCTGTGTGGATGGTGTAGAGGGCAACGTGTGTGGATCTTCTGTGGGCTGTGTGGATGGTGACTGGATGGTGTGGATTGTGGAAGGGACTGCACATGATTTAGAGGGTAACACACAAGGAGGTAGTGCTCCATCCAAGGCAGAGAGAGTCAAATCATCAAAGTCCACAGGTTCCACATAGCCCTCATCTTCTGCAATAGACACATCGACAGTCTCCAATTCCTGAATTGCCGACTTGTAGACCTTGGGAACCTTGCCAGTTTGCTGGTATAGATACTCTATTCCAAGAAGTTCACCTAAAACACAACAAGAGTGGAAAAAGGTTCATTCCAAAATTCAGTAATTTAGGGACCCTGTACAATTAACAATACATTTTCTTGATTAAGGACCCTTATTCAAAGATCTACGCGCATGGGTTAAAGCGGAAGTGAACGTGGCACAGGACGTGAAAATGATAACTGTGTCGAGCTGAAACTAGCAAAAACAATTGTCAGACAACTGTAATGAACGTACCAGTGTATTGATGTGGACTAACATACGACACTATCTTCTGTCCAAGAACATCTTCTCCCAGCACATTAGCAGCATGACGAAGGAGGCCACTGTATGAATGGGGCTTCTGCACGCCCTGAGAGGTTGCAGCATCTGCTCTGTCCTCATTCCACCGGGCTAATCCATCCAACAGGTAGGCTTGGAAAAATGTATCACTGGCCAACGTCCCTAAAATGTACAGGAAAGAACACTTTAATATTACATTACTTACAACCATAATACATTTACTTTAAAAGACTAACAGGACAGTTACTTTACCTGGAATGAACCTGTTTAGATGGAGGTGGAAGGATTCCAATGAAGTCGAACCTCTGGCACACCTAAATGTTGGCAGAGTGTGCCCTCCCTTTTTCAGGGTTCCTGTCTGCACATAGAGCTGTACACCAGGGGGATCTTGAATGCAGGCCACGTGTTTCCTCTGTGACTTCAATATCTCAGCCATTCGAGCGGAATTGATGAGAGGCACACCCAAAGTGTCACGTCCCCTCTCCCCCTCAAAGGACTGGACCAGCTGGGTGATGAGATCCACAGTCTCCCTTGTGCCACGTGTGGTTCTTTTGCAGTGAAGGGCCAGTTCACTCTTGCTGAGGCGACGCAAAACATCAGTATCTGAAGGTTGCATGAGCTGTGCTTCCAACTCTGCACGCTTTGCCGCTAAAAGCCGGTCCATGTCCTCCTGGTCCCAGGAGAAAATACAGCGGCTGAGGTGAGCCATGAAAGTTGCATACAGCTGATGCGAATCTGTTGTGCACCCCACAGAAATCCGTCTCATGAAATGCCAGATGTCGAGTCTGATTTCCATGTCCTTCCATTCCGCAAACATCGTTTTGAGGTGAGTAGCCCCACAGCAGTCTCTGTCGACATACAGCAGTACAGGTGGAGGCGCTGCAGCATCCCTGTACCTTTTAATGATGCCATCAACCATCTGTGCCAATCCAAAGCCTTCACTTGCTGTAAGAACAGACATGATGACCTGGCCATGTTCGTTTCCGACATTTGTGACCCAGGTGGCTGTTCCAGCACTGTGACCAGCAAGCTTGCGTGCAACCTTCTTGGTGGAATCCATTTTCAGCACACGTCCAAACAGTGATGTTATACTGGCTTTGACCTCATCCAGTCTTTGAAGGACATCCTGAGCATACACTTGCATCAGCCACCGGTGCTTGGGTACAGGGAGCATAGCAGGTGGGTGTTCGAAAGACACTGGCATAACAAGACCTGCGGTGATCCCCTTGCGGAAACTCTGGCAATCTGTCAGAAACTGGACAACCTTCTGCAGCCAGATCTCAGAGTGCTGCTCTTCAAGCTTCTTCTGCACTTGGCTGCTGCTGTTTCCCAGACCTCTCTGACGCAGAAGCCGGACCACTGCCATGTCACATGCCAACTTTGAGGTAAGAATGCAGGGAAAGTGTAGCCTATGACTGATGTCAAGCTGGGATATGATGTCAAAGCTCCAGCTGATCACTTTCCTCTTGCATTTCCTACAAGACAAGTACTCAGACGCCATGAAGTAGGACGTTTTAACATCGACTACCTGTCGGATCTTCTGGTGCAGTCCTGCTGATGTGAGCTCCACGTTAACACATTCAGGATGTGGACATGTTAGTCGAACTCTCCACAGCTTTCTTGGCATCCAAAGAAAGAAGGGATGGCCAAAGTAGCGCTCTGTCCCTGGTACTCCAGTAACTGCAAAGTGCTGTTGTGGAGGGTACCACCACATCCTGTCGACTCTGGTGAAGTCCATTTAAGGTTGGTTGTGGGATGAAAACTTAAACAAAGCCTTTGATATCCACAGCTGATCAGCAGGT
The DNA here is from genome assembly GCA_036326025.1 of Chrosomus eos. Classification (NCBI taxonomy): domain Eukaryota; kingdom Metazoa; phylum Chordata; class Actinopteri; order Cypriniformes; family Leuciscidae; genus Chrosomus; species Chrosomus eos. The sequence continues at coordinate 31,968,558 of CM070825.1, read as the reverse complement.
GGCAACGTGTGAGTCCAGCCCACTGGGAGGCACATTTGTTTACCTTGGCAAAACGAACAGAAAAAAACCCCAAAAACTTTTAATACGTGACTTTACAAAATAAAACAAAATATATATATCTTTCAGATGTTCAGGGACTTACGGGACACTTGCGATTCCAGCAAGTCTGCCTGTGCAACCAGCTCACGGTCACCCAGCTCAGGTGATGCAAAAGAGGCCACACTTGTAGATTCTACAGGCACTGGTACAGTTGGTTCAGATCTCTTTGTAGATCTTCCAATTAAAGCTGAAGAATACAGATACAACCAATTACACATAGTACATCATTTTGCTGCACTTTACTTTGTACTAATAATCACTTTAATTTAGAATATAAATAAATGCATATTAATAGTATTAAATTTTAAATAATTTTTTTTAGTATTAAATAATATTAAATTTTATAAAAATATTTCACAATTGTACTGTCCACTATATTTTTAAACCAAAAAAATGCAAGCTTGCATAAGTCACCTCTTTGGAAAAACATTACTATGTTTTGTAAAACTATGCAAATTTTAATGCACTATGAACTTTACACTAATAAACACTCTATACACTGACAGATTAAGGGAAAACAACAAATTTCTAAAGACTGCTTACCTGGTTGGGGTACAGGTGATGTTAACATTTTTTTGACGGCTTTGTCAATGCTTTGTGGATTTCGAGATTTGCCAATCAAAAGGGTGCGGACAGATGAGACTGAAGGTATGGACCGTAGGGCACTGGAAGACTTCTGCTGGGAGCCTGTGGATAAGGACTGTGGGGCACTCGAAGACTTCTGCCGGGAGCCTGTGGAATCCATATTTCCTTCCTTAATACGGATGGCCTCACGACCCTCTGGGAAAAGCCCAATGTATTCGGCAAAGGCTGCTTTATTAGCATAGTTGTTTTTTGAGTCTTTCACTTCACTTGATTCCCTCCTCATGCTTGCCACCAGATACCCAGCATATCCCAGAGCATTTTCGGCAACCCACTTAAAGGTCTGACCTCTGAAGACCCCAAACTGCATCGTATGTTGGCCAAGGATGTACGATTTTCTGCTTGGGTCTTCACCTTGGTGAACTACAGCTCGCCTTGCAGTTTCCAAAACCTTTTCTGGGGAGGGAGCCCGAGACCAGGGTTTCTTTTTGTTCTCTTCCTTCACCCTTAGAGCGACCAAAGAGTCACACATATTAAGACTCCCTTCAGGTTTCCTCCTGAATTTAGGCTCCATTCTATAAAATAAACACACACAAAAAACACACATTACATGCAAAACTTCACATAATTCTTGCAAAAGCAAACACTTAATTCAAAACTATTTTAACTCTTTTAAAAATGGTGTGACTGCATACTATCTCTACAAGCAAACATCAAATAAATACATAATAAATAGCCATTATATATGGCAAACTAAAAGAGATACTGACATGTACATGTTTGAGCACCATGAATAGCCTCCACTGTATATATAGTGGCTATGTGTGCACTTTACACTGTTATTGAACTGACATGAGCTGTATTGACACTATGGTCTAGTTAGAGCTGTTTTACAGCAGAATATGAATATGTGGAATATTGGTAACACTTTACAATAAGGTTATTTTATTAAACATTAGTTAATGTATTAACTAACATGAACTAACCATGAGCAATACATTTGTTACTGTTTTTGTTAGTCTTTGTTAACAGCTGTTCATTGTTTGTTCATGTTAGTTCACAGTGCATTAACAAATGTTAACAAGATTTTAATAAAGTATTAGTAAATGTTGAAATTAACATTATCAAAGATTAACAAATGCTGAAGTAGTATTGTTCATTCTTAGTTAATTTATGTAGTTTAATAATGAACCTTATTGTAAAGTGTTGCCTTAATATTTGTTCCTATTGTTTAACTTCGAACAAAATGTATTGTATAAAGCAATATAGAAATAAAGGTAACTTGGCTCCTATGCATATTCAGTATACTGTACATTTTTAAAACAAACAGAAATATAATCAGAAATATTTCACTAAGTAGGCCTCAAGTCCCACTTTTTAGTGGTTAAAAAAACGAATGATTGAATGACCAAAATCACCTTATAGTTAACTTACACTGTACAATATTAAGCAAACAAATACCCCAGAAAACAACACATACAACAAACAAACAAATATATGGCGAATGAATGAATGAATGAATGAAACTATGAATACACCGTGTTACGTTATAATGAAATAAATATAACTTACCTCAGTTTCTACGGCGTCGACGTTACGACGTGATAACGTTATTAACAATAAAGAAAAACGTATTGTAACAACGGCGTAACAGGCGAAAAACTTATTATAATAGCCTCTGAAGATTATCGTTAATACAAATGTACCGGTCAAAAAGAAATATGTATTTACAAGAGTCAAATTGTACTGTTACAGTAGCGATGAGGATTCACTCTTATTATAAAACCCGCTGAGAGCCTGATTGGTCAATATCTTGGTATGAGACATTCACTGATTGGCCAACACGTCACTGTGGGCCTTAGCGACAGTCATACATTTCATTGGCCAGTGACGTATTCACAGGCATTTTTCTCATTGGTCAATTTCTCGAAGAATTCTCGAAGCGCTGCAAACAGTGATTGGCTCATTTCTGGTAGTCACTACCAGAAATAGGGTCGTCTGACAGGTTGCTGTGGGCGCCACAGAGCCCACATGCACAAGGGAAAAAAAAGGTCCTCGAGACTCTGCACAATTGAAACACAATTCAGAGGTCTGAGGCCCTCTGTCCAAGAACGATCCCAAAGAGCAAAGTTCCCAAAGAGCAAAGCCAACGGAGTAGAGGCACCGCTGGGATTCGAACCCAGGATCTCCTGTTTACAAGACAGGCGCTTTGACCAGCTAAGCCACGGCGCCTTGCTGCCAAGACTTATTAGCTTGGGACACTATCCTTCAACAACAGCTCAGGGATGGTTTGCAAATGGAAGCAACTGCAAAGGAAACCTCGGTTTCACCGTTTGTGGTCAGTTCTCAGAAAAGCAAACGACTGCAAGGGTTCACTGCCTAGGGCCACACACGGGTATCGCCAAAGGCACCGCTGGGATTTGAACCCAGGATCTCCTGTTTACTAGACAGGCGCTTTAACCAACTAAGCCACGGCGCCTACCTACACTCCCTGCTGCCAGAAGGGCGGCCAGAGGATCAAAACATAGAGAAAAGAGGCAAATCGTGGACCAGGCTTTGGACAGCATAAAAGAGTTTGTTGACAACTGCGTGGGGTGGTCAGCTAGCCTCTGTATTTGTTGGCCAGCTGTGTTCAGCAGGACTCCTAGAACCCCGTCACACATGTTTATGGAGCTCCATTCACAAGAGCTGCAAAGACCATCTAAGCTACGGGAAGAGAAAGAAAGTCTGGCACTTCTCTGTTGTGACAGCCGGTCCTTGTGTGCAAGAGGTTTCCGTAAGCAAATGTGGTAGTAAATCAAAGAGACATCTTGAAGACTTTTGACTACTAGAACATTATTTAAATGAACATGTTGAGAACAAGAGGCCTCAAAAGCTTTATGTTACCTGAGGGCAACACTGTGCAGTAAGGGGTTGACAAAACAGCAAAAGTCACGACTCTGGTGGGACTCGAACCCACTACCTTTGAATGGCCTCATTTTGAAACCTAGAAGTCCAATGCGCTATCCATTGCGCCACAGAGCCCACATGCACAAGGAAAAAAACAGGTCCTCGAGACTCTGCACAATTGAAACACAATTCAGAGGTCTGAGGCCCTCTGTCCAAGAACGATCCCAAAGAGCAAAGCCAACGGAAGTAGAGGCACCGCTGGGATTCGAACCCAGGATCTCCTGTTTACAAGACAGGCGCTTTGACCAGCTAAGCCACGGCGCCTTGCTGCCAAGACTTATTAGCTTGGGACACTATCCTTCAACAACAGCTCAGGGATGGTTTGCAAATGGAAGCAACTGCAAAGGAAACCTCGGTTTCACCGTTTGTGGTCAGTTCTCAGAAAAGCAAACGACTGCAAGGGTTCACTGCCTACGGCCACACACGGGTATCGCCAAAGGCACCGCTGGGATTTGAACCCAGGATCTCCTGTTTACTAGACAGGCGCTTTAACCAACTAAGCCACGGCGCCTACCTACACTCCCTGCTGCCAGAAGGGCGGCCCAGAGGATCAAAACATAGAGAAAAGAGGCAAATCGTGGACCAGGCTTTGGACAGCATAAAAGAGTTTGTTGACAACTGCGTGGGGGTGGTCAGCTAGCCTCTGTATTTGTTGGCCAGCTGTGTTCAGCAGGACTCCTAGAACCCCCGTCACACATGTTTATGGAGCTCCATTCACAAGAGCTGCAAAGACCATCTAAGCTACGGGAAGAGAAAGAAAGTCTGGCACTTCTCTGTTGTGACAGCCGGTCCTTGTGTGCAAGAGGTTTCCGTAAGCAAATGTGGTAGTAAACCAAAGAGACATCTTGAAGACTTTTGACTACTAGAACATTATTTAAATGAACATGTTGAGAACAAGAGGCCTCAAAAGCTTTATGTTACCTGAGGGCAACACTGTGCAGTAAGGGGTTGACAAAACAGCAAAAGTCACGACTCTGGTGGGACTCGAACCCACAAGCTTTGAATGGCCTCATTTTGCAACCTAGAAGTCCAATGCGCTATCCATTGCGCCACAGAGCCCACATGCACAAGGGAAAAAAAAGGTCCTCGAGACTCTGCACAATTGAAACACAATTCAGAGGTCTGAGGCCCTCTGTCCAAGAACGATCCCAAAGAGCAAAGCCAACGGAGTAGAGGCACCGCTGGGATTCGAACCCAGGATCTCCTGTTTACAAGACAGGCGCTTTGACCAGCTAAGCCACGGCGCCTTGCTGCCAAGACTTATTAGCTTGGGACACTATCCTTCAACAACAGCTCAGGGATGGTTTGCAAATGGAAGCAACTGCAAAGGAAACCTCGTTTCACCGTTTGTGGTCAGTTCTCAGAAAAGCAAACGACTGCAAGGGTTCACTGCCTAGGGCCACACACGGGTATCGCCAAAGGCACCGCTGGGATTTGAACCCAGGATCTCCTGTTTACTAGACAGGCGCTTTAACCAACTAAGCCACGGCGCCTACCTACACTCCCTGCTGCCAGAAGGGCGGCCCAGAGGATCAAAACATAGAGAAAAGAGGCAAATCGTGGACCAGGCTTTGGACAGCATAAAAGAGTTTGTTGACAACTGCGTGGGGGTGGTCAGCTAGCCTCTGTATTTGTTGGCCAGCTGTGTTCAGCAGGACTCCTAGAACCCCGTCACACATGTTTATGGAGCTCCATTCACAAGAGCTGCAAAGACCATCTAAGCTACGGGAAGAGAAAGAAAGTCTGGCACTTCTCTGTTGTGACAGCCGGTCCTTGTGTGCAAGAGGTTTCCGTAAGCAAATGTGGTAGTAAACCAAAGAGACATCTTGAAGACTTTTGACTACTAGAACATTATTTAAAATGAACATGTTGAGAACAAGAGGCCTCAAAAGCTTTATGTTACCTGAGGGCAACACTGTGCAGTAAGGGGTTGACAAAACAGCAAAAGACACGACTCTGGTGGGACTCGAACCCACAACCTTTGAATGGCCTCATTTTGCAACCTAGAAGTCCAATGCGCTATCCATTGCGCCACAGAGCCCACATGCACAAGGGAAAAAAAAGGTCCTCGAGACTCTGCACAATTGAAACACAATTCAGAGGTCTGAGGCCCTCTGTCCAAGAACGATCCCAAAGAGCAAAGCCAACGGAGTAGAGGACACCGCTGGGATTCGAACCCAGGATCTCCTGTTTACAAGACAGGCGCTTTGACCAGCTAAGCCACGGCGCCTTGCTGCCAAGACTTATTAGCTTGGGACACTATCCTTCAACAACAGCTCAGGGATGGTTTGCAAATGGAAGCAACTGCAAAGGAAACCTCGGTTTCACCGTTTGTGGTCAGTTCTCAGAAAAGCAAACGACTGCAAGGGTTCACTGCCTAGGGCCACACACGGGTATCGCCAAAGGCACCGCTGGGATTTGAACCCAGGATCTCCTGTTTACTAGACAGGCGCTTTAACCAACTAAGCCACGGCGCCTACCTACACTCCCTGCTGCCAGAAGGGCGGCCCAGAGGATCAAAACATAGAGAAAAGAGGCAAATCGTGGACCAGGCTTTGGACAGCATAAAAGAGTTTGTTGACAACTGCGTGGGGGTGGTCAGCTAGCCTCTGTATTTGTTGGCCAGCTGTGTTCAGCAGGACTCCTAGAACCCCGTCACACATGTTTATGGAGCTCCATTCACAAGAGCTGCAAAGACCATCTAAGCTACGGGAAGAGAAAGAAAGTCTGGCACTTCTCTGTTGTGACAGCCGGTCCTTGTGTGCAAGAGGTTTCCGTAAGCAAATGTGGTAGTAAACCAAAGAGACATCTTGAAGACTTTTGACTACTAGAACATTATTTAAATGAACATGTTGAGAACAAGAGGCCTCAAAAGCTTTATGTTACCTGAGGGCAACACTGTGCAGTAAGGGGTTGACAAAACAGCAAAAGACACGACTCTGGTGGGACTCGAACCCACAACCTTTGAATGGCCTCATTTTGCAACCTAGAAGTCCAATGCGCTATCCATTGCGCCACAGAGCCCACATGCACAAGGGAAAAAAAAGGTCCTCGAGACTCTGCACAATTGAAACACAATTCAGAGGTCTGAGGCCCTCTGTCCAAGAACGATCCCAAAGAGCAAAGCCAACGGAGTAGAGGCACCGCTGGGATTCGAACCCAGGATCTCCTGTTTACAAGACAGGCGCTTTGACCAGCTAAGCCACGGCGCCTTGCTGCCAAGACTTATTAGCTTGGGACACTATCCTTCAACAACAGCTCAGGGATGGTTTGCAAATGGAAGCAACTGCAAAGGAAACCTCGGTTTCACACGTTTGTGGTCAGTTCTCAGAAAAGCAAACGACTGCAAGGGTTCACTGCCTAGGGCCACACACGGGTATCGCCAAAGGCACCGCTGGGATTTGAACCCAGGATCTCCTGTTTACTAGACAGGCGCTTTAACCAACTAAGCCACGGCGCCTACCTACACTCCCTGCTGCCAGAAGGGCGGCCCAGAGGATCAAAACATAGAGAAAAGAGGCAAATCGTGGACCAGGCTTTGGACAGCATAAAAGAGTTTGTTGACAACTGCGTGGGGGTGGTCAGCTAGCCTCTGTATTTGTTGGCCAGCTGTGTTCAGCAGGACTCCTAGAACCTCCGTCACACATGTTTATGGAGCTCCATTCACAAGAGCTGCAAAGACCATCTAAGCTACGGGAAGAGAAAGAAAGTCTGGCACTTCTCTGTTGTGACAGCCGGTCCTTGTGTGCAAGAGGTTTCCGTAAGCAAATGTGGTAGTAAACCAAAGAGACATCTTGAAGACTTTTGACTACTAGAACATTATTTAAATGAACATGTTGAGAACAAGAGGCCTCAAAAGCTTTATGTTACCTGAGGGCAACACTGTGCAGTAAGGGGTTGACAAAACAGCAAAAGACACGACTCTGGTGGGACTCGAACCCACAACCTTGAATGGCCTCATTTTGCAACCTAGAAGTCCAATGCGCTATCCATTGCGCCACAGAGCCCACATGCACAAGGGAAAAAAAAGGTCCTCGAGACTCTGCACAATTGAAACACAATTCAGAGGTCTGAGGCCCTCTGTCCAAGAACGATCCAAAGAGCAAAGCCAACGGAGTAGAGGCACCGCTGGGATTCGAACCCAGGATCTCCTGTTTACAAGACAGGCGCTTTGACCAGCTAAGCCACGGCGCCTTGCTGCCAAGACTTATTAGCTTGGGACACTATCCTTCAACAACAGCTCAGGGATGGTTTGCAAATGGAAGCAACTGCAAAGGAAACCTCGGTTTCACCGTTTGTGGTCAGTTCTCAGAAAAGCAAACGACTGCAAGGGTTCACTGCCTAGGGCCACACACGGGTATCGCCAAAGGCACCGCTGGGATTTGAACCCAGGATCTCCTGTTTACTAGACAGGCGCTTTAACCAACTAAGCCACGGCGCCTACCTACACTCCCTGCTGCCAGAAGGGCGGCCCAGAGGATCAAAACATAGAGAAAAGAGGCAAATCGTGGACCAGGCTTTGGACAGCATAAAAGAGTTTGTTGACAACTGCGTGGGGGTGGTCAGCTAGCCTCTGTATTTGTTGGCCAGCTGTGTTCAGCAGGACTCCTAGAACCCCGTCACACATGTTTATGGAGCTCCATTCACAAGAGCTGCAAAGACCATCTAAGCTACGGGAAGAGAAAGAAAGTCTGGCACTTCTCTGTTGTGACAGCCGGTCCTTGTGTGCAAGAGGTTTCCGTAAGCAAATGTGGTAGTAAACCAAAGAGACATCTTGAAGACTTTTGACTACTAGAACATTATTTAAATGAACATGTTGAGAACAAGAGGCCTAAAACAAAAAGGTCCGAACTTGCACAATTGAAACAATTAGAGGTCTGAGGCCCTCTGTCCAAGAACGATCCAAGAGCAAAGCCAACGGAGTAAGGCAGGGATTCGAACCCAGATCTCCTGTTTACAAGACAGGCGCTTTGACCAGCTAAGCCACGGCGCCTGCTGCAAGACTTTTAGCTTGGACACTTCCTTCAACACAGTCAGGGATGGTTGCAATGGAAGCAACGCAAAGGAAACCTCGTTCACGTTTGTGTCAGTTCTCGAAAGAACGACTGCAAGGGTTCACTGCTAGGGCCACACACGGGTATCGCCAAAGGCACCTGGGATTTGAACCCAGATCTCCTGTTTACTAGAAGGCGCTTTAACCAACTAAGCCACGGCGCCTACCTACACTCCTGCTGCCAGAAGGCGGCCAGAGGATCAAAACATAGAGAAAAGAGCAAATCGTGGACCAGTTGACAGCATAAAAGAGTTTGTTGACAACTGCGTGGGGGTGGTCACTAGCCTCTGTATTTGTTGCCAGCTGTGTTCAGCAGACTCCTAGAACCCCGTCCACATTTTATGGAGCTCATTCACAAAGCTGCAAAGACCATCTAAGCTACGGAAGAAAAGAAGTCTGGACTTCTCTGTGTACAGCCGGTCCTTGTGTGCAAGGGTTCCGTAAGCAAATGTGGTAGTAAACAAAGACATCTTGAAGACTTTTGACTACTAAACATTATAAATGAACTTTGAGAAAAGAGGCCTCAAAGCTTAGTATAGGCAACTGTCAAGGTGACAAAACAGAAAGCATTGTGGACTCGAACCACACCTTGAATCCCATTTTGCATGAATCCAATGCGTATCCATTGCGCACAGAGCCACATGCACAAGGAAAAAAAAGGTCCGAGACTGCACAATGAAACACAATTCAGAGTCTGAGGCCCTCTGTCCAGAACGATCCAAAGAGCAAAGGCACCGCTGGATTCGAACCCAGGATCTCCTGTTTACAAGACAGCGCTTTGACCAGCTAAGCACGGCGCCTTGCTGCCAAGACTATTAGCTTGGGACACACTTCAACAACAGCTCAGGATGTTTGCAAATGGAAGCAACTGCAAAGGAAACCTCGGTTTCACCGTTTGTGTCAGTTCTCAGAAAAGCAAACGACTGCAAGGGTTCACTGCTAGGGCACACACGGGTATCGCCAAAGCACCGCTGGGATTTGAACCAGACCCTGTTACTAGACAGCGCTTTAACCACTAAGCCACGGCCCTACCTACACTCCTGCTGCCAGAAGGCGCCCAGAGGATCAAAACATAGAGAAAAAGCAAATCGTGACCAGGCTTGGACAGCATAAAAGAGTTGTTGACAACGCGTGGGGTGTCAGCTAGCCTCTGTATTTGTTGGCCAGCTGTGTTCAGCAGACTCCTAGAACCCCGTCACACATTTATGGGCTCCATTCACAGACTGCAAAGACCATCTAAGCTACGGGAAGAGAAAGAAAGTCGGCATTCTCTGTTGTGACAGCCGGTCCTTGTGTGCAAGAGGTTTCCGTAAGCAAATGTGTAGTAACAAGAGACATCTTGAAGACTTTGACTACTAGAACATATTTAAATGACATGTTGAGAACAAGAGGCCTCAAAAGCTTATGTTACCTGAGGGCAACACTGTGCAGTAAGGGGTTGACAAACAGCAAAAGACGACTCTGGTGGACTCGAACCCACAACTTGAAGGCCTCTTTTGCAACCTAGAAGTCCAATGCGCTATCCATTGGCCACAGAGCCCACATGCACAAGAAAAAAAGGTCCTCGAGACTCCTGCACAATTGAAACACAATTCAGAGGTCTGAGGCCCTCTGTCCAAGAACGATCCCAAAGAGCAACCAAGAAGTAGGCAACCGCTGGGATTCGAACCCAGGATCCCTGTTTACAAGACAGGCTTTGACCACTAAGCCACGGCGCCTTGCTGCCAAGACTATTAGCTTGGAACACTATCCTTCAACAACAGCCTCAGGGATGGTTTGCAAATGGAACAACGCAACAGGAAACCTCGGTTTACACCGTTTGTGGTCATTCTCAGAAAAGCAAACGACTGCAAGGGTTCACTGCTAGGGCCACACACGGGTATCGCCAAAGGCACCCTGGATTTGAAATCAGGATCTCCTGTTTACTAGACAGGCGCTTTAACCAACTAAGCCACGGCGCCTACCTACACTCCCTGCTGCCAGAAGGGCGGCCCAGAGGATCAAAACATAGAGAAAAGAGGCAAATCGTGGACCAGTCTTTGGACAGCATAAAAGAGTTTGTTGACAACTGCGTGGGGGTGGTCAGCTAGCCTCTGTATTTGTTGGCCAGCTGTGTTCAGCAGGACTCCTAGAACCCCCGTCACACATGTTTATGGAGCTCCATTCACAAAAGCTGCAAAGAACATCTAAGCTACGGGAAGAAAAAGAAAGTCTGGCACTTCTCTGTTGTGACAGCCGGTCCTTGTGTGCAAGAGGTTTCCGTAAGCAAATGTGGTAGTAAACCAAAGAGACATCTTGAAGACTTTTGACTACTAGAACATTATTTAAATGAACATGTTGAGAACAAGAGGCCTCAAAAGCTTTATGTTACCTGAGGGCAACACTGTGCAGTAAGGGGTTGACAAAACAGCAAAAGTGACGACTCTGGTGGGACTCGAACCCACAACCTTTGAATGGCCTCATTTTGCAACCTAGAAGTCCAATGCGCTATCCATTGCGCCACAGAGCCCACATGCACAATGAAAAAAACAGGTCCTCGAGCCTCTGCACAATTGAAAGGTCTGAGGCCCTCTGTCCAAGAACGATCCCAAAGAGCAAAGCCAACGGAGTAGAGGCACCGCTGGGATTCGAACCCAGGATCTCCTGTTTACAAGACAGGCGCTTTGACCAGCTAAGCCACGGCCCCTTGCTGCCAAGACTTATTAGCTTGGGACACTATCCTTCAACAACAGCTCAGGGATGGTTTGCAAATGGAAGCAATTGCAAAGGAAACCTCGGTTTCACCGTTTGTGGTCAGTTCTCAGAAAGGCAAACGACTGCAAGGGTTCACTGCCTAGGGCCACACACGGGTATCGCCAAAGGCACCGCTGGGATTTGAACCCAGGATCTCCTGTTTACTAGACAGGCGCTTTAACCAACTAAGCCACGGCGCCTACCTACACTCCCTGCTGCCAGAAGGACGGCCCAGAGGATCAAAACATAGAGAAAAGAGGCAAATCGTGGACCAGGCTTTGGACAGCATAAAAGAGTTTCACTAGTTCACACTTACATATAATTAGAGGGAGAAAGTTTAATGCGTATTTGGCGTGCTGTCCGGGGGGAGGGCTTCGTGCTCGGAATTCGGCCCGAACCCATAATACTCCCCCGGTATGTAAGTGCTTATGACAAAAAGTGAGGCGAAAGGGGTGGTGGAGGGATGCTGCAAAAGCTGCCAATGCAACGAGGTGAGGCCGCTGGGTATTTATAGCTCTCATCGTTGATTGCTGAGTGCTCTCCACCCGTGTTAATTATCTGCGCGTGCTCCTCCCGAACTTTGTTAATAAAACATCATTTCACTAGTTCACACTTACATATAATTAGAGGGAGAAAGTTTAATGCGTATTTGGCGTGCTGTCCGGGGGGAGGGCTTCGTGCTCGGAATTCGGCCCGAACCCATAATACTCCCCCATAAAAGCCAGATGACTTGGGACAGCACTCGTAAAATTATGCGGAATTAAACCCCCCAAAAAGTGAAAGGCATGAGAAGGTATTTACTAAAGAACGAGCTTGACCGTTCGACCGTGAGGGCTCTCGCAACATCCGACGGGAACTTGGATGCTCGCGGCATCGGACGGATAAGCCCCGCCAGCAGTTGAACTGACAGCTCGACGACGCCAGATTTAAACGAGCTTGATTATGGAACGAGTTTAGCCGTTCGACCGGGAGGGCTCTCGCAGCATCCAACGGGAGCTTGGGTGCTCGCGGCATCAGATGGGTAAGCCCTGCCGGCGATCGAACGCAGGGCGACTGCTGAACTCGGTCGGGAAGCTCGACCAGCGCTTCGAAGGGGGCTGAGACACGGAAATAGACCCCTCGCCACCCGACGAACGGGGAGCCCGCACGGCGACTCGAGCGCGGCCGTCCAACGACGATTAAGACAGGCAGGCTCTCACTGCGATTCGGACGGGAGGGCTCGATCAGCGCTTTGGGAGGGGGACAGAGCCCGGCCTACGAACGAGGAGCCATCACTGCGTACGAACGGGGGAGCCTGCAATAGTAAAAATACACTGTATATTAGATCTACTTATTGAAACGGGCGAGAATACAGTGAGCCAGAAATAGTTTTGAAGTGGTTTGGAGAGAGACGATGAATGGAGCGTAACAGGTGGTGGGAATTAACTAATTAATTGGTTAGTACTTGGTGAGCGTTTCTGATGTGGAAGCGGCTGGATCTGATGTGGGTATAGAGAGCTTCAGATGACCAGCGACCCAGGGTTTGAGTTTGTTGCTGAGAGAGACCTTTTTGTGCGGCTGAGGTTGCTGCTCCGAAGCGAAAAGAATGACTTGGAAATTGGTTTGCGGCAATGCCTAACTGGATGAGAACTGCTTTAAGATGTTTTTGGAACCAGAAACCTGTGGCTGGATAATTGTAATCGACAGCGAATAGTGGGTCGAGTTGGGACTTGACCATGGAACATCTATGCTGCAAGTAGTTTATAAGAGAATGATACTGTTGAATGGGAGTTAGCAAATTGAAAATGTAAACGAATTGACCTTTCTTTACGCAATCCGATTGCTTTAATGAAGAAAGATAATGGTTCGTTATCTACGATCTGTAAGTCTGAAATGGTGGATATTCTAATCGAATTTAGACGTGTTGGAGGAATGGTAACCGAGACGGAGTCATGAAAAACGCTTGAGTATATCAATAGTACGGGGTTGTTTGGTATCCGGGCGAGTAGGAAGAGCTCCTTGAATTCCTTTAATGAGAAGGGAACGTTTGAGAATCGTTTACGGCAGGGGCGGGCTTACCGTAGGCTAATTTATAGGGAAAATTGAAAGCTGCTTAGGTAGCTTTTTTAAATGGCCCCGGCTTGGAGACCAACTTAAAGTGAGAAATGTATGTAACGGCTAAAAGAGAAATCAGGAAGCAGCAGGTTGTGAGTGAGGTGAAAAGTTATAAAGGATTTCCATGCGGTGTGATATGTTTGGAAAGTTCTCGGTGCGACTGCTTGGAGGATGGAACTGATAGAGGTATCCAGGGGATTTAGCGATTGGTTTGATGGAGGATCGGCTGAGAATAATGAGGGACTGGAGTTGGAATTGAATCCGCTTCTGGGGCCAGCATCATGAATTTCTGAAAGAGAAACGAGAGAGTCTGCAATTTGATTTTGTCAGCCTGGAACGTGCTTGGCAGTTATATAAACTGCTCGCAAGCGGAATCCAGATGAGGCGTCTGAGGAGTGGCATTAACGCTGGTGAGCGAGAACGACCTTTGATAATGCAGTGAACAGTTGGTTCGTTTGACGCAATGGACCAGGATGCTTTTAGTTGACCACTCTTTTTCCCATAGGAAAGCTGCAACGACGATGGGATCGACGACGATGGGGGAGCGACCTTGGTAAAAATCCCCCAAACTAGGGATGTCAAATTTCAGAAATTCCCATGATCGAACGTCGTTTAAATCTTTTAGGTTAACGAACAATTAATCGATTAATCCCTCGCTTTAATGCTGCAATATGACTGCTGCAGTGGCATATGGCCCACGGGGAGGGGGGGGGGTTAAGAGATCAGAGGCCCCTGGACGCAATGTCTAGTAGGCCCTCCTTAGGCAGGCCAAATGTATGGTTTGACCAATTTAATTTGCCATTAGGCTAACAGTTTTACGGATTTTTAAAAATAAAATGTTTTTTGGAGTAAAGTTCATGAATTATTGTTCTTTCCCATAGGATTCTTTAAAACTATGTTGTGTGGAATTTTGACCCTCTGGGGGGGGGGGGGATTTTGTACGTTTTAAGGTTAAATGCATCAATCTGGTGCACTTTGAGAGCTCAAATTTAAGAGCTTTAACCGGCTTCAGCCCCATGAACTGTGACATTGAATAAAAGAAAGCATTGACTTGTACCTGGTCATTAAAGAGGGATCAAATATCTTTTTAGTTATGATATAGAGTCTCAGTGTGTTTTAGGATGCCAAACGATTATTATAATAATGTAATAATGATTTATATGATTATTCTTAGCTATTACGTAAAATCCATGTAGGCTATAAATGTACTGTATAAATGAAAATGAATATTTCAAAAGTATGTTTTACTTACATTATTGTATAGGAAAATTACAATACTTTTGTCCTAATTTCTTCACTTGCAAGTTTGCTTTTATTTTGGAGAAAACACCTGATTACCATGCTGATCGCGTGAGCAAAGTGCGGACTTTTCTTTAAATCACGCAGCACAAACAGAATGCCTAAAACAGTCTTGTGCTGTTTTATAGGCACAAAGCCATATCACGGTTTCGGTGTTGGGAAAAGGGGGAAGAGAGAAAGTTCGGCAAAAAGCGGATTCGAACTCAAGTCGAACGCGTCAAAAGCTGCTTTCAAGCACCTCACGCCCTCGTCCTACGCCACTGTAGATATTCAGTGAATGATGTCTTTTTGCTAAAAAGACGGGCACGTAGTCCAAATGTAGGCTACGCTCTCAACTCGCGTTTAAAGTCTGATAGGCGGCACGCAGCACAGAAGAATGTCCAATTTAGCGTGAGATTTCTTTGGTGAGAGCGTGAGATTGAGGCTGAATGCGTGAGTGTCACACCAGATGCGTGAGAGTTGGCAACCCTGCATTTTATTCGATTTACTGAAGCCTGTAAAACGCATTTGCCGCTGCACGGCCGTGTGTATGTCTAGGCTGCAGAGTCTGGCTCGCTCATAGGCTGCGCTGCGGATACTGGGCGCCGAGGGGGCGCCAAGTCCCCGAATTTGCCATTATAGCAGTCTTCGTTCATTCATAGTCTGTCTGACATATTAGAAGCGATGTGTGTCATGGATTTTCACTGAATTGATTCTCAAAATACAAAACGAAGTGCATTCCGTATCAGTTCAATGCGGAACAAGACTTATGTGTCAAATACAGAAAGATTCCGTATTATACAGAACGATTCCGTATTATACGTAACGGTTGGCAACCCTGCTGTTACGTGTCTTCCGTTGAGAAATACGAACGGCGCGTTTAGCGGAAAATAATTTGAGGTACGTACGTGTAAAAGTAGCTACCCCCGTACTGCGCGAGCTCCGCTATGATGGAAAGACAATCGTTCGACCCGCGCTGTCTACGGAAAAAGCAGAACATATGATTTCAGTATTTTTACTGGAGAGGAGACATCACTGCTGTGACAGTGGAGAAAATTAGCCAGAGAAACAGAGCTCCTGCGGGAGCAGAGGAGACATCACTGCTGTGGGAGTGGAGAAAAATAGCCAGAGAAACAGAGCTCCTGCGGGAGCAGAGGAGACGTCACTGCTGTGGCAGTGGAGAAATTAGCCAGAAAAACAGAGCTTCTGCGGGAGCAGAGGAGACATCACTGCTGTGACAGTGGAGAAAATTGCCAGAGAAACTGAGCTCCTGTGGGAGCAGGGGAGACATCACTGCTGTGGCAGTGTAGAAAATTAGCCAGAGAAAACAGAGCTCCTGCGGGAGCAGAGGAGACCGATGTTTGTCTTTTCGTGCGTTATCGAAGACGCGAGGAAGAGGAGGAGAGATTCAGGCATCCGAAATTTAAGTGGCCAAGCAAAGACAGCAGTTCACGTTCACGTTTAGAACGGTTTGGACTGTCTGGGAAAGTAGACGAGATGAAATAATGTCCTATCGATTATTAAACGAACCCTCAATGTTTCTATGGCTAGGGTCACATTCCCTGCCGATTTGTTCGTTTTGAATCAGAAAAACCAGTGAGCTGTGATTTAAATCGCTTCAAATTAAAATGAAAATACATTTATGCTATGACTTTAAGTTTCTAAGCGATTTTTTGTAGATAAATTGCATGACAGTGTTAACGATAGATAGGTTATTTGTGATTCTGTGTGCAAGCTGCACGTAATGTGAGACTTACCGTTTACGTGTGAGAGTTTATCACTAGGAAGCCTCACGTAAATGACGGCAAATCATTTGTACAGAACGGGTTTAAAACGAGTGATTCCCGAATCCTGATCAAAAATGAGTATCCAGGGCAGTATAACTGGCTCGTGATTAAATAACTGAAATAACTTCGATGCGAAGTTCAACCAGGGACGGAAAACGAAAAGTTTTTTGAGCTGAGCACTCACGGACTGGACTGGCCGGGTCTGAAACTGCAGCGCGGCTTGGGCTAGGCTGAGGCCTGCAGCGGCCTGACGCTGGAAAAAAACACCCGTTCCTTCGCGTGAAGAGGGTGGCATTGCCTTATTGCCCATTTCTCTATGGCAGGATTTGTTTGAATGCGGTCCGGTTTAAAGAAATACCCGGAAGTAGATAGCATAGCATGTTTCACCGGCGGTGGCAAGGACCCGTTTGTTTGGCCTGATGCCCGCGAGATAACTCCAGAGGATTGCGACAAAGATTCCTGATTCTGGTGGACGAAAGATTCTTCATCGAACGGGAAGAGCTCAGATCAGACGTGTTTAGGAAGGTACTGCTTGGTCAAATGCTGTTATGCTGCAAAAGCTGCCAATGCAACGAGGTGAGGCCGCTGGGTATTTATAGCTCTCATCGTTGATTGCTGAGTGCTCTCCACCCGTGTTAATTATCTGCGCGTGCTCCTCCCGAACTTTGTTAATAAAACATCATTTGTTGACAACTGCGTGGGGGTGGTCAGCTAGCCTCTGTATTTGTTGGCCAGCTGTGTTCAGCAGGACTCCTAGAACCCCCGTCACACATGTTTATGGAGCTCCATTCACAAGAGCTGCAAAGACCATCTAAGCTACGGGAAGAGAAAGAAAGTCTGGCACTTCTCTGTTGTGACAGCCGGTCCTTGTGTGCAAGAGGTTTCCGTAAGCAAATGTGGTAGTAAATCAAAGAGACATCTTGAAGACTTTTGACTACTAGAACATTATTTAAATGAACATGTTGAGAACAAGAGGCCTCAAAAGCTTTATGTTACCTGAGGGCAACACTGTGCAGTAAGGGGTTGACAAAACAGCAAAAGTCACGACTCTGGTGGGACTCGAACCCACAACCTTTGAATGGCCTCATTTTGCAACCTAGAAGTCCAATGCGCTATCCATTGCGCCACAGAGCCCACATGCACAAGGAAAAAAACAGGTCCTCGAGACTCTGCACAATTGAAACACAATTCAGAGGTCTGAGGCCCTCTGTCCAAGAACGATCCCAAAGAGCAAAGCCAACGGAGTAGAGGCACCGCTGGGATTCGAACCCAGGATCTCCTGTTTACAAGACAGGCGCTTTGACCAACTAAGCCACGGCGCCTACCTACACTCCCTGCTGCCAGAAGGACGGCCCAGAGGATCAAAACATAGAGAAAAGAGGCAAATCGTGGACCAGGCTTTGGACAGCATAAAAGAGTTTGTTGACAACTGCGTGGGGGTGGTCAGCTAGCCTCTGTATTTGTTGGCCAGCTGTGTTCAGCAGGACTCCTAGAACCCCCGTCACACATGTTTATGGAGCTCCATTCACAAGAGCTGCAAAGACCATCTAAGCTACGGGAAGAGAAAGAAAGTCTGGCACTTCTCTGTTGTGACAGCCGGTCCTTGTGTGCAAGAGGTTTCCGTAAGCAAATGTGGTAGTAAATCAAAGAGACATCTTGAAGACTTTTGACTACTAGAACATTATTTAAATGAACATGTTGAGAACAAGAGGCCTCAAAAGCTTTATGTTACCTGAGGGCAACACTGTGCAGTAAGGGGTTGACAAAACAGCAAAAGTTACGACTCTGGTGGGACTCGAACCCACAACCTTTGAATGGCCTCATTTTGCAACCTAGAAGTCCAATGCACTATCCATTGCGCCACAGAGCCCACATGCACAAGGAAAAAAACAGGTCCTCGAGACTCTGCACAATTGAAACACAATTCAGAGGTCTGAGGCCCTCTGTCCAAGAACGATCCCAAAGAGCAAAGCCAACGGAGTAGAGGCACCGCTGGGATTCGAACCCAGGATCTCCTGTTTACAAGACAGGCGCTTTGACCAGCTAAGCCACGGCGCCTTGCTGCCAAGACTTATTAGCTTGGGACACTATCCTTCAACAACAGCTCAGGGATGGTTTGCAAATGGAAGCAACTGGAAAGGAAACCTCGGTTTCACCGTTTGTGGTCAGTTCTCAGAAAAGCAAACGACTGCAAGGGTTCACTGCCTAGGGCCACACACGGGTATCGCCAAAGGCACCGCTGGGATTTGAACCCAGGATCTCCTGTTTACTAGACAGGCGCTTTAACCAACTAAGCCACGGCACCTACCTACACTCCCTGCTGCCAGAAGGGCGGCCCAGAGGATCAAAACATAGAGAAAAGAGGCAAATCGTGGACCAGGCTTTGGACAGCATAAAAGAGTTTGTTGACAACTGCGTGGGGGTGGTCAGCTAGCCTCTGTATTTGTTGGCCAGCTGTGTTCAGCAGGACTCCTAGAACCCCCGTCACACATGTTTATGGAGCTCCATTCACAAGAGCTGCAAAGACCATCTAAGCTACGGGAAGAGACAGAAAGTCTGGCACTTCTCTGTTGTGACAGCCGGTCCTTGTGTGCAAGAGGTTTCCGTAAGCAAATGTGGTAGTAAATCAAAGAGACATCTTGAAGACTTTTGACTACTAGAACATTATTTAAATGAACATGTTGAGAACAAGAGGCCTCAAAAGCTTTATGTTACCTGAGGGCAACACTGTGCAGTAAGGGGTTGACAAAACAGCAAAAGTCACGACTCTGGTGGGACTCGAACCCACAACCTTTGAATGGCCTCATTTTGAAACCTAGAAGTCCAATGCGCTATCCATTGCGCCACAGAGCCCACATGCACAAGGAAAAAAACAGGTCCTCGAGACTCTGCACAATTGAAACACAATTCAGAGGTCTGAGGCCCTCTGTCCAAGAACGATCCCAAAGAGCAAAGTTCCCAAAGAGCAAAGGCAACGGAGTAGAGGCACCGCTGGGATTCGAACCCAGGATCTCCTGTTTACAAGACAGGCGCTTTGACCAGCTAAGCCACGGCGCCTTGCTGCCAAGACTTATTAGCTTGGGACACTATCCTTCAACAACAGCTCAGGGATGGTTTGCAAATGGAAGCAACTGCAAAGGAAACCTCGGTTTCACCGTTTGTGGTCAGTTCTCAGAAAAGCAAACGACTGCAAGGGTTCACTGCCTAGGGCCACACACGGGTATCGCCAAAGGCACCGCTGGGATTTGAACCCAGGATCTCCTGTTTACTAGACAGGCGCTTTAACCAACTAAGCCACGGCGCCTACCTACACTCCCTGCTGCCAGAAGGGCGGCCCAGAGGATCAAAACATAGAGAAAAGAGGCAAATCGTGGACCAGGCTTTGGACAGCATAAAAGAGTTTGTTGACAACTGCGTGGGGGTGGTCAGCTAGCCTCTGTATTTGTTGGCCAGCTGTGTTCAGCAGGACTCCTAGAACCCCCGTCACACATGTTTATGGAGCTCCATTCACAAGAGCTGCAAAGACCATCTAAGCTACGGGAAGAGACAGAAAGTCTGGCACTTCTCTGTTGTGACAGCCGGTCCTTGTTGCAAGAGGTTTCCGTAAGCAAATGTGGTAGTAAATCAAAGAGACATCTTGAAGACTTTTGACTACTAGAACATTATTTAAATGAACATGTTGAGAACAAGAGGCCTCAAAAGCTTTATGTTACCTGAGGGCAACACTGTGCAGTAAGGGGTTGACAAAACAGCAAAAGTCACGACTCTGGTGGGACTCGAACCCACAACCTTTGAATGGCCTCATTTTGCAACCTAGAAGTCCAATGCGCTATCCATTGCGCCACAGAGCCCACATGCACAAGGAAAAAAACAGGTCCTCGAGACTCTGCACAATTGAAACACAATTCAGAGGTCTGAGGCCCTCTGTCCAAGAACGATCCCAAAGAGCAAAGCCAACGGAGTAGAGGCACCGCTGGGATTCGAACCCAGGATCTCCTGTTTACAAGACAGGCGCTTTGACCAGCTAAGCCACGGCGCCTTGCTGCCAAGACTTATTAGCTTGGGACACTATCCTTCAACAACAGCTCAGGGATGGTTTGCAAATGGAAGCAACTGCAAAGGAAACCTCGGTTTCACCGTTTGTGGTCAGTTCTCAGAAAAGCAAACGACTGCAAGGGTTCACTGCCTAGGGCCACACACGGGTATCGCCAAAGGCACCGCTGGGATTTGAACCCAGGATCTCCTGTTTACTAGACAGGCGCTTTAACCAACTAAGCCACGGCGCCTACCTACACTCCCTGCTGCCAGAAGGGCGGCCCAGAGGATCAAAACATAGAGAAAAGAGGCAAATCGTGGACCAGGCTTTGGACAGCATAAAAGAGTTTGTTGACAACTGCGTGGGGGTGGTCAGCTAGCCTCTGTATTTGTTGGCCAGCTGTGTTCAGCAGGACTCCTAGAACCTCCGTCACACATGTTTATGGAGCTCCATTCACAAGAGCTGCAAAGACCATCTAAGCTACGGGAAGAGAAAGAAAGTCTGGCACTTCTCTGTTGTGACAGCCGGTCCTTGTGTGCAAGAGGTTTCCGTAAGCAAATGTGGTAGTAAACCAAAGAGACATCTTGAAGACTTTTGACTACTAGAACATTATTTAAATGAACATGTTGAGAACAAGAGGCCTCAAAAGCTTTATGTTACCTGAGGGCAACACTGTGCAGTAAGGGGTTGACAAAACAGCAAAAGACACGACTCTGGTGGGACTCGAACCCACAACCTTTGAATGGCCTCATTTTGCAACCTAGAAGTCCAATGCGCTATCCATTGCGCCACAGAGCCCACATGCACAAGGGAAAAAAAAGGTCCTCGAGACTCTGCACAATTGAAACACAATTCAGAGGTCTGAGGCCCTCTGTCCAAGAACGATCCCAAAGAGCAAAGTTCCCAAAGAGCAAAGGCAACGGAGTAGAGGCACCGCTGGGATTCGAACCCAGGATCTCCTGTTTACAAGACAGGCGCTTTGACCAGCTAAGCCACGGCGCCTTGCTGCCAAGACTTATTAGCTTGGGACACTATCCTTCAACAACAGCTCAGGGATGGTTTGCAAATGGAAGCAACTGCAAAGGAAACCTCGGTTTCACCGTTTGTGGTCAGTTCTCAGAAAAGCAAACGACTGCAAGGGTTCACTGCCTAGGGCCACACACGGGTATCGCCAAAGGCACCGCTGGGATTTGAACCCAGGATCTCCTGTTTACTAGACAGGCGCTTTAACCAACTAAGCCACGGCGCCTACCTACACTCCCTGCTGCCAGAAGGGCGGCCCAGAGGATCAAAACATAGAGAAAAGAGGCAAATCGTGGACCAGGCTTTGGACAGCATAAAAGAGTTTGTTGACAACTGCGTGGGGGTGGTCAGCTAGCCTCTGTATTTGTTGGCCAGCTGTGTTCAGCAGGACTCCTAGAACCCCCGTCACACATGTTTATGGAGCTCCATTCACAAGAGCTGCAAAGACCATCTAAGCTACGGGAAGAGACAGAAAGTCTGGCACTTCTCTGTTGTGACAGCCGGTCCTTGTGTGCAAGAGGTTTCCGTAAGCAAATGTGGTTGTAAATCAAAGAGACATCTTGAAGACTTTTGACTACTAGAACATTATTTAAATGAACATGTTGAGAACAAGAGGCCTCAAAAGCTTTATGTTACCTGAGGGCAACACTGTGCAGTAAGGGGTTGACAAAACAGCAAAAGTTACGACTCTGGTGGGACTCGAACCCACAACCTTTGAATGGCCTCATTTTGCAACCTAGAAGTCCAATGCACTATCCATTGCGCCACAGAGCCCACATGCACAAGGAAAAAAACAGGTCCTCGAGACTCTGCACAATTGAAACACAATTCAGAGGTCTGAGGCCCTCTGTCCAAGAACGATCCCAAAGAGCAAAGCCAACGGAGTAGAGGCACCGCTGGGATTCGAACCCAGGATCTCCTGTTTACAAGACAGGCGCTTTGACCAGCTAAGCCACGGCGCCTTGCTGCCAAGACTTATTAGCTTGGGACACTATCCTTCAACAACAGCTCAGGGATGGTTTGCAAATGGAAGCAACTGGAAAGGAAACCTCGGTTTCACCGTTTGTGGTCAGTTCTCAGAAAAGCAAACGACTGCAAGGGTTCACTGCCTAGGGCCACACACGGGTATCGCCAAAGGCACCGCTGGGATTTGAACCCAGGATCTCCTGTTTACTAGACAGGCGCTTTAACCAACTAAGCCACGGCACCTACCTACACTCCCTGCTGCCAGAAGGGCGGCCCAGAGGATCAAAACATAGAGAAAAGAGGCAAATCGTGGACCAGGCTTTGGACAGCATAAAAGAGTTTGTTGACAACTGCGTGGGGGTGGTCAGCTAGCCTCTGTATTTGTTGGCCAGCTGTGTTCAGCAGGACTCCTAGAACCCCCGTCACACATGTTTATGGAGCTCCATTCACAAGAGCTGCAAAGACCATCTAAGCTACGGGAAGAGACAGAAAGTCTGGCACTTCTCTGTTGTGACAGCCGGTCCTTGTGTGCAAGAGGTTTCCGTAAGCAAATGTGGTAGTAAATCAAAGAGACATCTTGAAGACTTTTGACTACTAGAACATTATTTAAATGAACATGTTGAGAACAAGAGGCCTCAAAAGCTTTATGTTACCTGAGGGCAACACTGTGCAGTAAGGGGTTGACAAAACAGCAAAAGTCACGACTCTGGTGGGACTCGAACCCACAACCTTTGAATGGCCTCATTTTGAAACCTAGAAGTCCAATGCGCTATCCATTGCGCCACAGAGCCCACATGCACAAGGAAAAAAACAGGTCCTCGAGACTCTGCACAATTGAAACACAATTCAGAGGTCTGAGGCCCTCTGTCCAAGAACGATCCCAAAGAGCAAAGTTCCCAAAGAGCAAAGGCAACGGAGTAGAGGCACCGCTGGGATTCGAACCCAGGATCTCCTGTTTACAAGACAGGCGCTTTGACCAGCTAAGCCACGGCGCCTTGCTGCCAAGACTTATTAGCTTGGGACACTATCCTTCAACAACAGCTCAGGGATGGTTTGCAAATGGAAGCAACTGCAAAGGAAACCTCGGTTTCACCGTTTGTGGTCAGTTCTCAGAAAAGCAAACGACTGCAAGGGTTCACTGCCTAGGGCCACACACGGGTATCGCCAAAGGCACCGCTGGGATTTGAACCCAGGATCTCCTGTTTACTAGACAGGCGCTTTAACCAACTAAGCCACGGCGCCTACCTACACTCCCTGCTGCCAGAAGGGCGGCCCAGAGGATCAAAACATAGAGAAAAGAGGCAAATCGTGGACCAGGCTTTGGACAGCATAAAAGAGTTTGTTGACAACTGCGTGGGGGTGGTCAGCTAGCCTCTGTATTTGTTGGCCAGCTGTGTTCAGCAGGACTCCTAGAACCCCCGTCACACATGTTTATGGAGCTCCATTCACAAGAGCTGCAAAGACCATCTAAGCTACGGGAAGAGACAGAAAGTCTGGCACTTCTCTGTTGTGACAGCCGGTCCTTGTGTGCAAGAGGTTTCCGTAAGCAAATGTGGTAGTAAATCAAAGAGACATCTTGAAGACTTTTGACTACTAGAACATTATTTAAATGAACATGTTGAGAACAAGAGGCCTCAAAAGCTTTATGTTACCTGAGGGCAACACTGTGCAGTAAGGGGTTGACAAAACAGCAAAAGTCACGACTCTGGTGGGACTCGAACCCACAACCTTTGAATGGCCTCATTTTGCAACCTAGAAGTCCAATGCGCTATCCATTGCGCCACAGAGCCCACATGCACAAGGAAAAAAACAGGTCCTCGAGACTCTGCACAATTGAAACACAATTCAGAGGTCTGAGGCCCTCTGTCCAAGAACGATCCCAAAGAGCAAAGCCAACGGAGTAGAGGCACCGCTGGGATTCGAACCCAGGATCTCCTGTTTACAAGACAGGCGCTTTGACCAGCTAAGCCACGGCGCCTTGCTGCCAAGACTTATTAGCTTGGGACACTATCCTTCAACAACAGCTCAGGGATGGTTTGCAAATGGAAGCAACTGCAAAGGAAACCTCGGTTTCACCGTTTGTGGTCAGTTCTCAGAAAAGCAAACGACTGCAAGGGTTCACTGCCTAGGGCCACACACGGGTATCGCCAAAGGCACCGCTGGGATTTGAACCCAGGATCTCCTGTTTACTAGACAGGCGCTTTAACCAACTAAGCCACGGCGCCTACCTACACTCCCTGCTGCCAGAAGGGCGGCCCAGAGGATCAAAACATAGAGAAAAGAGGCAAATCGTGGACCAGGCTTTGGACAGCATAAAAGAGTTTGTTGACAACTGCGTGGGGGTGGTCAGCTAGCCTCTGTATTTGTTGGCCAGCTGTGTTCAGCAGGACTCCTAGAACCTCCGTCACACATGTTTATGGAGCTCCATTCACAAGAGCTGCAAAGACCATCTAAGCTACGGGAAGAGAAAGAAAGTCTGGCACTTCTCTGTTGTGACAGCCGGTCCTTGTGTGCAAGAGGTTTCCGTAAGCAAATGTGGTAGTAAACCAAAGAGACATCTTGAAGACTTTTGACTACTAGAACATTATTTAAATGAACATGTTGAGAACAAGAGGCCTCAAAAGCTTTATGTTACCTGAGGGCAACACTGTGCAGTAAGGGGTTGACAAAACAGCAAAAGACACGACTCTGGTGGGACTCGAACCCACAACCTTTGAATGGCCTCATTTTGCAACCTAGAAGTCCAATGCGCTATCCATTGCGCCACAGAGCCCACATGCACAAGGGAAAAAAAAGGTCCTCGAGACTCTGCACAATTGAAACACAATTCAGAGGTCTGAGGCCCTCTGTCCAAGAACGATCCCAAAGAGCAAAGTTCCCAAAGAGCAAAGGCAACGGAGTAGAGGCACCGCTGGGATTCGAACCCAGGATCTCCTGTTTACAAGACAGGCGCTTTGACCAGCTAAGCCACGGCGCCTTGCTGCCAAGACTTATTAGCTTGGGACACTATCCTTCAACAACAGCTCAGGGATGGTTTGCAAATGGAAGCAACTGCAAAGGAAACCTCGGTTTCACCGTTTGTGGTCAGTTCTCAGAAAAGCAAACGACTGCAAGGGTTCACTGCCTAGGGCCACACACGGGTATCGCCAAAGGCACCGCTGGGATTTGAACCCAGGATCTCCTGTTTACTAGACAGGCGCTTTAACCAACTAAGCCACGGCGCCTACCTACACTCCCTGCTGCCAGAAGGGCGGCCCAGAGGATCAAAACATAGAGAAAAGAGGCAAATCGTGGACCAGGCTTTGGACAGCATAAAAGAGTTTGTTGACAACTGCGTGGGGGTGGTCAGCTAGCCTCTGTATTTGTTGGCCAGCTGTGTTCAGCAGGACTCCTAGAACCCCCGTCACACATGTTTATGGAGCTCCATTCACAAGAGCTGCAAAGACCATCTAAGCTACGGGAAGAGACAGAAAGTCTGGCACTTCTCTGTTGTGACAGCCGGTCCTTGTGTGCAAGAGGTTTCCGTAAGCAAATGTGGTTGTAAATCAAAGAGACATCTTGAAGACTTTTGACTACTAGAACATTATTTAAATGAACATGTTGAGAACAAGAGGCCTCAAAAGCTTTATGTTACCTGAGGGCAACACTGTGCAGTAAGGGGTTGACAAAACAGCAAAAGTCACGACTCTGGTGGGACTCGAACCCACAACCTTTGAATGGCCTCATTTTGCAACCTAGAAGTCCAATGCGCTATCCATTGCGCCACAGAGCCCACATGCACAAGGAAAAAAACAGGTCCTCGAGACTCTGCACAATTGAAACACAATTCAGAGGTCTGAGGCCCTCTGTCCAAGAACGATCCCAAAGAGCAAAGCCAACGGAGTAGAGGCACCGCTGGGATTCGAACCCTGGATCTCCTGTTTACAAGACAGGCGCTTTGACCAGCTAAGCCACGGCGCCTTGCTGCCAAGACTTATTAGCTTGGGACACTATCCTTCAACAACAGCTCAGGGATGGTTTGCAAATGGAAGCAACTGCAAAGGAAACCTCGGTTTCACCGTTTGTGGTCAGTTCTCAGAAAAGCAAACGACTGCAAGGGTTCACTGCCTAGGGCCACACACGGGTATCGCCAAAGGCACCGCTGGGATTTGAACCCAGGATCTCCTGTTTACTAGACAGGCGCTTTAACCAACTAAGCCACGGCGCCTACCTACACTCCCTGCTGCCAGAAGGGCGGCCCAGAGGATCAAAACATAGAGAAAAGAGGCAAATCGTGGACCAGGCTTTGGACAGCATAAAAGAGTTTGTTGACAACTGCGTGGGGGTGGTCAGCTAGCCTCTGTATTTGTTGGCCAGCTGTGTTCAGCAGGACTCCTAGAACCTCCGTCACACATGTTTATGGAGCTCCATTCACAAGAGCTGCAAAGACCATCTAAGCTACGGGAAGAGAAAGAAAGTCTGGCACTTCTCTGTTGTGACAGCCGGTCCTTGTGTGCAAGAGGTTTCCGTAAGCAAATGTGGTAGTAAACCAAAGAGACATCTTGAAGACTTTTGACTACTAGAACATTATTTAAATGAACATGTTGAGAACAAGAGGCCTCAAAAGCTTTATGTTACCTGAGGGCAACACTGTGCAGTAAGGGGTTGACAAAACAGCAAAAGACACGACTCTGGTGGGACTCGAACCCACAACCTTTGAATGGCCTCATTTTGCAACCTAGAAGTCCAATGCGCTATCCATTGCGCCACAGAGCCCACATGCACTAAGAAAAAAACAGGTCCTCGAGCCTCTGCAGAATTGAAATGGTCTGAGCCCCTCTCTCCAAGAACGATCCCAAAGAGCAAAGCCAACGGAGTAGAGGCACCGCTGGGATTCGAACCTAGGATCTCCTGTTTACAAGACAGGCGCTTTGACCAGCTAAGCCACGGCGCCTTGCTGCCAAGACTTATTAGCTTGGGACACTATCCTTCAACAACAGCTCAGGGATGGTTTGCAAATGGAAGCAACTGCAAAGGAAACCTCGGTTTCACCGTTTGTGGTCAGTTCTCAGAAAAGCAAACGACTGCAAGGGTTCACTGCCTAGGGCCACACACGGGTATCGCCAAAGGCACCGCTGGGATTTGAACCCAGGATCTCCTGTTTA
Organism: Chrosomus eos; assembly: GCA_036326025.1. Lineage (NCBI taxonomy): Eukaryota > Metazoa > Chordata > Actinopteri > Cypriniformes > Leuciscidae > Chrosomus > Chrosomus eos. Next base: position 31,940,814 of record CM070825.1, on the reverse strand, counting down.
CTAGACAGGCGCTTTAACCAACTAAGCCACGGCGCCTACCAGAGCGGCTGTATAGATAAATTAACTAAATTTATAACTTTTTTACAACAGAAATTAACCATCATTGAACTTACTTAAAGGGTCATTCCACCCATTTCAACATTAATCTTTATTGAAAGTGGCTCATATATAGTCGAAATGTAAAAGAAATTTTGAATTTGGTGCCATCTTGACCGAGAAAAGACAGAAAATAACTGAAGGGCGCATTTGTATGTAAGACAACAACTCCCACAATGCACCACATTGCACAGCTCCTCAAGCCACTCCCACTAATCCAGAACAGCGCAAACATCAGAGAAATCACTCTTCCTTCTACAAGGCTAACGTTAGCTGCCAAAGAGTTTGAAATTCATTTCACACAAAATGTCTAGTCATACTTGCCAACCTTGAGACCTCAGAATTCGGGAGATATTCATTATATCACAAAAGCAACTTTTTTTTGTACAATATTTTTCGTATCTACATATATTTTGTATAATAGAGAGCAATTTTCACTGACAGCAGCCACGAATTATATATATCACAATCATATATCACGAACGCAAATATTTTTGTACAATATTTTTGTGTGTGTGTGTGTGTGTGTGTGTGTGTGTGTGTGTGTATGTATATATATAGAAGTGTAAATACAAAATGCCTACTTTATCCGTGTTTCTGCTTGTGCTTTCATCACACATCAGTCAGGGCTCTCAAGTGTCACGCATTGAGCGTGACAGTCACTCATTTCGGTCTTTTGTCACGCTCTCCCGCCACACATTGTATTTCTCACGCTGAAAAACTATTTGTAATATATTTAATATGCCGCAGCGCCCAAAACTCTGGCCGCGCCGCTCTCACTGTGGAACCGGCAGGAATCAAGCGCGTCTTCTCTGGTGTTGTTCGTGTTGTTAGCCAATCAAAAAATGTCACTCTCGCACCCGCACTCGGAAATCGAGAGAAATTCGGGAGAAAGGTCGGTCCGGGAGATTTTCGGGAGGGGCTTTGTAATTCGGGAGTCTCCCGGAAAAATCGGGAGGGTTGGCATGTATGTGTCTAGTTAGTTGGCTGTGGCGAGCAGGACGAGGGCGAGGGACGTGAGAGGACGGCGCGAGTCATAATGAATGACACCTGTGAGACGCAGCGGTCTTATATCTCTCACGGAGGAGCGGAGGCATAAAAGGAACAGGCCTGATGTTATGTTATGTTTCTGTTGTGTGTGGCCAGCTGGCTTAAACTTTTGTTTTGTATTTGTTTATTTGACTATTAAAATGTTTAAATGTTCGCCGGTTCCCGCCTCCTCTTACCACAACAACGAACCCGTTACATTGGCAAACTCATTAGCGAATTACTCCTCGTTTGTATTTCTTTCTATATGGTGAATTATTGCATGATACCTGGATGTTCAGTAAGAACATATGCGGTGCGAAACTAGGACGGTTCACATCACAACACAAACGTCCGTGTGCTCGTCTGATTTAGAAATTTTGTCCAGGAGAAATTGCCATCGTTGAAATTCTCTGCAGCAGAGCAGACGGACTCTATCTGTGTCCGAAGCGCACAGCGACAGCACAGGCACCAGCAGTCCGCCTCAGCTCGAGCCAGTCCGGGCTCAGTCCGCGACAGGCAGCCGCCTCCTGTTCCTCCATCAGCCTCAGCTGCTCTTCACTATACTGCGGCTCGTAAAGATAGCCACGAACATCGGATTCGAGCAGCAGAATTTCAAAATCCTCTTCTTCCATATTATGTTTAGTTTATTCCGTCATTGTCGTAACTTCCTATCTCCACAGCGCTTGTTAGCTTAGCTTATAAACAAGATGGCTGATATTGATTTCAGTATCTGCAAGTGAAGTCCCACCCACTGATCTGTGATAGGTCTGTTAGTGCATAAGGTCCAACCCCCTATGGGCGGGTTTGAAATGGTGCTTGTAGTCTTTACAGAAATTCCCCCCTCTTACACTTCCTCCTACAATGACGTAAAATGATGATTTTTGTGTCATTGTAGGAGGAAGTGAAAAAGGTAAATAGTGGATTTCTCTCGTCTCAGGGGAAAATGAGAGAGTGTTGCACGACCATTCAATAGTATGACTGGGTTTCTAACAATGGAAAGCTTAATGCAAATGGGTGGAGTGTCCCTTTAAGCTGGACTATGACACTATTTTCTTCTAGATCTTCTGTACAGCTGAAACAAACTTTGTTTCAAAGCAGCTTTACAGTGAAACAAGAAAATAATGCAACAATACCGATTGTTGCATTATTTTATTGTTTCACTGTAAAGCTGCTTTGAAACAAAGTTTGTATAAAAAGCACTATATAAATAAAGTTGACTTGACTTGACGTGAGGTTGAACGTTTGGTGGGCTGAAAAGAGAGGTCTTCAAGTTAGCAATGCAGAGGCACTTTTAGGGTCCGATTGATTAACATGTCGGCATGAAACAGTATCTTCTTACAGCATCTAAGGGGTACACACACCCTGACGTAGGCATGTAAAGCCGCAACGCATAGGTGTACCTGTCAACAATTTTAATGCTTACGCCATGAATAAATAAAGGCTTTTTAACTTTTTTCAGCATAATTCGAGTGCCTTGGAGTACCTTTGTTTTTGTAGCATCTGAGAGGTAGTTTGTAAATTAAAATTGTCTGCTTCTTTTGAGGTCCTTAGTTTCTGATTTGTTGTTCGCTCTTGAAAAAGCACAATTTCACTATGTCTACATTAAAGTTTCACCACTCTCTCGTTTTCTTTATGTTAAATACTCATGAGATTCAGTGGGTAAGGACACTGTTACTGTACACTCTCAACTTCTTTGTATGTGGAAAAAGAGTCTACTGTTATGATTAGCACTGTTTTGTGATTGTGTCACATCACATTGAGCTACTTTAGAATACCGAAATGAATTGCATTCATTTTTTATCACAATTTTATCAAGGTTAAGCAGTTACAGGAGTCTCACATGAATAATTATAAAAATAACTAGTTTCAGAAAGCAAGGCAATTACATTGGAAGCGTAGTAGGAACAATCCTCTGGATAAAACATTTGCTTCTAATTCATGAGTTCACACTTACATGTAATTAAGTGGAGTAAAGATTATGCGTATTTGGCGTGCTGTCTGGAGGGAGGGCTCTGAGCTAAAAAATTTGTCCGAACCTAGAGTACTCCCCCCGGTTGTTGAAAGAGTAAATAGGACTAGAAGTGAGGAGATGGGGTGGTGAAAGGATGCTGTTAATCTGTTGATGAACGGAGGCAAGTCTACTGTATATTTTGGTAATTGGTTGATTACCTGAGTGTGCTCCTCTTGAGTTACCATTGAGTTAACTCTTGAGTACATTTTCAATCTTACAATTACAATATTAATAATTACCATTGCACTGAATTGCCTTGCACTACATATTTAAAATCTTAAATCTAAGACTATAACGTTTCTGACTATACTGAGCTCTTTACAGCAAACGTGTTATTCTCCTGATTTAAGCCTACGGTGCGCTCGGGTTCAAACTGAAAAGGCTGAACGGCAGACGTGTTCATCTCACTGCTGTCAAAACTGAGCTAGCTAGCCAGTCGGTACGTTGGAAAAACAATAAACAAAGCGGCTACAGCGGCTAGGCTCAACCGACTACAACCTCTACACGTCACTACCCAGAATGCAATGAGACGTAAATAACTATGGCGGCCTACGAGTGAACGGATTTTCGTCTTTTTTTAATAAAATCAAAAACATTTGGAGTGTTTTTGTATCATCTTTTTATAGCTGACACCCACGTTAATCTTATAAGGCCAACATGCCACACTAGTCGGGAAACCCTTTAATAAAACATCATTTAAGTAACCCTTACAGTAGTCCAGCAGCTGAGGACAGCAGTGGTCTGTATTACACTTAACGAATGTAAATTTTGGACTTGGTTTTAAAGACATTTTTTAAAAGTGAGTGCTTCAATATAATCATACTGTCCAGAATCTGGAGAAATAGGATATTTTGAAAACTTGGTGACCGCTATTATTACATTTAAAGCAGTTAGCTATTACTATTTTTATATTCTATATCATATATTGTGTAATATGTAATATATAATGTAATATATAACAATAGGCTACATTGTTTTTGATGAAAATTCAACCTAAAAATGCCAATAAATTAAATACTTAAATACAAAAAAAAGAAAAGTTCACAAAGAAAAGATTAATCTCATTTCATAATTTATTTATATGTTTACAACATTTATGGAACTTTTATGGAAGTTGCTTTGCAACCATAAACAACATACAGTTGCACCAGATTTACAAAGGTAAATCATCAACATTCAAGCAGGTAAATTATTATACTTTTTCGAAGTGTATTGTGATTAATTATAAAAAAATATTTTATATATTGTTTGCTGTCAGAACAAAATAGATGTTACCACAAACTACTCATCAAAACAAATCATCATCAGGTACTCATCTAAACATCTGTACTTTCAATTTTCAGTAAACATTTATCATGGGAAGCTGGAAAAGGAGGTCAGCTTGCCATTTGGGCTGAATGCCAAACCATTCCCTAACCCACACACAAACATTCACAGACTGTTGAAATCTCTCTATGTCCTGTGCACTTCAGACATCCATGAAAATTATCCATCCTCTTACCAATGCTCAGATCAGCTATAAAGGCAGGTGCTTTTACCTCTCAAATGCTTTACCCCATTCATTCTCAGCCTTTCACTCCCTCACAACCTATTGCTGCTCCTTTAAGGGGGTTGACTCTTTAAATTGTCTGATGCTTCCTTCACTCCTCAGGATTAAGGCTACAACGATGTCGAAATTCTTGTCCATACTCATGAACCCACTTATTGGCAACTGGAAAAGAAGAGACAGTGAATGCCTTTATATTGGTGGGTTCCTCACAGAAAGCTTAAGGTTTTAAAAGGATCATGAACTGGATTATTTTATAATGTGCCCTTATAATGTTAGAATGATTTTTACATTAAAAATTGGCATAATGTATAAATAAAAGGCATTTTTCCTACACTGATTTTAGCCTCTGATTTGAACGCTCTGTTAGAAGAGGCGTGTCTGCTGTGAGACTTCAGTGTAAATGCCCACTGCTGTGATTGGCTGACATGTTTGCATATGAAATAGCTATAGCATTACATGTGGAAATCTCTCGAATACTTTTACTACGTTTTTACTATTACAGATATCGAGATTAACGAATCGTGAAATGTTTTTAAAGTATTTCCATCAAATGAAAGGTTGCAGCGATGAGCATTGAGCAGATGACAGACAGTCTGTTGATCGCGTGAATGAAAAGATCTTATCGTTACAACGCAATTTCTGCACTCTAACGAATGCTCACAAAATAACAATGCAAGCACGATGTAAATTCAGTAAGAGCTTCATTGTGCAGTATAACAGTGTAATTCATTACATAACGAGTTTTGGCAAGTGTCCAGATAAACTCGCGTTAGCTTCATAAATTGATTAAAAACATGAAAAAGCAAAGCAACTGATGCACAATAATTTGTGTGTTAGCTGAGACATTCACATTGTCGGAACCCCAGATAGTTTGGAAGGTAATGGTATTGATGCTGTGTCGTTTTTTTCTCGTTCTCATGTCACTGTTCAATAACGCTCCAGTGGGCGGAGCCAAATACACAGTGATGTATACATAGGCGTTCTTCTGCAAAGGCGGGCTTTAACTGCCCTGTGACGTCTCAAGGCTCCCTTTTGAGATCCTATCGTTTTCTGCCCATGGTTTCAATAAAAGTTGAAACTTACAGGGTATTTTTATAGTAGGCTATAACAAACTCTTAACTGTCAAAAGATCAAGGAACATTTCATTTTTATTTCATGACCCCTTTAAAAGCATTGTAATATACTGTAGCACAGGTAAAGTTTTTAAGCTTTTTAAGCAAAAAACTCCATTAACCATTCCCAATTCATTGAAGGTTCACATTTCTCCTTTCACTTTTTTAAATCTTCTTTTACAGAGTTATTATCTGTTGGAGCATTCCTGTAGATCAAACAGTAGTGTGTGGTGCCAACAAGTCATTGGTTCAATTACCAGGGAATGAATTAGACAAATGTATAACTTGAAAGCAATCTAAATTGCTTTGGATATGATTGTCTGTCAAATTAATGTTCTTTCCTTATGTTGGTAAACAAAACACCATGTGATACAACAATCATACCCCATTTATCGCCAACAATGACAGGGCAGCCAGCATGAAGAGTGTCACCATTTCCTTGACCATTTTTATGAAGATTCCACCAGAAGAGAGCCCCGTTCTAGAAAGCAAACAAAAAAAAGTGAAAAATACTCTCCTTACAGAGAATAAAGAAAACTACTAATATAGTTATATTGTTTATTTAGTCTAAAACCTTCTTTGATTGTGTACACATCAGCCAAAATCCTAGATTTTATGAACCTTGATAAATGTATATTCCTTTTTTTATTTTGCGAGAGGTTGACATCCCCTTATTGGGTGGTGAAAACCTGAGTGCCATGAGGTGAAAGTGCAAATTTCTAGATAGCTATCTCTCAGGTTTCACCCACAGTTCATTTATTGAAACAACACTGACTCCCAAACCCAAAGCTTTTGTTGTAACGGTATATCCAACGAAATGTCTGACCTCAAAAGAAAACAATCTGTTATTACAGATTTGTAGGGCATATCATTCTGAAAGCTGTGCAGAGTGAAGTCTGGTTGTCTTCTGTCTTTAGTGAATCTTTGAGAATGATATATGGAATTCTGTACCTCCACTACAGGAACACTGAAGTTAGCGTAAATGAAGGCTGTGAATCCCCCTGCTTCCACAGAGCTCAACTAAAAAAAAATAAAAAATCATTATGTTGTAAAGTTGTATTAATATTAAATTAATTTTGGTTACTGCTAAATGCTTCCAAAATGCATTTATTTACTTTCTCACACAAAACTACATTGGCAAGATATTGTCTTTTAATTAAGAAAGAAAAAGCTGAACTATTTATTGACTTACATATATCATGAATGTAGCCACTCGATTTCCAGTTTTTAGCCTGTACAATGGACTCGAGTCAGACTGCCAATAAAAATAAAAAATATGATTTTAAACATTCTTCTGCTGCAAAAAGTCACAATATACACAATGGGTATGCATCATGGCTGTTATTGTATATACCGTACAAGATACATTATAAGTAGGAAATGTATTGGGAAGCATGTATTTATTATAAATCAGAATCTTTGTAAATGTGTTTCCTTAAATGTGTGTAAATGTTTCTGAAAATTTCTGAATGAAAGAAAATTGTTACTCACTGTGGCATGGTCAAAATGAGGTTCATAGTGTCCTCCAATGCCATAATTTACCACTTGGAGATATTCAGCATAAGGAGGCTGCACATTCAACCCAGTGACCATTGTGATGCGTCGATCCACCTTACCCACAACCTCATGGGCCGACTCTTTAAGCCATGCGCTGAAAGATCATTGACAAAAATCTAATGTGAGAGCCACTTCACACAGAAAGAAAAAAGGGATATTATTGGAAATTGGACTAATTATTACTAGTATTATTTACCATTGAGATATGTTGGTTTTGAATGTTGTAGGAGTACATAGGATAAAGATGAACTGATATAACTTTGATTTCATTGGGCCTTTCAACAAAAAATGACTTGTACCTCTTGCTGATGCGATATTCTGCAGTGGCCTGATTTAATCCTGATGCCACCACTGATCTTCTAAGCTGAGGGGAAATATGAACATTCATATTTAAATATGTTTTATAAATTTTAGTCACCGTGAAGAATAAAGTAAACATTTGAAGGGAGAAACAGTAAGATAACTAGAAAAAGTACAAATATATAAGATAAGAAAAAAAAATATTGCTGTTCCAGTAAGAAATAAAATTACTTAACTACTGGCAGGGACAGAAAAAGAAAAAAAGAAGAAGAAAAAAAGCAATTACGGAAACACGTGATTTTAATGCTCAGTCTGCCCCTACAAAAACACTCTGGGTGGAATAACTGACGAGCTGTAAGAACAGTTGATTCCGACCGCATGACTTATTCACGAAATGTGCTCTTCATCTTCTTTCCAGCTCATTTCCAAGCTGGCTTAAGTTGTATGGTTAAATATGTCTGGAAAAGGAGGGAAAACTAGCAGAAAATGGCTTTATGCAGACACTTTGAAGTGTCTATCCGTGTTGAGTCAGTAACTGGCATTCCGTAATATGAAAAGTGACTGATTTTACTGGTGACTGAGACAAATTTTAAAAATGAAAGCAGAACAACCGCAGCTGAGAATTGGCAACAAACGAGAGCTGAAGTCTCTGCCAACCTTTTTCCCTCAATCCAAAAATGATCCAAGTAACATAAAGGACTTAATTACATCCAATTCTCAAAAAAAAATGTTTCTCAGTTATTTGAAGAGTTCTGGTCACTCTTGCATGTTCATTATATCAAAGGCAGCATGGGTCATTAATTCATTTACAATTAATCACTTTCACATCTTGGTCTTAGATTTACTTATTGCATACTCAATTCTGTATGTTTCCACATTAAGACTTAATGCAAAAAGTACACTCACCCCTGGCATTGCATATTCTCTGATGCTTTTAGCTTCAGGTCGGGTGACAAAACCATGGAAGAGCACAACATAAGGGTGCAGGCTGATTAGCTCTCTTTTAATTGGTTGCAGAAGTAAACCAGGGTTGCCATTGGTGAAATAGTCACAGAACAACCTGGGGTTCTCAAAATGTTTTGGCTGTAAATAGAAAGTGTGTTGTTATTTCTAAGGCTCTGAAACATAAATATTCCTAACAGGCTTCAAATAATTATTTTGTCATTGTTCATTGCTTTCAGGTGTGTCTTGTTAAACCATTAGTCTGAGTATAAATTGCCCTATTTTTTTCATTGCCTCTTGTTGAGTATTGTTAGTGTAAGTACTGTTGGTGAGTTGTGTTTAAGTTTAAGAAGTCAAGTCTTTGTTAAGTTGGTATTTTGTAGTTCTCGTCTACTTGGGCTTACATCCGTACGGCAGCCATTAGTGAGCAGCGGCAATCGCTAGCAGTAGTTTTTCAAATGTACTCTGCGGATGGAAAGAAGCGACCAGCCTCCAGCACAATCCAGACACTCACGGAAACTCCTCGTAAGTTGAAAAAAAAAAAAAAAGCCTTATCTAGTGCGGGCAGCCAACGAGCGTGCGAGTGTGCACACCGAGAACGAGCATAAGACTGCCTGCAGTTTCTTTAACGGCCACTGGTGTCAGTAACTTCCTCAAAGCTCTTTTAAATAAAACGCCACTTGGTTTGTCAACACTCGCCTCCAGTGGATCTGTTACATGACGGGATAAGAGAATCATGTGATAAACCAGGAAACCATGACTCTGAGACTTACAAAATAAAAGACAAGGAAACAAGAACATGAACAAAACCAAAGGTGACAACAACACTATAACATATTATGTTAACAAACATCATATATTTAAAAAAAATTCAGAGGCTGCCCTGCCTTGCCCATTGGTATGACAGACAAGTACTAAACTGACCCCATTGGTTGAGTCAATGTGTTATTGTCCAGCCAAGTTAGGTAGCCAAAACAAACAGATTGAAGCTTCATTTGATGTCCCTAGTTGGTTAATAATAACACACTTAAAATTTAAAGCAGGTTATGGTTTCATGTGACCTACCTTCAGGATCCAAAACTAAAATAATTATCTTTGGTACATTGCTGTGTCATTTTCTTCAGGGAGCTCCATTAAGGAATTCTACCAAGATCCACTCAAGATTTGCCATAGAGCTCTTCTTTTGATTTTGGCTGCTTTTTGTGTTTTCTCTTTTTTTATGATAGGAAGTATTAAATAGTCATATGGATGCCATGTTATAATAATGTAGTTTACTCCATTTAGAAACTGTAATCTTCAATTGAAATTAATTATGAGTTGCAATGTGTGAATAATTTCCCTTTTCTAACATATGTGCTAACATTTTATATTTGTGTTGCTTATAATACTTTCAACAATAGATTGGAATAAAAAGATATAGCCTCTGATGAACACTACACTTTCTCAATCACAAGTTGTGTAGCATAGTGTGGAATGATACCTGAGATCCTTTTGTTTGACAGAGCTTCTCATAGACATTCCTGGTTCTCAGATAAGTGGTATCAGCCCTTTTCAAACCCAAGCTTTGGTTAGTAACAGGCGGACTTTCATCAAGGAGCTTCTCATACTTCTCCACATTGAAGTGTACCCTTCTGTTCATAGGATCTTGAAGACAAGATTGAAATATCATTGTGATGAAATATGATAGTTTTTCCATATTGATTAAATTTAAAGTAATTCTTATTTATGAATTAATAATTCTGCCCCCCCCCCCCCCTTTAAAATAACACTAAAAGCAAGCGTGCATTTCTAACAGGCAAAATGCTGCCTCTAATGTAAAAACAGCAAAATGGTAGTCAAATACATTACATCCAATCAAATTAAATCATCGTTTGATTGGATGTGATGTAAAATTAAATGTAACTGTTTTGGCCAAGTTTTCTCTCACTGTCTCACTTATCGGCAGGTAGTAGACTGTAGAGGTTTACCATGAAGCAATAGTTCCCGAGAGAGACTGAGGGCGTAGGATATGTTTCCAGTCTATAAAAAAAGAGAAGGTATTTCATATAGTTAGTATCTATAGTATACTTCTTTATATATATATATATATATATATATAAATGATTGAAGTATACTTTCTATGAAATATATAGATATTATATAGACACACAAATATACATGTGCGTGTGTGCGTGTGTGTGTGTGCGTGTGTGTGTGTGCGTGTGTGTGTGTGTGTGTAACATGATCAAGTATTAGTAACCCTATTACATACATCATGTATAACATAATTAAGTATCACTTTGTCTAATTCTATTCAGCTTATGTTCTATTCAGTTTCCCCTAATCAATTAAAACTAAATAGTAGATGTGAAAACCCACATTTAAAATCTACTGTTCACATAAAGCGCTGTATAATACAAAACCACCAAAGATAAGTCAAAGGAAGGCAAATTAAACAAAATCTAAAACTAGTAAAACAACTTTGTGATTTGAGGGGAGTTAATGAATTTTTTTAATCAGTTTTCTTTTTTTATAGAGGTACCATACCTTGAAATGAGAGAAAGCTAAATGGTCAAGGGCATCTTCAATTGTGCCTTCATTTTCTGGACTCCATTCTGTTCCTCGGAAAAGATGAACTGCCTCCTCAAACCACTGCACAGAATGGTAGTAATCTTTCAAATCATAGGCCACCTACGAACATAAAGCTCTCACAGATGTAACATAACACAAATACGACATGAGGGGGGAAAAAGCTGAAAAAATGATGATATCCCACATGTCTGACACTTGGGCTCATAACACTTCTTACACAACAGATGGTGCTTATTAAAAGACAAAAAAATAGAGATTTTCTTTATACAGAAAGAAAGAAGAGTATAAACCATTTTGTAGTTGTTATTCACCACAAAAGAGGCACCAGTTACTAAACAAATTGAGAAATATGGAATCTACATCAGGAAGTGTGCTCAAGCGGGAACACATTCTGAACACATTTTTTCCAGAGGCTTTCCCAGAGATTCACAATACATTCCAGACATTGACAGTGTGGGCAGTCGACCCTTCTAAGAGTTAAGCTTGTGACAAATAAGGAATTATTAGCTTTAAAGCCACACTATGTTTTGCAGACATATTTTAAAGCAGACTGAAAAGAATAGATTTAAGCATATTTTTTGTTTTACCTTTCCAATAAGGAAACAATCATCCCCAGAGAGCGTATCAGACACAAGGGGTTTGTATATGTCAACAGCATTTCCATTTGTGATTTGCTGGAAGTGACCTTGCACAAGTCCCTCCACACTAAGATCATACACATCCTGAAGTCTCATCAGCCCCTGCGCTGCCCCCTGAAGGTCCTCCAGCTTTGGTAAGCTGACTTCCATCTTCCTGTAGCCCTCCCTAAGAGCTTAAGGAAAGTGAATGGGGGTTGTGAAGGGTTAGAGTTAAGTGGGACAAGCCAGCCAAAAGTAAAAAAGATATAAAATTTGAAAAAAAAAATAAGCTTTTAGATCAAATGTGTCTGTGTGTGAAGGTCAGCATATTACCTTTGATATTTTCTTCGGCTTCATTTGTATAGACAACATTCAACCATTCAGACTTAAGTCTTTTGACCAGTTTGAATGCAACAATTGGATTAGCAATGGTAGCTGACGGCTCATTGTACACGCCACTGTGTAATGATGTGACCCTTGAAAAGAACCTAAAAAAGAATGCTTAATATTTCATTCAAAGGTTAAACGTTAACATCACAGTTTGTTAAAAATATCAATCCAATTTAATAAAAAACTATAGCCTACATTTTTCAGTTTTAGTGTTGGTGTGGTTATGTTTAAAAATAAATAAAAACTGATACAAAAATGTATTTTACAACTTTTCTCGTTTTAATTTGTATAGGCTATTGAAATTAAAAAAACAAAATGCCAAATTAGATCTGAAAGACTATGCCACAGAAATGTAATTTATAAAATGTGCCACAGTGACAGTTTCAGAAGTTCGTTATGTGACCATGTTGTTTTGGTTATTTAGATCGCTTAATAAACTACTTTAAAACATTAATACATTATAAAATAGGGTAGTTTACTCTTACCTTTTAATATCTCCAAGTCTTTGTAATTCCAGTTCTATGTATATATTTAAATGATCGATTAGTTGTTTTTCTGCGAAAGCCGCTTGATTCACGCTCATCATCGAAGTAAACATTTCACCGGATGATATATTAAGTACGTATAAAAATATAAAGAGGCTAAAGTATGAAGACATCTTGGGAGATTATAAGAAGTTTAAGTGGTCTTATAGTGACGCGTTGACAGTGTTATTCCACAGCTTTTAATTCCTCTTCATAGCCCACCATGTTCTCACGCAGGAGATGAAAAAACGCACACAGCCCATGATGAGCTGAGCCATCATCATATCGTGAGAGAGAGAGAGAGAGAGAGAGAGAGAGAGAGAGAGAGAGGAGGGGGAGGGAGGGAGGGAGGGAGGGGGGGGGGGTGTTTGCTGGGGCGGTGTTGGCTGGGGCGGGGTTGAATAATACCAATACAATTATTTTTAAAAATATCTCTTTGATCTCTCTAAATATAGTATAGATAGGGTAAACATTTTTGTTTTCGCTATGGACTAAGTTGAGAGTGATGCAGAAGTAGGCCTATTCAATGTGAGGCTACACTGCATGGCGACGTAGGCTATAATATAGGCCTACCTATCTGAGAGAAAACTGCTTTCACGAAGTGATCTAATTCAGCAGTAAGAAAAAAAAGTGTTTTTAAGCTTGTTGTTTGCAGAACACCACCCGCTACATGACCAACCTTCAATTTGAAATATGGTTGAAATAATGTCCGTTTTTGACGATGATGACTATTTAGTTTAATATAACATTACTGAACAATACTTGTGTCCAGCCAATATCTGCATTCTGTGTTAACTTTTCTGGTTACACTAGTTAACTAAACTATTTTATTACAATGTCACATAGGCTATATCCATTTTCAGTCACAAGATGGTGCCATTAGCTGTGCTATCTGTCAGTAAGAAAAGAGAGAGACTGTCCAGTGATTTAAATACCAGGCCTATGTTTAACATGGAAAATAGATGTACTTGAGTTGTCAGACTGTGGTAACTCAGCTTTGCAATAAAGGTTATAAATCCAGTTTGATATTCTAGTTGTATTGTTTATGCTACAAACTTACATGCCAAAAAAATGATGCACTAAATTGCATTTGATCCTTTAAAAAAAAAAAAAAAAAAAAAAAAAATATATATATATATATATATATATATATATATATATATAATTTAAAATTAAAATATATATAGGCCTATATATATATATATAGGATTATTAGGAACACCTGTTCAATTTCTTTACTTTAAAACCGAGGTACGTATCGAACCGTGATTTTTGTGTACCGTTACACCCCTAATATATATAGGATTATTAGGAACACCTGTTCAATTTCTCATTAATGCAATTATCTAATCAACCAATCACATGGCAGTAGGCTTGTTTGAGATGAGCAAAATCTGCGCAGAACCGATCACCGGTGATCAGCGCGTAATGCATGTCGGTTAGAAATGTGTCCGAGAGCGGTCCGCCTTGCTCTGATGTCATGCTGACGTATGTCAAAAAGCTCTCGCGAGCGCAAGGCGCACGTGCCGGATTCAGCAGTCGCGCGCAGTTGCTCTCCACCGACTGCGCTGATCAAAAGCATGATGGGAAATGACTTGCTGACGACACAGCTTAATGTTGATTGGTTTAAACAACCGTGATGTATTGTTCTGTTTTAAAATGTTTGATTTTAAAACTCGGATATCATGTTTTGTATGTGTTATGATGTGTGAATATTCCCAAACCCTCGGACAGTGCGATCTCTATGGGTTATGTCATTTTATTATAGGTCTATATAAAAAAAAACACATAGCCTATGTCTGTATTAAAGAAAAAATGATTGATAAACACTCATTTGGAATGGAATTAAATAACAAGTACTTTGGGTGTCTTGTTCATTATATTTATTTTCATATAAAAGCAACAGAACTTAAATTACATCCAGTTTATTAGCAACACTGTGCACGAGCGTGAATCCCCGATATCCGCCTTTGATCTCACAGATGTCTGATGACTCAGATCCACTGCGAGAAGAGAGATCTGTCCGTCTTGCCAGCGCTTTTTTCACTCCTCCTCTCACTGCAGCCGCCTACTCTCGCCTACATTTCAGGCGAGGCAAGGCGCATCTCAAACAAGCCTAGTTGCTTCAATGCATTTAGGGGTGTGGTCCTGGTCAAGACAATCTCCTGAACTCCAAACTGAATGTCAGAATGGGAAAGAAAGGTGATTTAAGCAATTTTGAGCGTGGCATGGTTGTTGGTGCCAGATGGGCCGGTCTGAGTATTTCACAATCTGGGGTGCGTTTCCCAAAACCATCGTTGCTAACCTGTTAGCAACTTGGATGGTTGGCAATGGGAAATTGCATTGCAACCATCAAAGTTGCTAACTTAGTTAGTAACTAAAAGGCTAAAGCCTGTAGCTGTAAAAGGCTGTAGCCTCTTTTAACTAAAGAGGCTACAATTTGCAAGAGCTCACCAAAATTGGACAGTTGAAGACTGGAAAAATGTTGCCTGGTCTGATGAGTCTCGATTTCTGTTGATACATTCAGATGGTAGAGTCAGAATTTGGCGTAAACAGAATGAGAACATGGATCCATCATGCCTTGTTACCACTGTGCAGGCTGGTGGTTGTGGTGTAATGGTGTGGGGGATGTTTTCTTGGCACACTTTAGGCCCCTTAGTGCCAATTGGGCATTGTTTAAATGCCACGGCCTACCTGAGCATTGTTTCTGACCATGTCCATCCCTTTATGGCCACCATGTACCCATCCTCTGATGGCTACTTCCAGCAGGATAATGCACCATGTCACAAAGCTCGAATCATTTCAAATTGGTTTCTTGAACATGACAATGAGTTCACTGTACTAAAATGGCCCCCACAGCCACCAGATCTCAACCCAATAGAGCATCTTTGGGATGTGGTGAAAAGGGAGCTTCGTGCCCTGGATGTGCATCCCACCATTCTCCATCAACTGCAAGATGCTATCCTATCAATATGGGCCAACATTTCTAAAGAATTCTTTCAGCACCTTGTTGAATCAATGGCACGTAGAATTAAGGCAGTTCTGAAGCCGAAAGGGGGTCAAACACAGTATTAGTATGGTGTTCCTAATAATCCTTTAGGTGAGTGTGTGTATATATTATATATAATATATATATATATATATATATATATATATATATATATATATATATATATATATATATATTATTTATTGTTCTTTACATTCGAACAAAATATTGAGATTTCATTTCATTTTAAAAAGCACATACACACATATTTTGCTTTAATATCAGTAATATCTAATGCAAATATCACTATAGCAACACATATCTTGACTTCAATCTAAATTTAATTCTAAATATACTACAGCAAACCACTGACTTCAAGTCTGAATTTAATTTTGTCAGCACAGTTCATATAGCCTTAACAGAAGTCGTCATCAGCAAATCTAAATCTATAGGTGGAATCTTCTTATTAGCTAGAGTGTATATTTCAAAGCAATAGAGCATCACAGTCCCACCCACAGCCCGAGAGAGCTTTGGTGCCGGAAGTAAATTTCCCATTCATTTCTCCCATTGACATTTGGAAAAATCCGTATTTAAAGAGTTTTAGAGCATGTCTGAGGATAACCAGCTACGGCTGAACTCATAAGCATACAACATATCATTTCGAGTGAAAAAACGAAGAGAAAATCCTAAAAAAGTCAAAGGTACAAGACTGTGTACATATTTTCATTTCCGTGCGAAGGAACTACTCATCCCATAAACCACCGCGCCTCACTGAAGTCGACTGAAGCCACAACCGCGAAAGAGCCTTTTGAGCGACTTCCAAATCTGACGACGGCCACGCAAACTTTTTCCTCCAGTGAGTTTTATATAGTGAATGTACAGGGAAACTCATTTTCCTCGATTTACTGAAGCTTATGTGTAAAACGCATTTGCATCTGCACAGCTAGCACATTCAGCAACTGCACATCCAATGGGGCGGCGCGGACACCTCTGACATGCGACCAATGAGCTAGCCCTACGTCATTACACGATCTTCAGTCTTCACGGACCTTCGCGGGGTAACCAGCATAGACAGTATAAGAAGTGGACAGAGCCATCTCTTTGGAACTCAGTTGAGACAGTTGAAGCCCATTTTTAGCGATTTTTGAGCACTTCAGTTCCTGACGCGCAGACTCAAACCGACTCAAACTAAGCTTGATGACGTGAGCAGCCTGTCTGACAGACGTAAATCTTCTAGTAGCTGTGCGTAAAAAAATTGCCAACGTTAATCTTGCAGAGACGGGGAACTTGAGCAAAGAGTTCTCATACTGAATTATTTCCAGTTCCCCAAAAACGTTGTTGAAATATTTTGTCCCGTTTCTTTTATGGACTCATTATCTATGGGCTTCTCCCTTGACGGGACGTCCCCCCGATTGCCTGCGAGCTTCTCCTCCTGTCTGTACGGTAATTTCTGTACAGAGCAACAGATAGTCGAGTGGTTATGACGCAATCGTTAGCCTATTTTTACAAAAACTGTTTCTACGGGGCCATAATGTAACAGAAGGTAATGGAGCCCTTTATACATTGTCGTGTTTCTTTAGAAATAAATAATGGACAATTGGAGTCTTTAAAGCCTCAGATGTAAAGTTATTCGCTGTCAAAGTGACACCAAAATGAATGGAAATGCTAACGCAAGTGAAGTTCTGCTACAAGATGGCGGCACCCGGCCGGCTTCAACTTCCGGTCGATGGATTACCCCCTTGGTAACCAGACACTCACACGACTTCCACCAATCAGATGCATCACTGTGGGCATTGTGGGTAATGAAGTACTTATCCAAGACATTGCGAATAAGGCATTTATCTCAAAACAAGGTTAGTGCCCAATGAACTTTTGGCGTTTATATGAGCATATACAATCGCTTAGTACAGCCGTAGCTGGTTTTTCTTCACTGACACTTTTAAGTACGTTTTTATGGCTTATACCCCAATTGTCAATGTAGAAATTGTATTGAATTCTTACTTCCGGCACCGGCTGTGGGCAGGACTGTCACGCTCTATGAAAAGACACAACGGGACCTGTGTCACGTAGTCAGCCACACCAGCCCCAATCATCACTCAATCAACAGGACACGCCCACTCGTTCACAATCACCAGTGTACTGACTGGCTGCACCTGTACTCCCTCATCAACACACCCTTCATAGGCCCCGTTCACCTTTCATTTCTTTTCTGGTCTCATTGGTTGCAATACACTGTTTTATGTCAGACTCTTTACCAATCTACTCACTTGAGATTGTCTTGTCCTGTATTCAGTCTCCTGATCAGTCATCCTGATCCAGATTGCCTGTCTTCATGTTCACTCGTTACCTGCACAGAGAATCCACTTCAGTCATTGCCAGCTAAGTCATATCATCATTCTACAAGTCACCATTATCTGTTTCCCATTGTTTCACCACCACCCTGCTTTTAATAAACACTGCACATAAACCTGTCTGTCTTCTGTGTTTGTAACAACCTGCATAAACATAACATAATTAAAATTGTTGACCTCCATATGTAAATACCAATTTTAAGAGGGCCTTCTCTACAGATGGACACCACAGCTGGATGAGTGAAGACAACAACTGGAATCCATGTAATGCAGCAGTTTTTAAGCCTCTTACAGCTTATTTCCAGAGCTTGCCATTTTTACAATGCATGATTTTGACATAAGAAAACAAAAGGGTGCAAAACATCACGAACACCTGTGTAAAAACTGACCCCTGCTGCCAAGTGTGAACATTAAGCTCTTCCATTTGGCATAGTGACTTTTTCATATAGATGTTGTGGGATTACAAATTTATCTGCTTAAAGTCTGCTGATCCCATGTCCTGGCATAACATCTCATGAAAACTAAGGTGAAATACATTTTATTGGGCATTAAATGTGAACATGACAACCATTTACTGATTTTATTCAATATAGTTTCTAGTGAGGGGGGTTTGTCAGTCTTTGATCTTCCTATTGAGGTCTCTGAAAACCAGTCAGTATCTGGTGTGACTCCCATTTGCCTCTCGCAGTGCAACACATCTCCTTTGCATAGAGTTGATCAGATTGTTGATTGTGGCCTGTGGAATGTTGGTCAATGGCTGTCGAAGTTGCTGGATATTGGCAGGACCTGGAACACACTGTCGTATACGCCGATTCAGAGCATCGCAAACATGCTCAATGGGTGACATGATATGTCCGGTGAGTATGCTGGCCATGCAAGAACTGGAATGTTTTCAGCTTCCATGAATTGTGTACAGATCCTTGCAACATTGGGTCATGCATTATCATGCTGCAACATGAGGTAATGGTCGTGGATGAATGGCACAACAATGGGCCTCAGGATCTAGTCACGGTATCTCTGTGCATTCAAAATGCCGTCAATAAAATGTACCTGTGTTCGTTATCCATAAAATACGCCTGCACATACCATAACCCCACTGCCACCATGGGCCACTCTATTCACAACGTTGACATCAGCAAACCGTCAGCAAACCTCTCCAAAGAGCCAGACGACATCGAATGTGAGAATTTGCCCACTCAAGTAGGTTACAACAACAAACTGGAGCAATTGAGCAATTCATATGTTACAGTTATTGTAATCATTGTTTTAGTTAGTTAATAAAAATTGAGCTGTTAATGTCAGCTCTGGACCATTAAATAATGTTAACAGATACAAATTTAATTTTTAGTAATGTACAAAAGTTGAAATTAACATTAACTCTAAGATCAATGAATGCTTTAGAATAATTTTTCATCGTTAGTTCATGTTAACTAATGATCTTTTTGAAGGTGTTACCAAAATGAAAATACTAAGAAAATCACAAAATGTTTCTGTTCTTAACTCACTCAACCGTTTAAATACATGGAACCCAAGGACAAACCCGGGCCCATACCTCAAGTCCCACCATGAAATTTTGACTGGAACAGTGTTTTTTTGTTGTTGTTTTTTGCTTTTTTTTGTTTTGAAGAACTGGATGCAAATCTCTGATTAGACATTAGCTGTATTATTCTGTATTAGCAGGACATTATATCTAATAAAGTTAATGAGAAAAGTTAATGAAGTCTTCATAGAGTGAGCCTGACATATTATGTAGTTAATTATGCTTAGCATAGGCAATTTTGTTGTTTGGAAGAGCATCTGGTACAGAAATTGCCACTAAGGACTGATGTAACATGAGACTATTGTTGCTTGTTACCTTTCTTAATTAACCCAAAGCATGAGGAAAACACGTGTTTATTTCATGACTATGTGCTCTAATTAGACCCAAGGGAGATAATCTAACTGTCACAACACTTCTAAGCACAAACTATTACTGCGTGCTTTGTGTGTGGTCAATAAACATTTGCTCTCTGCACTGCACCATTATATAATATTTTTTTAATAAATAAATAAAATACTTAATTCTTCATAATTATTTACATTTATTTTGTTTTTGTCTGATTTACTTGTGTGGTTTTCCTCAAGAAAATCATGCTGGTAAGTACAGACTATTTCAAAAGTTGTCATAAATTCTCCCCGATTTTTGGATGTTATTTTGTTTGTTTATTTTTCCCCAACAGATAATTTGAGGCTTGTGCTTTTTAAAAGCTTATGTTTAATTTAGCATACACAAGTATTTAAATTAAATATGACACAGAAACATATACAGATGAAATACAGCATACTAGAACTACTAATAAAACTAATTTAGTAGGCTGTACATTCTAACATATTTACACAACACGCTAAAAGTATGAATTTTGGTGGTGATAGCACATTTCAGAATGTAGCAAGGGCGTCTTAATACCATACACCCTTGTTGCATATTTGCATGCAAGCATGAGATTCTAGCCTAATTTATTTTCATAAAACCATTATCATTTTACTTACATTTAACTTTTACTTAAAAATGCTATGGCAGGTTCATCCTCCTTTCATACATGTTAAGGTCAAAATATACCCATCACAAACAAGGTTTTATGGGCAATATTTGGGCTGAAATGCATGCATGGGTGTAAACTGCAAAAATGTTTTGCATTATGGTCACTGTAAGGCACAGACACAATGATGACGACAGATGTAAAATCAACAACTGGTAAGTTTATTGTGGGAATGGCAGAAACAGACACAATGGCAGATGATTTCAGAATAATGCGATGGATAGTGATGCAGTCTTATCTTTTGCAGGTTAGACGAAGACGACAACAACACACAGGGAAGCAGACGAGATGACGATATAACTGACTTGACAGGGCGATGACTTGGAAAACTTGAACTGACCAGATAACGGAAGGAATCCTTAGATAAGTAAATGAGTCTGTATTCTCTGACAAGGCCAAACACCAACTGATGCTAAGTGTGAGCGTGCTTTATAGTGCTGTGATGAGGGACAGGTGTGTGTGATTGGAATTCTGGGGACTGTAATTCTGTATTGAGGAAGAGCCTGGCATGAATGTGACTATTTGCTATGCACTATGATATGGGAAGTGCTAATTCTAATCTTATAAGACGTTGTATGCATAGGATATGTTTTTATAGCAAATGTAGATATTATTCCCAAAACGCAAAGTAGACTATCCATTTCAAATTTTCTTCAAAAAAAGACAGACTAGTCATGCAACAACAATTTAGTATGACAATTTAATGGTTGTGTGTTGTGTAATATATTTTATACTACTTCAAAAAAACATAGCATGAGTACACTTACATTAGCAGTGCAGACAACATAGCTTCATAAATGGTCAGAATTATTTTTACTCGTAAAAGTATATATGAGGGAAAAAAGCCTCCATATCTTCATAGAAAATAAGATCTAAAATATTCCCCAAATATAATAAGGGTCACACCAGACTATGAACACATTTTCCACATTATAAATATATATACATAAATTACCGTTCAAAAGTTTGGGGTCAGTGTGATAAAAAAAAAAAAAAGAAATTGCAGTAAACAGTAAAGACATTTTTATAATGTTACAAAGGATTTCTATTTCAAATAAAATGCTGTTCTTTTAAATGTTATATTCATCAAAGAGTCCTGAAAAACAAAATCACTGTTTCCATAAAAATATTATGCAGCAAAACATTTTCCAACTTTGAAAATAATAAGAAATGTTTCTTGAGCACCAAATCAGCATGATTTCTGAAGGATCATGTGAAGACTGAAGACTGGAGTGATTGCGGTTAAAAATTCACACAAATTAATTAAAATATATAAAAATAGAAAACGGTTATTTTAAATAGTAATCATTTTTCACAAAATTACTGGTTTTTAAACTTTTTTTAATCTAATAAATGCAGCCTTGGTGAGCATAAATGACTTATTTCAAAATTGAAAAACATTTAAAAAATCTTACCAACCCCAAACTTTAATATAATTACAACATTAGTGTAATTGTGAGCCCACACTTTTTGTTCCATTGTTGTTGTTATTATTATTATTAATAATGTTATTCTGAATTATGTATTTTCATAGAAATCTGTCTATTTTCATTCAAATATTATCAGCCTGCATTTATAGAAAATAATGTACATAAGTTAAAGGGGAGAAATCTAATGACCTCAGGATCATAATTATTCTGTTCTCTGTGCAGAAAAAACATTAAAAAGTATCTGTTAGTGAACACAATTATAAAATATTGGTTTGACAGATTATTTTTTTTGAAAATATGTTTATCCATCAAATAATATAAATATGAAACTAGTTTTTGATGGTGTATCAAATATAGAACAGAATGTACATTGGTTTTAAATGCTCGATCTGTCACTCTTACAAAAGCAATAACAAACAACAACATTGTTCTTGTGCTCTCATTTAGCCACTTTAACTTCTTTATTTGGGTCAATTCGTGCACCACAACAAGGCATGGCTTTCTTCATATAGCTTCTGAGGCTCTCATCTCTTAGGCCATAAATGAGCGGGCTCAGAAAGCGAGGAAGCAGGATGAAGCAGAAATAGTAGATAAAAGACATGTCTGCTTGAGATAATTTTACACGCTGGACAAGTAAGAGTTCTGCGACAGGTTGTGAGAAAGCCATTATGCAGAGGAGAAGCTGGAACCCATGAAGCAGCACTGTGTGCAGAGCTTTCCTCACCGACACTCGGTCCTGCCGCATCTGACGGGTCTCCAGTAGGATCCGAATGTACGTGAAGAGGATGACCACAGCGACCACTGCAAAGAAGATCCCATTGAGGCTCACTTTGAACAGAGCTTGAATAGGAGAAGCATTGAGCACAATGCTCTTGCAGAGCACAGGGGTCGATTGGACATCTACACCCGGCTTGAGCCGCATCAAGACAAAGTCGACAGTGGGCAGAATGCAGCTGATGACCCACAGACCTAAAATGATGATCCAAATCCATTCCGGTCTCCAGATGGCAGGACGGTGAAGCGGGTAGAAAATGGCCACATAGCGCTCCAGTGACATAGTCGAAAGGATGAGTGGCGTGTTTAGGAAGGTAGCAGTGGACACAAACAGCAGTGGTGCGCAGTAGACGATTGCAAACTGCACAGCGCCCATCACTAACAAGAAGAGGGATACAGAGGAGAGCAGCTGCAGGGTGTCGTTCATCAGCATGTAGGTGAAGAGGATATAACGAGAGCTGTCAAAGAACTGCCTGTGAGATGCAAAGGTGTACAACGTCAGGAGGATGAAGAACAGGAAGGCAATGAAGAATGGGATCACCACACACACCTTTACTATGACAGAAAGGTTGTTGCTGGATGTTGTGTTGCCTGGGAGTTCTGACAGATTTTGCATGTTTTTAAGGGTTTTGCAACACTGCTGACGAATTCTGAAAGAAAGTTTGCAAAATAACATTTGTTTAGTTTAGAATGTGGAAAATAAAAAAATGATATAAAACAACTGTCTGTAATTGTACTTTGAACATAATGCATTGTGATCAAATCGAATGTGATGTTCACTGGATAATTCATTGAATAATCTGATTTGACTTCTGTTCACAAAATAAACTTCACACGCTTGTTGACTCACCAAGATGCCTCTGTTGGAAGAGAAATTAAAAGATGATCAGAGATGCCAGATGGGTAGCCCACTTTTATATTGCTGAAGGAATGACAAAGGAATGGGATTTGTTTCCCCATAGGATGACTTAATTTCATGCTATGTTTAAAGCATAATTATAGCAATTATAACAACCAAACAATCCAAACAAAAATAAAACTAGCAGCATTTAGCGGTGTTCAAGCAATTAAGGCAGTTAAGATTTTTAAGCACACAAGCATCAAAAGACATTAAGTTTTATGTAGCAAGCATTTAACCATTGACATCATAGATGGAATAGACCATGTTTTAGCATGATTTACCCTGATTTACCACATTTAGAATGATTTTTCATGATTTACCATGTTCCAGTATGATTTACCAATGAATCTAGCATGATTTACCATAGTTTACCATGATATACCACATTCTAGAATGATTTACCAGGATTCTAGCATTATTTACCTTATTTACTATGATTTACCATGTTTCTAGCTTTATTTACCATGATTTACCACGTGGCTAGCCATTATGTGAAGCATCAGAACAAATTAAGTGATAAACTCTGACAAAATATGATTGTGTTATAATAGTAATAGTTATATAAGGGATTTTTAAAAGTCTAAATATATGAATGCACATGTGAAAAGACTGTTAATAAGTAGAATGGCCAGCAGAGGGCAGTAGAAGACTACTTATTGGCTCACTTTCATTTTGAACTACTTGGTTTCTCCAGTATTCTTCACTAAAGCAAACCAGTGATATACCAAGTTCTAGTATGATTCACCTTGATTTACCCTGTTCTAGCATGGTTTACCACAACTGAACACATTTGAGTATGATTTGCCATGTTATAGGATGATTTACCATGATATACCACATTCTAGAATGATTTATCAGGATGTAGCATGATTTACCATGATTCATCACATTTCTAGCATGATTTGCCATGATACACCATGTAATAGTATTTTTTGCTATGATTTACCATGTTTCTATCATGATTTTCCATGATTTACCACATTGCTGCATTGATGTGAAGTGTCAATAAAAATGAAGTGATCAACTCTGACAAAAAAATGTATTGTATTACAATAGTTAACATGGAAAAACTGGTTTGCTTTAGTACATAATACTGATGAATCCAAGTAGTTCAAAATGAAAGTAAGCCAATAAGTGGTCTTCTACTGCCCTCTGCTGGCCATTCTGCTTATTAATAAAGTGTTTTCACATGTGATTTTGCACTCATATGTAGACATTTGCTCACACACACACACACACACACACACACACACACACACACACACACACACACACACACACACACACACACACACACACACACACACACACACACACACACACACACACACACACACACACACACACACACACACAAAGACAAATGTTGTTGTTGGTTTTTTTCAATGCTATTGGGATGTCATTATGAAAATATACTTTAATGGTCTATAAGCATTTCACAATGTCTTTGTAAACTATGAATCAGATTATTCAGCATTTATCCAGAAATCTACAACTACACACACATATTCTGTTGTACATACAGACATTTGAACTATGTGATGGTAAAACAACATATTTACTGCAAGCCTCCTTCAGGATTTTTCAATGTGCTACAATAGTCAGTATACTTCAATAGATTAATTTTGACTAAATGTGAGTGTAAATGTTAAAACAGTGATTTTCTAAAGTCTAAATAAGAATTATAGAATAATATTAGTTAGTAGCATGACAAAATGACTATTTTAAACAGCAGGGGGCAGTAAAACACCACTTATTGGCTTAATATTCAATTATGTTCTTAGAATTTTCACCTTTTTAACTGTTATAGAGGCATTAATTCTTATCTTATTTAGAGTCACATGTTCTGACATGTTTTTAAGAAGATCTGAGCAGTCATTGAAGAGATATAGGCTTTCGGGGACACATAAGGCTACATATTGAAGTGACCCTATTATAGCCATCCAAATGAATAAGTTATACTTTTTCCTGATAATCATTAATCTAGAGAGTCCAGAGAATTGTACTGCACTGATTTTGAGCATTATGATATAAAGAATATATTACAGCCATTTACACCATTCACAGCCAATACAGACAATTTACCATAGGAAATACATGGTTTTAAAGATTTTCAACAGTTATAGCGCCACCTATTGTCCGATCTCCATGAATCTTTGCATGCTTCTTCACCATGGTATGACTCATAT
This sequence comes from Chrosomus eos, assembly GCA_036326025.1. Lineage (NCBI taxonomy): Eukaryota > Metazoa > Chordata > Actinopteri > Cypriniformes > Leuciscidae > Chrosomus > Chrosomus eos. The sequence goes on along the minus strand of CM070825.1, from coordinate 31,914,903 downwards.
GCTCACCAATTTTTGTGAAGTTCTGAGTTTTTATTTATGATTTATAGGCTTTTGAGTGTATTTTGACACGCCCATTTTATAAATGACCCTGTTTTAGTGAACCAAAGGGCAAATTTCAACTTTTTTTCGATAATTATTGATCTAGAGAGTCCAGAGAATTGTCCTAGACTGGTCTGGTTCCGATCGTGCGAAAAACCAGGGACTAGTTCGCAAAAGTAGGTTTTTAACATATTTGTGAATATTTAATGAACGATTTGATTGACAGATATGGTTCTAGAGGCAAAGTTGTTCAGCATTAGGAGATCTATCGACTGATATGCATATTATAGGGATTTGTGCAAACACCACGTGATTACAGAGCCGTAAAACTCGTTAGCGCCAACTAGTGGCCGATTTCTTTCAAAACTCTTACAGACCTCTTTGGCCATGAGTCGAACATGCCCATCGAGTTTCGTTCTGATCAGCCTCCGTTAACCTTGTCTCATAGGTGCTCAAACTTCATTGGTCGATGGCGGCCATGTTTTTTGAGATACGCCAATATCCTTTTACACATACATGGCACCTTGGACCAAGACCCTGCATACCAATTTTCAAGTCAATCGGACTAACGGTCAGGTGGTCATAGCTCTTTTTATGTTTTTTTAATGTTATAGCGCCACCATGTGGCCAATCGACGCAATATTTTTACTGTGACCTCAGAATGAACTCATTCACACGTGTACCGAGTTTGGTGGAGATATCTCTTTTACTTTTTGAGTTATAGCCATTTTAGTAAAATAGGCTCCGCCCACAAAGTTCATTTTGCGCCCCCTAGCGACCCTGAATCAAAATATCAACTTTTTTTCGATAATTATTGATAATCAGACTCCAAAGAAAGATTCTGCACTGGTTTGGTTCCGATCGGGTGAAAAACCAGGGACTAGTTCGCAAAAGTAGGTTTTGAACAAAATCCAAGATGGCGGAAGATTTTTCCAGGCGCAAATAAAATCGGAGATATACGTTTTGTCCGTCTTGAGCCAAGGATTACAGGGATATAAGACACTTGATTCTAGGATAAATGGTCTAGGAGTTATTCACGATTTCCTACTTTTGCTTGCTATAGCGCCACCTATGGGCCAATTGGGCTCATACTTTGATAACCTCTCCTCGATTTTTGTACTACCATCTGGCAAAGTTTCAGAGCTCTAGCACTTACGGTTTGGGCTGCACGATGCGTTTTAGCGGAGAAGAAAAATAATAAAAATCGGTACAATTACAATAGGTTTTCAGCACTTCGTGCTTGAACACCTAATCAAGTTATCTTGTGTGTGTGCGGTAATTTTTTATATATGTTGTATCCAAGGTTTTATAGACCTAATTTCTTCATCTGGTTAACAAGACCCTATAGCAAAACTATAATCTAAAAAGGAAATATTTAATTACTTTAAAACTTTTATATTCTATTTACTAAATAAGTCTCAATAAATTACATTCAATTGTATAAAGTTATTTTGTGGTTATTAAGAATTTTTCTTTCTATCTTTTTTTTTAAAGTTATGTAAGTTGTCAAATATTTACCACTAGAAGAGCGTATTTAGAATGTTTGGATGTTTCATATGGCTAGTCATTAACAGAGCTATTAATCATTGACTCTGAACTCATGTGCTTTGCCTTATTTTACCATATTGTTTGTTCTGCTGTGCAGCAAAGTACTCAGAGACGAAAGTACATTGACAGCTTGTCTGCTCTGCAGAGTTATATGCGTCACTCATTAGACCAGTGAGACCCGTATCTCACAACTGTCTGTTTTTTTTAAGTGCACTGACCTAAAATGAGGAGGGAAGAGGGAATCATCGAAAAACTAAAAGCAAACAGCAAGCTTTATCATAGAGAAGATCTGGAGCAGTTAGGGGCTTTGAAAAACATGTTGTCTGCATGTTTTTGGTCAACATCTAGAAGTGCTGCTACTTGCTATGAGATGTAAATATTAAACTGATGAAACTTAGTGGTGTTAGGGTTGTTGGTGCAGGTAGCTGAAGACGAGGACAAGGGACCTTCAAAGTAGAAGATTTATTAAACAAACTTAACTTTAAGAACTTACAGGAACAAAATAACAAAACTCCAGGAACTTCAGTGTAACACAACCATACAAAGACAACGACCAACAAACACAGAGGGAAAACACAGGGCTTAAATGAACTGAACCAAACGAGATAATTAACTGAAAACAGGTGAATAGAATTAGTAATCAGACAGAGAGGGAAAACTAACAGGACTGAACCAAAAATCACACAAGACAGGGGAAAACAAGATCACAAAACAGAACTAAACACACTGAAACGTGACAGTACCTCCCCCCTCCTCGAAGGCGCGTCCTCGCGCCGTATAACATCCAAAGGGGTGGGAGGGTGGGCGCCCTGGAGGCTGACGAGGGCATGGTGCAGGTCCAGGAAGCCTCCAGGGCGGAGCAGGCTGTGGGCGTGGCCACGGCGGTGCAGGCTGTGGGCGTGGCCAGGGCGGAGCAGGCTGTGGGCGTGGCCAGGGCGGAGCAGGCTGTGGGCGTGGCCAGGGCGGAGCAGGCTGTGGGCGTGGCCAGGGCGGAGCTGTGGGACCCTCGGGCGTCCAGGGCGGAGCTGTGGGACCCTCGGGCGTCCAGGGCGGAGCTGTGGGACCCTCGGGCGTCCAGGGCGATGAGCCCCCTTCGGGTGGCCATGGCGGTGAGCCCCCTTCGGGTGGCCATGGTGGTGAAGACCCTTCAAGTGTCCACGGCGGTGAGGACCCTTCGGGTGACCACGGCGGTGAGACCCCTTCGGGTGGCCACGGCGGTGAGGCCCCTTCGGGTGGCCACGGCGGTGAGGCCCCTTCGGGTGGCCACGGCGGTGAGGCCCCTTCGGGTGGCCACGGCGGTGAGGCCCCTTCGGGTGGCCACGGCGGTGAGGCCCCTTCGGGTGGCCACGGCGGTGAGACCCCTTCGGGTGGCCGTGGGTCCTTCGGCGCCCACGGCGAGGGCCTATGCCCCCCCCCCCCCCCCAAAAATTAATTGGGAGAGTGACTGGATGAGGGACAGGCTGGGCAGACGTGACGTGACTGACGTGGACCAGCGGTGAGGGCTCGGCAGGGCTGGACGGGACCAGCGGGGAAGAGGTCTCTGGCTGGACGGCGGTCTCTGGCTGGACGGCGGTCTCTGGCTGGACGGCGGTCTCTGGCTGGACGGCGGTCTCTGGCTGGACGGCGGTCTCTGGCTGGACGGCGGTCTCTGGCTGGACGGCGGTCTCTGGCTGGACGGCGGTCTCTGGCTGGACGGCGGTCTCTGGCTGGACGGCGGTCTCTGGCTGGACGGCGGTCTCTGGCTGGACGGCGGTCTCTGGCTGGACGGCGGTCTCTGGCTGGACGGCGGTCTCTGGCTGGACGGCGGTCTCTGGCTGGACGGCGGTCTCTGGCTGGACGGCGGTCTCTGGCTGGACGGCGGTCTCTGGCTGGACGGCGGTCTCTGGCTGGACGGGACCAGCGGCGAAGGCTGGACGGGACCAGCGGCGAAGGCTTGACTGGGCTGGACGGGACCAGCGGCGAAGGCTTGACTGGGCTGGACGGGACCAGCGGCGAAGGCTTGACTGGGCTGGACGGGACCAGCGGTGAAGGCTTGACTGGGCTGTACGGGACCAGCGGTGAAGGCTTGACTGGGCTCTTGGTTGGCGACAAGGGCTCAGGCAAGACGTGGACATCAAGGTCAAAACTGCCAAGAAGATCCGGCATGGCGTGGTGATTAGGCATGACGTGATGCTCTGGCTGGACGTGGCTGACGTGAAGCTCTGGGTGGACGTGGCTGACGTGAAGCTCTGGCTGGACGTGGCTGACGTGAAGCTCTGGCTGGACGTGGCTGTCGTGAAGCAGTGAAGGCTCTGTGCTGGACGGGCTGACGTGGAGTGCTGATGGTGACATGGTGTGCCACGGAATGAAGCTGTCCAGACATCTAGAGAGGGCCTCTCTCCAATCCAGACCAGCGATGTCTGGGAGTTCCCGTGGATCTACCTCCTGGGCCCCAAGCCGGTAACAAGCCTTTATCACCTCGTTGCTCAGAGAGGAAGAAGCAACTAGGGGAACGAACCCCCATGTGTATTGGATTAGATCGCGGCTCTCCATCGCCAAAGCCGTTATCTGTCCAACAAGCTCCCAGCTCATCTTGTTTGTTTGGTTGGTCGTTCTGTTAGGGTTGTTGGTGCAGGTAGCTGAAGACGAGGACAAGGGACCTTCAAAGTAGTAGATTTATTAAACAAACTTAACTTTAAGAACTTACAGGAACAAAATAACAAAACTCCAGGAACTTCAGTGTAACACAACCATACAAAGACAACGACCAACAAACACAGAGGGAAAACACAGGGCTTAAATGAACTGAACCAAACAAGATAATTAACTGAAAACAGGTGAATAGAATTAGTAATCAGACAGAGAGGGAAAACTAACAGGACTGAACCAAAAATCACACAAGACAGGGGAAAACAAGATCACAAAACAGAACTAAACACACTGAAACGTGACAAGTGGTATAAGTATTCAACTTAGTTATATTATCCAAAAATATTAAGCCTTTATTTCTTTTAGTTTTAACATTTTAAATCAACCATTCCCAGACAACAACTTCACAGAAAATAAAGCCTTTACACATAAATATAGAGCTACCTTTATTTATTTATATATATATTAGGGCTGTCAAACGATTAATCGCGATTAATCGCATCCAAAATAAAAGTTTGTGTTTACATAATATATGTGTGTGTAGTGTGTATAATTATTTTGTATATATAAATACACACACATGCATGTATATATTTAAGAAAAATGTGTTATTAATATATAAAATATTTAGATTTATATATAATATTAATTATGTATAAATATATATAAAATATATACATGCAAATATTTCTTAAATATATACATGCATGTGTGTGTATTTATATATACAAAATAATTATACACACTACACACACATATATTATGTAAACACAAACTTTTATTTTGGATGCGATTAATTGTGATTAATCGTTTGAAAGCTCTAATATATATATATATATATATAGTATATGGATCTTTACCCCCTTTTCTTTTTTGACTATAAAAAGCATTCAGAATTGAATTTCTAAATCGTCTTTACAAATTCTAAGATTTTGCTTTGTTTTGTGTGCTTTAACCATTCTTTGTAGATCCCACTTTCTCGCATCCCACAATTGGTCGAAAATGTAAAGGGTCTTCATGCTATTGGTCTATATCAGGGATGGGAAACTTCAGTCCTGGAGGGCTACTGTCCTGAGAGTTTAGCTCTAACCGTATCAAACACACCTAAACAATGTCTTCAGAATTACTAAAAAGGTACAGGCAGGTGTGTTTGTATCAGGGTTGGAGCTAAATTATATGGTACAGTGGCCCTCCATGACCAAAGTTGGCCATCCCTGGTCTATCTAGGCCTATTTGATGCACAAAAATAATAAACACATTTGTAGTGTTATATCAGTTAAATATTCAGATCTTTATAATATGTTACACTAAATCACCCATAAGTCTTCAATTATTTATTTTATTTATGAGTTAATGTTTCTGAAAGCCTGCCATTCTTGACACTAGAAAGAAACCTGGGGATCAGATGTGCATCACGGAAAACAGTTGAACAAATCTTCACAGAGTCAAATCCTATGTGACTAATTATGTGCTTTATCAGTGCATAGTTATTGGATATCAGTGTAATTTGTGCTTCATAATTGTTTGGCAATGAGGCATCCCACCTGGCAACATGAGGCCAAGTTGCTTGATCCCTTTGCGAGGAGGCAAGCTGCAAAGCAAATATTTATTTAATGACTTCTCACTCTGATTAGTCTCCTGAGCGATACCTTCAACACAAAGAACCAGCTGTTATAATGATGTAAATATGTTTAACAAACATTGGCCTACAGAGAGTACAGCACCCAAAACACTTCCATAGTTTTGTAAAACTTTCTTTAAAGAAAAAAAAAGCTATGTGGTTATAGTTTATGGACTTTGTAATACTCAGTATCTCAGACAAATACACATGATTAGTAGTTATGCAACGGTAGCATATTGCTGCACATTGTGACAACAAAGTCACAAGTAGGAGGGTGCACCGTTTCCTTTAGTCAATATGTATATAGATAGACATACGGAGAGACAGACAGACAGACAGACAGACAGACAGACAGACAGACAGACAGACAGACAGATAGATAGACAGATAGATAGATAGATATAGATAGATAGATAGATAGATAGATAGATAGATAGATAGATAGATAGATAGATAGATAGATAGATAGATAGATAGATAGATAGATGGATGGATGGATGGATGGATAGATGGATGGATGGATGGATGGATGGATGGATGGATGGATGGATGGATGGATAGATAGATAGATAGATAGATAGATAGATAGATAGATAGATAGATAGATAGATAGATAGATAGATAGATAGATAGATAGATAGATAGATAGATAGATAGATAGATAGATAGATAGATAGATCGATCGATCGATCGATCGATCGATCGATAGATAGATAGATAGATAGATAGATAGATCGATCGATAGATAGATCGATAGATAGATAGATAGATAGATAGATAGATAGATAGATAGATAGATAGATAGATAGATAGATAGATAGATAGATAGATAGATAGATAGATAGATAGATAGATAGATAGATAGATGATAGACCATTTCCTTCATTTTTGAAATATTTAAAGAAAGTTTTGAGTTTTCACACCAATTTAAAAAGAAGTCCAGAAAAGGTCCATGTTCTTCCTCCCCATCGTTTAAAAGACTTACTAAAGCAATATCATCTGCATACTTTACAATTATGTCTATTTTTGAAGAAACTCACACAAGAATTTGTATATAAAATAAATAATAATGGAGATAAAACACATTCTGAAATGGACCTTCCTATTTGTGCTGAGTTCTAGAACTTAGAAGGTTTATCGCCCAAGCAAGTGTACTATCTATAAAATTTTATTTGGCCAAGGTGGCAGCTAATATACTGGGATAAATACAGTTAAAAGCTGATGAGAAATCCACAAACAAAATTTTTGCATGAGTTTTTGGTTTCTCTAATATGAATGCAACAGATGCAATACAGTTACAATTGCATCCTCAGCCCCTCTAGCTTCATATGCAAACTGCAGAGGATCTATGAGATGCTTACGGATACAATGTACTTTTTTACTAAATGTTCAAAGCTTTTCATCACAAGTGATGTAAGTGCTATTGGACGATAATTATTTAATTCAGACGGCCTAGGAACTTTCGCTACTGGAATTATACACTCACCTAAAGAATGATTAGGAACACCTGTTCAATTTCTCATTAATGCAATTATCTAATCAACCAATCACATGGCAGTTGCTTCAATGCATTTAGGGGTGTGGTCCTGGTCAAGACAATCTCCTGAACTCCAAACTGAATGTCAGAATGGGAAAGAAAGGGGATTTAAGCAATTTTGAGCGTGGCATGGTTGTTGGTGCCAGACGGGCCGGTCTGAGTATTTCACAATCTGCTCAGTTACTGGGATTTTCACGCACAACCATGTCTAGGGTTTACAAAGAATGGTGTAAAAAGGGAAAAACATCCAGTATGCAGCAGTCCTGTTGGCGAAAATGCCTTGTTGATGCTAGAGGTCAGAGGAGAATGGGCCGACTGATTCAAGCTGATAGAAGAGCAACTTTGACTGAAATAACCACTCGTTACAACCGAGGTATGCAGCAAAGCATTTGTGAAGCCACAACACGCACAACCTTGAGGCGGATGGGCTACAACAGCAGAAGACCCAACCGGGTACCACTCATCTCCACTACAAATAGGAAAAAGAGGCTACAATTTGCAAGAGCTCACCAAAATTGGACAGTTGAAGACTGGATAAATGTTGCCTGGTTTGATGAGTCTCGATTTCTGTTGAGACATTCAGATGGTAGAGTCAGAATTTGACGTAAACAGAATGAGAACATGGATCCATCATGCCTTGTTACCACTGTGCAGGCTGGTGGTTGTGGTGTAATGGTGTGGGGGATGTTTTCTTGGCACACTTTATGCCCCTTAGTGCCAATTGGGCATCATTTAAATGCCACGGCCTACCTGAGCATTGTTTCTGACCATGTCCATCCCTTTATGGCCACCATGTACCCGTCCTCTGATGGCTACTTCCAGCAGGATAATGCACCATGTCACAAAGCACGAATCATTTCAAATTGGTTTCTTGAACATGACAATGAGTTCACTGTACTAAAATGCCCCCCACAGTCACCAGATCTCAACCCAATAGAGCAGAGGTCTTCACTCCTGCTCCTGGAGAGCCACTGTCCTGCAAAGTTTAGTTCCAACCCTAATCACCTGAATCAGCTCATCAAGCACTTCAGAATCGCTTGAGTATTCAAAGGCAGGTGTGGTGAAGCAGGTTGGAACTAAACTCTGCAGGACAGTGGCTCTCCAGGAGCAGGAGTGAAGACCTCTGCAATAGAGCATCTTTGGGATGTGGTGGAACGGGAGCTTTGTGCCCTGGATGTGCATCCCACAAATCTCCATCAACTGCAAGATGCTATCCTATCAATATGGGCCAACATTTCTAAAGAATGCTTTCAGCTTCTTGTTGAATCAATGCCACGTAGAATTAAGGCAGTTCTGAAGGCGAAAGGGGGTCAAACACAGTATTAGTATGGTGTTCCTAATAATCCTTTAGGTGAGTGTAGATGTTTTCCATAAAGCAGAGTTGATACTAGAATCATAAGAAGCTCTAAAAATTTCTGTAAAAACTGGACTTGTCTAGACCTGGACTTTTCCGGGGATTGCACTTTCAAAAAATCTGACTAACCTCCGTTTCATCAATGTGAAAACCCACAGAAAAGTTAGCATCATGTGATACTGAAAACACTGGTATTGCATCACTATCTCCACTGTCAATGCGACAATAATATGAGTTAAGCTGATTTGCCATCTCCAGCTCCTCATATCCTTGAAGCACAGGGAATGATTTGCATCTTCCCTTATGGGATATATTTGGGACATGTTGTCTATGTTTTTATTTTGGTAATGTTACTTTTAGTTACTTTAACAGCAGATTTAAATCTCAAAACAGATAGGCTTTGACTGAGGGTCTAGCCATGCATTATTGACAGCAAATAAGCATCTTTCAAAGTTGCTTGTAATTCAAAATTGCAAACTGTGTGTTTTGTATACTGCTTGTGCACAGATTAGGCCCTTATGTGTCAGGGTTCTGCCCTATGTCTCTATGTTTGTGTTGTGCTTGAACCAGTGTTGTAGTCGAGTCACCAACTGTCGAGTCCGAGTCGAGTCTGGAGTCCCAGTGTTCGAGTCCGAGTAACCAAAGAAGAGTCCGAGTCGAGTCACCATTACCTGAGTTCAAGTCCGAGTCGAGTCTTGAGTCCCGTGTTCGAGTCCGAGTTGAGTCTCGAGCCCCCAGTGCCTCCACTCTGGCACCTTTAAAGAGCTGATGAAATTTATAAAAGAGGTTCTACATTGAACAAAAATGACACCACTGTCACGACTGCAAAGGGAGTTTATTTACTGATTTGATACACTTTGCCGCGTAATGCAGCGTAAAGTGAGTGACGTCAGTGAGTGTGTTGTCAAGCAAGGAGAGTGCGGTAGCAGTGTCTGTGAGGGAAAAAATAGATCACGGCCGGTCTTGGACCCCGAAACAGGAAAAGTGTAACATCTTATATCAACATTTTTATAACCTATTTAGTAGGGGTGTAACGGTTCACAAAATTCACGTTCGGTTTGATACGATACCGTGGTGTCACTGTTAGGTACGTTTTCGATACAGCAAAAAGAAAGAAATGCCAGAGAAATTTCCTATTTATTAAAAGAAAAAGTATTTTTAAAGAAGTGTTTTCCTACATCTTGAAACTTTTAGTTTTATAAATGTGGGTAATCTTTGAAGGATGAACAAACAATGTTTTGGTCATCACATTAAAATTATCTTTTTAAATATAATAATATTTGAGTTTTGAAGTGCTGGAAAAAAAGATGTGTGATGTAGGCTACTTTTTTTGCCAAACTTTCATGGTTACAAGTTAGTGTTACTAGCCTACATTAAATCCACGGTGAATGTTGCTGATCTGTGGACTTAAAACCTATAACTAGTTAATTCATTCACTCCACGTCAGTGCTGTTTGATCGGTTAATAACGGAGAAATGTTAGTGCTTCTCACTAGATCTCGCAACAATGTTATATTCAGTGGCGAATTCAAATGCTTTGTTTACTGGATCTCTCTCAGCGCTGTAGTATTGTCGCTTGATCAAGATCGGCTCGCGCTGCACTGTTGTTGATGGTCCAATATACGGTCCGTGACGCACAAAATAATGAGTTTCGTTCCGCTGTAATTACGTTTGCCATTTGATGTTGCGCAACGTTAGGTGGTCGCGCCAGTGCAGCTTTTGGTCGACAGGAAAAAAGGTCCAATGAATCGTTCGGTTTGTAATGCGAGTCCGAGTCCAAGTAGGCCTACTAGTCATCAGTCCACGAGTCCAAGTCGAGTCACGAGTCCAGAGAATGGAGTCTCGAGTCGGACTCGAGTAGCCTACTCCATCACTGGCTTGTGTTGGCGATGTGCTCCTCTATTCCTGTCTCCTTGTTTCCCAGTACCATGCATGCCCTCTTGTCTAGTTGAGTCCTCGTTTGCCTGAGTGTGTTCACCTGTTCCTCTTGTTCTCAGCTCCCTTTATATGTATTCATTGTTTGTTTAACAGTCAGGGCCGGCGCGTCCATATAGGCGAACTAGGCAATTGCCTAGAGCGGCACTTTTGTAAGGGCGGCAAAATTTGTGCCAACCGGGAATGAACAATTAACAAAATAGGTTATTGTATGATTTACTGAGCTGCCGCCGCCCCGCATCGCGGACGCGCCCCTGCTCTCACGAGTCATGACTGATCTACTGAGCTTCCGCCGCCCCGCAGCGCCAGCGAGGGCGAGCCCCTGCACGCACGAGTCATGACTGGATGATGGGAAGTTCGGATCATTTTACTGACTCTATTGAGTCATTCGAGTCATTTCGTTTATTTAAGTGGCTTTAAATTTGATACTTTTAACAGCCAAATTTCCCGATCACATCCACCTACGCAATGTTGATCATATTCTGAATGAAGAAATCGTAATGCAGTAAACAATTATTTACAGGGAACATAAATAATTACTTTACCTTCCGAGTTCCGAGTCATACGTTCATTTGGGTGATCCGTTCATTGTGTCACGTGACATACGCAATGAACAGATCGTTCATTAATCACCTATCAGGGACTAATGCAGGATGTCGAAACGAAATAAATTATCTCGTTGCGAATATAAAAAGAGACGACTTATTTGGAAAAGTTGAAACTAATAAAAAACTACCTTCGCAGTAGCCTACATTGAAACAAGACAGCTAATGGACTGGCAATCTCCATAGAACAAGAACTGGCACAGAGAATCGAAATAGAGGATGCAGTTAAGAGCTTTGCTGCGATGAAGGGCCGCTGTGCGCGTTTTTGAAACGTAAGTTAAGCTTCATTTGCTCTTTAGTCGTTATTTAAGATGCTGAACCTGCTGATGATATAATGTGCTTGCGGACATTTCATTTGAATACGCACATAATAAAAATGGTGTAAAGAGATGTGCAAGCAACAGTAATTTGAGGAGGTGAAATGTGATTATTTGGAAAAGTCCTGTCATGACTGCTTAAAGAAAAATGCCAGCAGGCATTTGCCTCCTGCATAAACTTTAATATTGTTGACATTTTGGGCACACACGCGTTGCGCACTATTTGCGTTATATGTCTTATTGGTCTTTGTGTGTTGTTGCTGGTTTTGCGTTATATGTATAGGCCTATGGCTTATTGATCTTTGTGTGTTGTTGTTGGTTTTGCTTTATATATATATATATATATATATATATATATATATATATATATATATATATATATATATATATATATATATATATATAGGCCTATGGCTTATTGATCTTTGTGTGTTGTTGCTGGTTTTGCGTTATATGTATAGGCCTATGGCATATTGGTCTTTGTGTGTTGTTGCTGGTACGTTGCAAATAGAGGGGCGGCACAATTGCTTTTCGCCTAGAGCGGCATAAGTGCACGCGCCGGTCCTGTAACAGTCTACTGTAATTTCTAGTCAGAGCTTACTTTAATTTCACCTTGTAGTCTCGTCGTGTCTTGTGCTTGCTGTGTCTTTTATCTTCCCTAGTTTGTCCTTCAAGCTGAGCTTCCCTGGCCGCTTACACATCAAGTAGCAAGACCAGTGCAGTAATTGTTCGTACCCTGAGAGTCGATCCACTTGAACCGTGCGATCCTGCCTGGCACTTACTGTTCTCCCCCAGTCTATTGCTGCCATTCTGTGTCTACCCTCCCTCCTTCTGTTCATCCTGGGTTGATTTCAGCGGTTGCTCTCTCAGCCTGCCTGTCTTTATGCCTCATCCCTGCCTATTGTTTGGACTGTTCACCATACTCTCCCTCACAATATCCTGTCTTGTCTGCTGTCTTTCAAATAAACCCCTAATCTCTCATTTCTGCATTTGAGTCCTCCCTCATAGATCCGTAACACATGTCATTATGGTGCAAATATTTTGAGTAAACACTGGCTAAAAGTGAGCAACACCCATGACATTAAACAGTTTTTCTAATAAGAACTTTTAAAATATCAACAGTTGTAAAATGCCACAGAAATAATAATAATAATAATCTGGAAGTGCCACATGTCATGTTCAACTATGTGTAATGTTTTTTTTTTAATTCTTTTTAAAACAATTTTTTGTTTAAAATATAAATAAAAATTAAAGTTATAATTTGGAGGTAAAATTGTAAATACATGAGCAGCATGTGGTCCATTTAATCAAATGCAACCTGTACAGTGATACTGACTACATCTACATTTAGACAAACACAAGTTTTCTCAAAATCCTTTCACAGTTTGTGTTTATAAACAGTGCCTTCTAACTTTCACAACCTCGAGATATGCAGCATGAACGTTGGAGAATCATAGGGTCTTTGTTTTGTCTCATAAGTGCACCCATCACATTTGCAGTAGTTTCCATTGGATTGTGAATTTCATATTAATGTTCAAATATGAAAGAAAACAAAAAGCAAAAACATTAATAAAACATTCAATAAATAACAGAACAAGCACAGAGCTCATATTTACCGTAAGATCTCAGTATGCCATAAAAAAACAATAGAAAGGAAGGAAGGAAGGAAGGAAGGAAGGAAGGAAGGAAGGAAGGAAGGAAGGAAGGAAGGAAGGAAGGAAGGAAGGAAGGAAGGAAGGAAGGAAGGAAGGAAGGAAGGAAGGAAGGAAGGAAGGAAGGAAGGAAGGAAGGAAGGAAGGAAGGAAGGAATAGCATTGATTATAAGTAGAAACAGAGACAGCAGCAGAAAATGTGTAACCTTCAAATGTATGTATTTTGGCTATTTGTATTTTGTTACAGGCAGCACACTATAACTCACTGTAAAACTGTTGTGTTGCATATATTACTTGTTAAGGTTGATGTCATGATTGCATCTGTGCTCCATATCCTCAACAGACAAGCAAATCTAAATTTAGATCTAGATGTCATCAACTAAGTTGGTGTCGTCTTTTAGAGTTTTACTCTATCAAACCATATATAAATGTCTGTTCAAAGCAAGCTTCATCATTTGGCTCATGCAGGTAAAGTTACACCTGATATGACCAAGACTCGAGGATAGAGTCAAGAATACTTTCATATTAATGGTATAGCAAGGTTATGTAACAATGATTGTTGTAAACTGAATACTTGTTCAGTCTTTGTTTTTTAGGTCAAAATGGAGCTTCTTTAGAATTTACATATACATTGTTTATTCTAAAGCATTGATTATTTATTTCTCACATATTTTGTGTATTACTGTAAATGTGCTTTTGTTGTCTGGTTAATTTTCTCCTAGATGTCCGCATAATGGCCAGTCAGAATGCCAGTGGCGATGAGCAGATGCAACTTATTCAAGTTGACCCCGTCCGGAGAAACATTTCACTGGCGCTGACCCAGATCTTTGTGTGGCCCTTCATCTACCTCATCTTCCTCATGCTCTTCATATTCTCCAAGAAAGAGACTTTCAGAACAGAGACACGCTATATATTGTTTGGTCACTCTCTCCTGGTAGACCTAATATTTCTTTGTCTGACAGATTTTGTTGTGCTCTTGTCATACAACTTAGTTTTAATACCGCTGCATTTCTGTATCCCCATCTGCATGTTAACAGAAGCAATTGCAGTAAGTGCACCATTAACCATCGGTGCCATGTGCGTGGAGCGCTATGTGGCCATTTGCATGCCTCTCCGACATCATGCGATCTCCACCTCTAGAAGAGCCATAATGGTGATTTTAATGATTTGGATCCTGAGCTCCATAAACCCCTTTGTTGATATGTTCATTCTTGTCAGCACTGCCTCTCGTGAATACTTGTCTCAACTCACACACTGTCACTATGAGATTATGATTCCGGAAAAGATTCGTCACTTTGCTAGGGGTCTGTTGTACATTGTGGGGCTTGTGGTTATTTTGATCATTGAAGTCTTTTGTTATGTAATGATATACCTTGCTGCACGTGCAGCTTCTGGTGACAAGTCAGCATCAAAAGGGCAGCGCACCATTTCCCTGCACATAATTCAGCTGTTTTTATGTACTGCCGAGGTGATGTGCCCTTACATTGAGAGTGTAGTTATGCTGTATGATATTCAATCCTATCTGACTGTCCGATTTATAAATTTCCTGGCATTTAGTATCACGTCTAGAGCAGTAAGTCCTCTTGTCTATGGGTTTAGAGATGAGAAATTCTATGCAGCAATGGCTTACTATATCAGATACAAAAACAATGTTATCTCATCTGACACTGATAAACAAACGTGATTATCTATTTTTAAGGGTTAAAGAGTGTTTCTGTGATTTTTATCTTGTCTAAATTCCTTGTCTAAAAAATGTCATGAAGTACAATTTTTAATGTATCCAAACTCCAGTTTTGGTTGACCAACTGCCTAAACATCTAAACATTCTAGTTGATATATTCTAATAATGAAGATTGAGAGTTTGAAATTGTCTGGTCAACTGCCAGATTTGTCTTCGGTAGACACCTCTTACATGTAGTGTACGTGACTGCTAGAATAATCTCTTGAAAATCAACTTACAAAAAGATGAGTATTTAGAGAGTATTTTATTTAGTGTATCACATAGCTGATTAAAATGTTGGCATTACTTGTTACACTTTTAAATATTTTATGTATATTGTTTTAAGTTTTAGTCATTTATTTGAACATAATTATGTTATTTAATTATTAACAATTAAATGTTTTAATATTTTATTTTAAATTTGCATTAGATACAAATTTACAAATAGAAAATAAAATAAAAAATAAAATAAAAATATCCAATCCCACCCAAAAACTCAACCCAAACGTGCTATCCCGTGGTAAAAGCAGGTGATGAAGGCATAAACATTAATCACTAGCTTGCAGAAAAGAAATAAAAGGTGACCAATTTTTTTCAAATAACAAGATCTTGTTTTTTAGAGCACACCTAATTATTTCTAAATGTAGTGTACCAGTCAACTCTGTCAGCCATAGTTTAATAGTTGGAACTTCCTTTTTCTTCCAAAACAAAAGAATAAGTTTTTTAGCAGAAATTAAACCATATGAAACAAAATGTTGTTGTACCAGTGTAAGTCTCAAAAACTCTTCAGAAACTCCAAATTAATATAGGATCTGGTTCAAATCGTATTTCCAATGTATATCTGAAAAAACCTGGAAAATCTTAGATCCACTTTTGTATTGAACAATTTATATGTAATTGCAGACTATTGAGATCAGTATACACATTTAATGAGATTATTCATAAATTATTATTATTCATTTTGGCATCTAATAAATATTTCTGTTTCTAATATTTCTGTTTAATTTCACATGTTAGAAAAGAACAGTTCAGCATCACTGACTTGTGAATACCATTATAGAAAAAGTGAATTAATCTAGCATTTGCATTTGATATATATAATTCCTTTTTCTCTTTCTGAAGACTCCTAATGTATTTCATTTGTAATACATCTGTAATAATAACATTTACTAAACAAACATGCAAAGGCCAGTAAGTGTGATACTCAACTTACACTTTCATATTTTTTGTGAAACTTTCTATTTTACTTCTAAGGGAAAACAATAATAATCTGTATTTTTTTCCACAATGTGTTCACTGGTTTGAAAAAATTAATTGGATCAAATTCCATTATTTAAATACATATTCAGCGTTATGGTTCTCTTACATTTAATGAAATACAGTCTATGACAAATGTATGCCAGTACCAGGGTTGAGAACCACTGCCTTATGGCCTTTTCAAAGTGTCCTATTTGTGATTTTTGGCCCCCAAGCTCTAAACCAATTGGTTTATGTCTTTTTTTCCCCTCATTACTACTTTTTCAATGGAACTTGTTGAACTTTCTTGAAATGTTTTATCACTTGTGTACATAGGGATTAAAGGCATTGTTATGTCACATGTCAAACTTCTTGACAGGATAAGGAAGGAAGAGGACAGGGTCGGCTTTACTGAGGCTCATGCTTTATTCACTTTCAAATGGTCAAAACAAAAGTCACGCTTATGGCGCTTCAATAAACTGAGTTCAAATACAATGATGCAATTCTCCAGGGCATTCAGCGCATACACAGGCACGAGTCCTCAGTCCATTTCTCTCTGATCAGCTCCCTGTTTTCCAGGCTTATATCCGGTCTCTCCACGCGGAGTGATCAACAGCAAACAGGGCAATGGAGACAATGCAGAGACAAACCAGATAACAGGCAGAGGTCGAGGCAGGCGGCAAGAAGCAAGGTCCAATAAACAATCCAAGTCGGGGCAGGCAGAGAACAATCAGATACAGGATAAACAGTCCAAGGTTAGAGTACAAAGAAAACACGGGAATAAACGCTCAGAAATTATGGCCAGGGCAAATCAAGACTTCGCAGAGAAGTGATGTGTGGAAGTGGCTTTTATGTGTATGTGTGAATGAGGAGTAGGTGTTTGTGCAATCAGTCCCAGGAGAGAGGCATGATGGGAATTGAAGTTCGGTAAGGATAATTTAATATTCCGGAGACTGAATCCCTCCGGTGGTGCGGAGGAGGCAGTACGGGAGCCTCCTCTGTAACAGAGCCCTCCCCCTGCGAGCGGCTCCTGACGCAAGGAGGCAAACGACGCTGGGGTCTTCCACAAGGTCGAGGGGCCGGTTTCTTCCGGGTGCATCCGGTGAAACTCCTCAGTGAGTGTGGGGTCAAGGATATCCCCAGAGTTAACCCAGGATTGCTCCTCCAGACCGAACCCCTCCCAGTCAACCAGATTCTGGAGAATGTTGCCCCGACGTCTGGAGTCGAGCACCTCGCGCACACGATACAGGTGTGTGTGCAATCAGTCCCAGAATGAGAGGCATGATGGGAATTAGAGATCGGTAAGGAGGATTTAAAATTCCGGAGACAGATCCCTGGGGATCCTACGGGAGCCTCCTCTGTAACAGTAGCCTACACAATAATTTATTATTACATTTACAAGTTATAACTTGCATTACAAAAATAAAAAATGCAAAGAAATTATTGTTTTGTTTCATTTACAAATTCTTTTAAAAGTAATGTATATGATTGTTTAATTTACAAATTTGAATTCACATAACCAAAAGTTAATTTCTCTACCAATCTGTCCATTCTCTCCCTTCTCTCCTGTGATCTCATGTCTCTCTCTGAAACTTCTTGTCTTCCTCCCTAAATATCTCGATCAGATCAGTCTCTGTCGTTTTCGGTCTCAGTCTCGTTTTATCTTGGCTGCTGCTGTTCCTCAATATATCCTTCACGGTCCGGGGACAGAAGAACGGTTGGCAGGGTTGCCAAGTCTGTGCAACAAAAGCAGCCCAAAAACCCCATCGGCTTTTCTCCATCGGGGCGCGAATTCTCCTCAGGATTTGTGAGTATGAGGGATGTTGGAGTGCCAAAATCATACTTACGGGGGTGGAAATCAACCAGCAGAAAAAAGTTTACTCACTGCAACAACTTAAAAGTAGCCAAATTCCGCGGGAAAACCTTCAACTTGGCAACACGAACGGTAGGCCGCATTCGAAGGATCCTTCGAATTGGAAAAGCCTTCGTTACGCCGCTCTGAAGCAATCGGCCTTCAAATGCGGCCTTCGGAGGATGCAGCCCCTGAATTGGGACACAGCTTCTCTCTCCCGCTGCAGACCTCGCTGAACTATGCCCCCCTCGCGACATACTACCACTGCCGGGGAGCGAACTGATCGCCAAGCATCACAGCATTCACCTTGTATCGTACTGAGCCGCCCGTTATAAGCACTAAAACTATCGGGCTCGCCTAATTGCTGTCCTATTATTCTGTTACCCCCATGTCTAGCATCGCCTCTAATTCAGTCTGAACCACCTTTTTGTGTTCAGGTAAACGATACAGCCGGCTGCGCACCACCACGCCCGGCTCTGTCTCAATATGGTGTGGAATGAGATCTGTTTCTACCAGGCAGGGGAGAGAACACATCTGCAAATTCTGCTTGCAAACTGGCTACATCAGTGAGATGCGATGATGAGAGGTGATCCCCTCCTGGGGCCCGAACTAGAGATTGGACTCACTTCTGGCTCAAGATCTTCCCTGCTCACTGCCGTTGCTTACATCACTGACTCCGTCTCACTCAATTTTTTTGAGGAGCTTGAGGTGATATATCTGACATGTCCCGCTCCTGTCCATTTGAACCACCTCAATATTGGGATCCCCACCTCAAAGCGTCCTTACCACTTGGCGAGTAATTTAGAACTAGTAATAGGAAGCAATACAAGTACCTTATCTCCCGGTGAAAATTCACATAGTTTAGTTCCCCTATTGTACAGCTGGCTCTGTTTGTTCTGGGCCTGTAACAAATTCTCCATAGAGAGACACCCAAAGTGTGGAGTTTTGTTCTCAGGTCCAGCTCTCAGGTCCAGCACATACTGAATTTCGTTTCGGCTATCTAAAGGTCCGTCGTCCCAAGTTTTTCTCAGGACTTCCAAAACCCCACAGGGCAGACGTCCATAAAGAAGCTTGAAGGGGGAACAGATCGTTCTAATGGCCTGGTGAGGTCCATATAATTTTTTCGAAGGGGACCTGCATTAGAGGAAGAGGGCGCAATGGTGCTTTTGGGGAAGCCAGTGGAGCCGGAGGAGGGACGTTCAGGGATGGTCTCTGTGGCTGTAATGGACCTGACTGGCAGTTGCAGCGTGTGCACGACCCAGACCAGAGTTCAGGAATCAATAGGCATGGGCGGATTGTGGGTCCAATAGCCAAGACTATTTCGACTCAGTTTGGTACCCAATGATAGGCAGCTGTTTTAAAACAGTCTTGTGCTTATTTGTGTTCAAGCTCTGTAGTTGTCAAGGCACGGTTGTGTAAACAGCACAAAGATTAAGGAGAATAGTTATAATGGTATTTAATGACAAAACTCAGGATATCAGACAGGAAACTCTAACACAACTTAACATTGACAAGAATAGACAGAGAATAAGGGAGAAAAAGGGTATAAATACATGAAGCAAACAAAGGGAACTAATGAGTAATTAATGACAGGACAACATAATAACTGATCAACAACACAAAGAAAAAAGGCTATGAGGTTGATAAATGGAGACGGAGCCGGTGGAGAAGGAGCCCAGAGCGCAGACAGAGAGCCGATGGACAAGCACGATACCACCGGCTTCAGGTACCGTGACAGAGCCTTGGCAATGACCCCCGAGGTGGAACCAGGGTACCGGAGGTCTGAGGTGGAGCCAGAGCGACTGAGGGCCGAGATGGAGCCGGAGGTAAGGCGTAGCCAGACGGAGCCGTAGGGGTGGAGAGATGGCCCGCAGCAGATGGCTTGCAAGGTAGTGGTGTAGGTGAGGCGACGTCTGATCGAGGTGGAGCCGGAGGGTCGAGGGAGCCCGGTGGAGCCGTAAGGCCAATTGTCCAAGTTGGAGCCGAGGGAGGGAGGAGCCAAGACGGAGGAGTTTTGACGCCTGACCAAGGTGGACTGGCTGGGTTAGTGGCTGGAGGTGGAGTAATGGGATCCATACATCCAGACGGAAATTACTTTAAAATGGCTGGCCCGAGTTGGATCCACACCACAGAGAGCTGGTGAAGGAGAAACCGAGGGGCTGATGGGAGACAGCGGTGACTGGGCAGAGGAACTGGCAGAGATCTGAAGAGGAGGGAGAGGGAGGATGGTATGGCATACTGGAAGCAGAGAAGAATTATAGCTGGTTTGGGGGGGGGGGGGGGGGGAGGGGGGTTGTGAAGGTTTACCAAACACGACCAGAGCAGGTCTCTGGCCCAAACACAGAGGGGAAGGTCCTCCGAGACCACCAGACTTGGACGGCCGTTTTGGTCAATGGTAAGACCAGCTTCATGGTTATTGAAACTTGGGGCATGTAAAAAAAATGGCACAGGAAACAAAGAGACAAACCTAAGGTCCACAACACAACATGGGATGTATAACAATACAGTGCATGTTGAAGGATCTTGAAATAACCATACACTCTCTATCTTCAATATGTTAGCTAGATAAACAATATATGAACAGTTGTGTTTTTAACTATTTCGTTTTTAAGGTTGTAAATATGTGCATGTAACAAATTTGAGATAGATGTACAATTAGCTGTAGTCACAATGCATGTGGTATACTGTATTACCTGAGTGGTAGAGAATGAAAGGCATAAAAGGAGAGAAAGTGTATCTTTAGAAATGCCATATGGAAAAGAAACAGATGCCATTGAGGAATAGAAACTGGCCTAATGGTGTTCCAGTTGTCTGCTCTATTTTGTTTTGACTCTAGTTTGTGTTGACTCTTATGACATATTGTAAATAAAAGAAATGTAAATGCATGATTGTGTCTTAGTACTTCATGTCTATTCCCTACAAGCAAATCTATATTTAGCTCAGATGTCAACAAGTACGCAGATCCACAAGAGTTTTACTCTGTCAAACTCTATATAAATGTTTGTTCACAGTGCATTTATTACACTCGATGACCAGGGTTTAAGGCGAGACACTACAGGTGAATAGGGTATTTTTTTTAAATAATAGATATCATCATGAAACTTTCTCAGTTGATTACTTATGCAAGTATATTAAAAAAATGTATTACAAGTTTTTGAAATTTGTATGTTTAATTATGCAAATTAGGCATTATCTCGTTAAATATGCACAATTTTGCATATATTTTCGGTAGATAGATCTGACCATATGATAAAGCCAGGTGCAAAATTATTTTTTCATTTTGTTCACACACAAGATGAAAAAAGAATTTCAGAGGGATTTCAGGATATATGCTTTCATTACCTAGGAAATCAAAATATACTGTCCATAGCCTTAAAAAATCAATTCTCGCCATATTTTTTTTATTAAAAAGTCACATAAATCAGGCCAGAAATGATTTATAAACAAATCCCTCTGAAAATATCTTCAGAATACTGCTAAGTGTATAACTGGAAAGTTTGGTGTACATAGGTGCTACACAGGCTGAGAAGTTTCTACTGGAGAATGACAAAATACTCATTTTGAGAAAACAGCATTTAAAGATTTGTAATGTAAAAATGAATACTTTTTTTAGTGGAAACAACTATTTACAGACACAATATCTTATCAAATCATCAGCACCAACAATACAAACCAACTAAATCACATTACAACTTATAACACAGCATTTATGGCCTTCAAATGAACAGAAAAAGAGTCAAAAACACACATCTAAATGTCAGAGCGCGTCACGTGATGCATCTGAACCAATCACGTTGTCAGAAATGGACACCAGCCAATGAGATTTCGGTTTTAGAGTTAAATGCCCATTTTACTTTCACGATTGGTTGCTGATAAAAAGGAAATGACCATATTTGGATCAGACAGCGTTGAACAGGAGAAAGAGAGCTTTCCAACGGTGTGTGTGATGACAGGGTGCAGATAGCGATCGCAGAGCAGCATGTTAATATATAACGACAACTTTTTGTTGAATTTAGGAGAAATCTACAGACGCAAATGGACAAAGTGTAGTAAAATAAACACCTAAATGTGTATTTTGGAATTTTTTTCACCTCAAGTCTGAAAGAAGACATGCTATTGAAGACAAATAGCCCAAAATCTCAAAATTGACCAGTGAAAAAAAAACGATGTTTTTGCCTGCCGTGTCTCGCCTTAAGAATAGAGTCTTACTGTCAGTAAGTAATAAAGCAAGGTGACATTTTTAACTGATTTCATGACCTTCATTTACTGTATGCAAACTGAAATATACTTTTTATGGCTACATAAATATTTGAAACTTATTAATAATGCATATTATAAATATTGAGAATATATGTCACAATTAAATCTCTATATAACTACAATTGGGGCAGTTTAATTCATTGTGATAAATTTAACATAACTTAACATTGCATAAATGTCCAATCATTCACACATTTGTTTCCACTTTATTTGTATCTGCATAAATACAAGAATGAAATTATGTTAACTGAAATCATAAGTTGTTTTATTAATACATTAAATATTTGAAGCATATTGATAATGTATATTATCAACATTGATTATTTATTTCATGGTATGTCTCAAATAGGCTGTGTGTTTTTGTTTGTCTAATTTCTGTCTAATTTTCTCCCAGATGTGCGCACAATGGCCAGTCAGAATGCCAGTGGCAATCAGCTGATACAATTGGTCAACGTTGACCCCGTCCGGAGAAACATTGCAACGGCGCTGACCCAGATCTTTGTGTGGCCCTTCATCTACCTCATCTTCCTCATGCTCTTCATATTCTCCAAGAAAGAGACTTTCAGAACAGAGGCACGCTATATATTGTTTGGTCACTCTCTCCTGGTAAACCTATTATTTCTTTGTCTGACAGATTTTGTTGGGCTCTTATCACACAACTTTGTTTTAATACCCCTGCATTTCTGTATCCCCATCTGCATGTTGATGGTTGTGCTCACAGCATGTGCACCACTGACTATTACAGCCATGTGTGTGGAGCGCTATGTGGCCATTTGCATGCCTCTCCGACATCATGCGATCTCCACCTCTAGAAGAGCCATAATGGTGATTTTAATGATTTGGATCCTGAGCTCCATAATCCCCTTTGTTGATATGTTCATTCTTGTCAGCACTGCCTCTCGTGAATACTTGTCTCAACTCACACACTGTCACTATGAGATTATGATTCCGGAAAAGATTCGTCTTTTTGCTAGGAGTTTGTTGTACATTGTGGGTCTTGTGGTTATTTTGATCATTGAAGTCTTTTGTTATGTAATGATATGCCTTGCTGCACGTGCAGCTTCTGGTGACAATAAGAAGTCAGCATCAAAAGGGCAGCGCACCATTTCCCTGCACATAATTCAGCTGTTTTTATGTACTGCCGAGTTGATGGGCCCTTACATTGAGAGTGTAGTTATGCAGTATGATATTCAATCCTATCTGACTGTCCGATTTATAAATTTCCTGGCATTTAGTGTCACTTCTAGAGCAGTAAGTCCTCTTGTCTATGGGTTTAGAGATGAGAAATTCTATGCTGATGGCTTACTATTTCAGATGCAAAAACAACACCATCTCATCTGACACAATTAAACAATCATGATTATCTTTTAGCAAAGTATTTGATTAATACTTCAGTCAAACTGCATGGTTTGTAAATGTTTTGAAAGTGCCTATGTGATTTTAACATGCCTAAATGCATGTAATAGCAAGTTATTTGAATCATATCACATTTTCAGAACATTATTCTCTCCAGTTTTTGATTTTAAAAATTGCATTAAAGGGTTAGTTCACCCACCCTCACCCTCAAGTTGTTCCAAACCTTTATGAGTTTCTTTCTCCTGTTGAACACAAAAGAAGATATTTTAAAGTATGTTGGTAACCAGACAGTCAATGTTCCACACTATGGAAGTCAATGGGCATGCACCGTCAACTGTCTGGTTATTCATACTGATTAGTAACAACATGAGGATGAGTAAATTATGACAATTTTGTTCATTTTTGGGTGAACTATCCCTTTAAGAGTGACTATATTCCATGTAAAATTATCCAGATTTTGTATTTGTCTGGCCAATAAGGTCTTTGGATGGTGCCTCTCAGAAGCAGTATATTGCTTAATAGTGACCTCTATTGGCTCGATTGAGCATTATTTTCTTTACATTACATACATGTCAAAGTAAAAAAAGAAAGTATGTATAAATATAATCTACAGTAAGCGTTTAAGGGGTCTGTTGCATTCTGTAGGTGAACATCATGTCAATCTAACATACAGTAAAGTAAATATACACAAATAAACAATGATTCAAGCTCAACAAATGTACATTTTGGATTTAGAATTTCTGTTGTTTTGGTTTTCCAAATGTTTTTCATGGGTAACGTCTGTAATGTTTTGCCACCCTGGATGCAGCACACTTTCTTTCTGAGGCGTCTTAGGAAAAAATTTATAGGCCTATCAGCGGTTACTACAAGTGATAAATGTCCTATTGAAATATTAAAAAATAAATATGATGTGCCAAAATGTAAATACATTACACACACAGCTTTGTTGCAACACTATCAAATCAGTACAGTTTATGTGATGCTGCAAGGCTCACATCTCCTTTAATATAAACACTTATTACTCACAAAATGGTTTAACACACTATTTTGTAGATGTTCATTGCAATCATTAGATTATAAAATTACAAAGAAACAGCCCTTAAGTCTGAACCAGAGTGGTTTTAGCATCTCAAACATGTGTATGCACAATACGTAAACAAATACCCTAACAGAAACGTCATGCAAATAAAACTTAAAAGTGATAATGCCAACATGTTTGCTACATGTCTATAATGTGTTGTGGCCTTTGCATGCTACTGTGACATGATGCAATCCTGACTCCAAACAGCCTTTCTTGTGATTTCTGTGTAGCTATTCTTGTATTTTGAACCCTGAGCTCTATAAACTCTTTGTTTATGTGTACATTCTTATACTACTGCATGAGATAAGTGCTTTCTGAACTCGCTTGAGGGTTTCATCACTTTCGGATCTTCTTTTTGTTGAGTATATTTTACGTTTTTTTTTTTTTTGGAGCCAAATGGTTTTGTGAGATAGGTTTTTTCACCATTAAACTTAGAGACAAACTGAACTTTCTATATGATACTTTCTATATGATACAATTTTTTTTTAAAGTATTGCAACAATACTGGCAAAAGGAAATATAATTAGTTGCATTCATTGTGGTAAATGAAACATAACTAAAATTGCATAAATGTCCAAACACTCACACATTTATATATAAAATGTCTATATGGAGGGAAGTGTGTGTACATTATAATATTATAATGAAGAATCATGTGACACTGAGAAATGGACACATTTTAAAATATAATACAATAGAAAACAATTATTCACATGAAGACCATGTGAAGTCAAAAATGCATTACATTTACTTTATAATTCACTTGTCACACCATACTTAACGTATGGTATTGAAATATGGGGAAATACATACAAAACTAGAACCAATCCAATTTTCCTATTACAAAAGAAGGTTATCAGATTAATTAATTATGCACCTTACAATTCACCAAGTAATTTACTGTTTCATCAATCAAAAATTTTGAAGTTTTATGACTTAGTTGATTTGTACACGGTAAAGTTTATTTACCAAGTCAAACATAATAAAATTCCTAAATGTTTACAATTATTATTTACCCAGCGAGAAAGTAAATATAATCTCAGAGGACTATGTATATTTAATCAACCACAAGTACATTCTACATTAAGAGAACATTGTTTATCAAATAAAGGAGTTAAATTATGGAATAGTTGCTGTAATGAGTTAAAACAAGCCACGTCTATTTTTCAGTTTAAAAATATTTACAAGAGAATAACATTGGAAAAATACTTAATAGAATGAAAATTAATTAAATAGGCTTGCTTCTGGTGTGGACAATGGTCCACCAATGTGTTAATGTTAATTTTATGAAAGGATGTTGTCACTAATGTGTTGCATTTATGATTCTAAAGTTAAGGGCAGGCACAATAAGCTTTAGCTTCTGCCTGCACCTGGTCATCTATTGTGTTTATGTTTCGAATGATTGATTGAATGATCTGTAAATGACCAAACTGAAATAAATGAATGAAAAAAAAAATGAAAAAAAAAATCACAGAGCGGGGTCACTGAGTGCTGAGGCACATGAAAAGTTGTAAATGCTCAGCTGATATTATTATTATATATATATATATATATATATATATATATATATATATATATATATATATATATATTATATATATATATATATATATATATATTATATATATATATATATATATATATATATATGGGGAAATACATACAAAACTAGAACCAATCCAATTTTCCTATTACAAAAGAAGGTTATCAGATTAATTAATTATGCACCTTTATTATGCAGTGAATTTCTCCGTTTTTGACACATTTGGCTTTCCATGGTTGAGCAGTTGCATGCAAGCCTCACATCACCAAGTACCATGCTAAGCATCAGATGAAGTGGAGTAAAGCACGTCACTGGACTCTGGAGTAGTGGAAACATGTTATTTGGAGTGACAAATCACGCTTCTCTGTTTGGCAGTCTAATGGGTGAATCTGGTTTGGCCAGATGCCAGGAGAACGTCACCTATCCGACTTCATTGTGCCAACTGTAAAGTTTGGTAGAGGGGGAATAATGGTGTGATACTAGTTTTTCAGGGGTAGCCCCATTACTTCCAGTGAAAGAAATCTTAATGCTTCAACATACCAAGACATTTTGGACAATGCTATGCTTCCAAATTTGTGGTAAGAGTTTGGGGAAGGCCCTCTTCTATTCCAGCATGACAGGATGAAATTCCGCTAAGACATGGTTGGATGAGTTTGGTGTGGAAGAATTTCACTGCCCCGCACAGGCCCCAGACTTCAACCCCATCCAACAGGTTTGGGGTGAAATGGATTCGAGGATGCCTTCTTGTCCAACATCAGTGCCTGACCTCACAAATTTTCAACTGGATGAATGGGCAAATATTCCCACAGAAACTTCAGAAAATTACCAAAGAAATCTTGTGGAAACCCGAAGAGTGGAAGCTGCTATGGCTGCAAACGGGGGACCAACATAATGTAGATTGAATACAATATCATTACAGTCCATATTGGTGTCAGGTTTCCCAATATTTATGCCATATATATATATAAAGTCATGACAACAAAGGCATTAGCCTACAAATCGTCCCGATTAATTGTCTCACAACTTGCTAGATGAGCAACTTGATGGGGAAGAGTTGAGAAAGTGTTCTGACCAATTCACTCTTACTATTCAAAGCTGAAAGAAGTTGTTAGTTGAGGTCGATTGAATTGGTTTATCAAGAGCTTTCTTCAGTTATTTAACCCAAAGTAAACACACAGTAGCTATGGCTCTTTATGTTGCATTGATAGATATATTTTTGTCCACTAAGTATTTTTTTCTTATCATGTGGACTTGTTTTCTGCCACACCCCTTTGAAACGTGTAGGTATAGGGTTGCCAAATGTCCCGTATTAGCCGGAACGTCCCTTATATTGGGCCTAATTGATTTTTCCCATACATGACCACTCTTGTCCAGCTCATTGAATCTAACTAAGTGGGCGTTATTTGTTATTTTAAATGTAGACGAGCGACAAGCGTGCTCAAATTGAAAGTAAAGCATTAATCTATAATAGAAAGCTTTTCTATTAAACGTCTTTACTGTCACTTTGACAAATTTAATGCATTAATTTCTTTTTTTTTAAGTTCGTACTGACCCCAAACTTTTAAACGGTATAGTGTGCTACAAAAACATTCAGTGATTTGTGTGTACTGTATGTAACATTTATTTACATGTCGTTAAAATTATTTTTAGGATTAAGTTGTGTAAATAAGGACAAAATGTGTTTATAGCCTATAACAGACACTGAGCTGCATGACACAGTACAAATATTTTTGAGTGTCACTTGTTTTCCTATAAAGAACCATGATTGTCTCTTATTTCACTTTTCTAAAATTGGCAACCCTACTGTACGTGCAGGCCATGCACATCATTGGCCTCTAGATGTTCTCAAAGCACTTTGTTTTGTGATAGCTATAGCGTCACCATACTGTGCAAAACAACCACTAGCTCACTGTTTACCGCCTGTTATACAACCTTTGTACTGACGCAGTGTGTAAATGTGCGTCAAACCCTATCTTTCCTTGAACTTAAACCGCTAAAATCAAGATTAAAGGTCCGAATAAACGGATCAATGCATGGAGGACAGAGTCCTTTACCAGTATAAATACTGGTGGGCAGTGCTGTCAACTTTAAAAATTGCAAGAGCTTTACTTTAAGACAAATACAGGCTTAAGGGATAAATCTACGAATATTATACTTATTTTTTATTAGTAAAAGACTGTAAGGCAATATGCAGGCTTTTAGAAACTGTGGTTTGTGTGCTAGTGGGAATCTTCTTAAAAGTCGGACCGACTTCCTGGTTGCCCGGAGAAACATGTCTGTGCTGCGACTCAGCGCTGCGTGCGTTCAACTTCTCAAGTAAGATTGCGTGCATTTTTTTGTTGCGATTTTAATGTCGTGGTGGATATTTGTGTCAGAGTGTTATTTTAAATGTAGGTCCTATGCTTAGTCTAATTTATTTTGTTATATCAAAGGAACAAGACCAATGTGTTCTGCAGCAGCAGCCCCGTTCATCTCCTGCGCCTGCCGAAGGTTGCCCGATCCAAAGCAGTTGCTTTCAGTATCAGCAGCGGCCTCTGTGCGGTTCCTTTCACACAGGTAACTAATGTAAACATGTTTAAATTTTGCATTTACGCTATAGACACTGAGCAATTAACAAACTTGTAAAACGCACATAGAGGCGAGAGTTGACCGCATGGGATAGTTACGTGAATTCAGGTTGATGGTCCAAGTTATATCCCAATCGCACTGAATTCACCACTACCTATATTAGTTTATTTTTTCTGTTGAACACAAAATCATTTTTTTTTAAGAATGTTGGTAATCAAACATAGCAATTTGTCCCGGCAGTCATGGCTACAGTCAACTGTTACCAACATTCTTTAAAATATATTATGTTGTGTTCAACAGAAGAAAGAAACTCGAACAGGTTTGGAACAACATGAGTGTGCGTAAATTATGACAGAATTAATTTTTTGGGGTGAACTATCATTTAATGATTCTCTACTTTTTAATAATTGTTGCCAAATCAAAAGGTTTTCTTATTGAATGCTGCCTCTTTGTAATTGGTTTGATTTAAGCATAGCAAAATAGTAAATTTGAAAGTTTATAAAGGGACATTTTAATCAAATAATACTGCCCTAGCTGTGTGCGTTATTATATAAGTACATGATGAAATTTGTGGTTATGCGAGTCATGTTGATTCAGTAACCGCTCTGACTCAGTTTTGGGTGTCGTTGATTCACTAAAAAGAATCTTCTCAAAAGAGGCATTTGTCTTGGAGCTCGTCACACTGTACATTTCTGATTCATTGAAAAGAACCAACTCAAAAGTAATTTACAAAAATCGAAAAAAGGGTTCCAGATATTAATCTTGACCATTATGGCAAGTGTAATGAAACGCATCCCTTTTTCCTCCAGCAGGTTGATAATCTCTCGCATGAATCCCTGATTCGTCGGGCCTCTTGTCTGGTCACAGACAGTGCCAACACATTCCTCTCTCAGACAACGCTGGCCCTTGTGGATGCCCACACACAATATGCAAAGGTAATACTTCTAATACACTGCATTTTAGTCCACTCAGTAAAACTTCATAATGTGGTGGAGACTTGATTGATGTCTAAAATATTGTTTGAACTTTTCTCAGGCACTACATACACTCATTGCCCTTCAGAAGCGATACATTACCTCAATAGGAAAACTGACCCCTGCTGAGGAGGACAGCATTTGGCAGGTGATCATTGGCCAGCGAGTAGAGGTAAATTCTGTTCTTTTAAATGTTTGTTTACATTTTGTAGAACAAGGTCTGCTTTCGTTTATCTAAGTGTTGTTTACCTTTTGCAACAACATGAATAATGATTAATAAGACTGTTTAGCAGACCTTGTTGATATCGGAAGTAGTTCTATCTAATTGAAGAGGACTCAGTTTCAGAGCTTTCACGATGTTTCTCTCTTTTGTCAGGTTAGTGATAGATTGGAAGAATGTAAACGCTTTGAGTCAAACTGGATGAATGCCATCCACATCTGTGAGTTGTCAGCAGAGGCAGCCTACAATTCAGGTATGTTTATCAATTGGCCTTATTTATTACAATCCGTTAAAAAACACTTCTTGTATGAGATTGATCCAGGCTGTGAATTAATTCAATCCTGATATTTTTACAGGGGCAGAGCATGCATGCACAGCAACAAAGACTAACCTGCAGGTGGCACAGTCCAAAGTGGAGGAGATTAGAAAGATCTCAAGAGAAGCAAAGAAAAAACTGGCTGAGACTAAAGCAGAAGAAATCCAGAGAATGGCTGAATATGTGTCCAGCATTGACATTAATGACCTGGAAGATATTCCAGAGGCCTACCTTCGTGAGGACTAGAACAAATACAAATGTTCTTGAGTTTGCAATTCTGTAGCAAGCAGTGAATCACTCAATGAGTATGACTGAATCCAGAATGCACCTTGAAATGAATTTGCATTTTGCAATGAGTATTGTTATGGAATTAAAAAGTCCTGATTTTAAAGGCCTCATTTAATCCATATATGTGTTCAAAACAATAGAACAGGTTAAAGTCTAACATTTTTATTTAAAATAACTTGTATTACCTGTTAAAGTTGTTGACACAGCTTGTAAGATCCATAGATTGCTTTGGAAATAACATTTTGTTTTGGTATTTGTATATATGTATATATTTTCATATTGTTTATTTTTTGATGCAATTACATGATGTGAGTTAATGCAACATTGAAATTATATCACAGGATGATGTGATATTACAATGTATTTCTACAAAGTTGCAATCAATCTGTTTTATATTTTTAAGAGATCACCTGCTATTTATTATCTTAATAAATGGAAATTTATTCAGAAAAGTTTTTGCAAAATGTTTGAATTCCATTCAATAGAACTGAATTATGGTGCTTTGCTGTTTGACAGTGTGATTTGTACATTTATAATATTTTGTGTCATTCAAACATAAACTTGTTTAATGACATTATCATTTATTATAATTAGCATGTGTTTTATCATTAAATGCAGTTAAAGATGCTTTAATTTAATGAGTTTCATGTTGAAGTTTAAAGTTTTAACCAACAGAGGGCGATGGCATGCTTTCTTATGGAAAATAATGGGAGAATGGTGTCAGAAATAAACATTGTGTAGACTAAAATAATATTGTAGTCTAATAACACCACAGAAGTCTGTTCAATCACTTTAATAAAGATGTTTAGGGATAGTACACTAGGGATAGTACACTAAAAATGGATTAGATTTCTAAAATCATTTACTATTGAGTTTTTTTCTCTCTCTTGTTTTGGACACAAAAATAGAAGTTATGCAGAATGAAAACCTGTTATTCACTTTCATTGCATCATTTGCCCATAAAATCAACGTTGACTGAGACTATCTTTCAGCCTAAAAAGATTATCTTTTTATTTGACACTGACAGCATTTATTTAATACAGGTTCTTCAAACTGAAGTTTCATTCAGTATCAGTGTATATTCCAGCACAGTGATGTGTTTCTTTCCTACCGACATATTCATTGATTCTAATCATTCAATGGATAGTTAAATGAAAAATGAAACCTGTATGAGTTTCTTTCGTCTGTTGAATACAAAAGAAGATATTTTAAAGAATGTTGGAAACCAGACAGTTGACGGCACCCTGATTTTTCATAGCAGGAAAAAATTAGCCTACATGGAATGCAATGGATGCTGTCAACTTTTAGATAACCAACATTCTTTAAAATATCTTCCTTTATGTTCAACAGATGAAAGAAACTCATGGAACAACTTGAGGGTAAGTAATGACAAAATTTACATTTCTTTGTGAACTATCCCTTTAAGGCGTGTGGCCTGTATTTATTACTGAGAATACAAAGAGATTTCGACCTTTACGAACTTTCCCTCTAGCACTAACTACCTTTAAAAACAAACTATCATTGCTATATTATTTAATGTTCTGCAGATCGTTAGAAATTATTTAAAAATTGCTTAAAATGTTGGCTAATCAAATTCGATATGTTCTCTCTTCTCCACGATGTCACGATTCACGAACTCCACGAAAATATTTGTCTGTATGTGTATCAAGTTCCAGAAGTCTTTGCATTAGAGGAGTAACATTCAGAAGATCGAGGACCAATAAAAATGATTGATTGGTGTAAATGGCACCACTCAGCTGGGGATTTATCACTCTTGGAAGACATAAATAAAACACAAGGATCATGGAAAGCGTGCCCAGCATGGCTCACTCTTTAATCTGAGTGAACTGGGCGACATCTCCCAGCACCCCATTGAGCCAAGCCATTCCAATATGCCCAATTTTGTTACAAGGAATATTAGAGCACATGCATTCCAGCACGACCATGAAGTTGAAGAAGACAACTACACAGCGTGTATGAGACTATTGAAAAGCCTATCGATATCAATTAAAGGAGCTTTAAAATACCTAAAGATATGCCGGGACACTGTTTTGCTTTTTAACTTTGCGCAGCCTTGTTTTTTTCTCCATTAATTTGAAGCTGTTGCTATTATAATTCCATCAATCATGTCTCTGAACGAGTGTAAATGCTAACTGCAAGCAATGCCCTGCGTTTTTGACGAGTTTATTTTTAGTCGGAAACAACCACTGCTGGACTGTTCCGCCCACGCGCGGTTCGGCTGGTGTGTGCGCGCGCGCGTGGTGTGTGTGTGTGTGTGTGTGTGGATCAGACACCGAGGAGGAACTCACTACTGCAGTCAGAAAACCATGGCAGAGGAAGTAAGACACATCTTTGGGAATAGCACGTTTTTCAATGGGCTTCTACCCCTCCTCGGACTTCTATTGAGCGTATGCACCGGTGGGTACTTTATCTTTTCCAGGATGATAACAAGTCATCTTGCCCTGGACTTACTTTAAAGTTTAACATGCAAGTTTTGGGGTGAAGTTTACCTAGCGAGCTTGGATCGGATGTCTGCGATAGTATGCCCATGTTTAAAAATGCTCCGTTAGCAGTTAAAGTTAAAATGAACTGTTATACTAACAATAATAAACTGTTCATTTTATTTTCAGACATTTTTGTTTTACCTTAATGTGCTTGGGTTTATGAAACTGTGATTTATTATTAGGCTAGCCTATACAAGCAAGCGTGTCTTGATATTAATTTCTTTAAAACACTTTCATTTGCATGATTTATTTTCTTTAGAGTCCTTTTATAAAAGATTTATTATAGTTTTTGTGAATTTAATGCATGATGTAAAATCATGTTTATAGTATTTCTATATATAGCAATGGCTTTAAATTACTTTAAGATGCATTCAATAATTCTTTGGCTAATTCGTTGTAGTATTATTATTATTTTTTTTTTACACATTTTGTTATAAATTAATAGTATTTTTATTTGTCCATCTATCTCTCTCTCTCTTTTGAAAGAAATATCACTATTAGTATTCAAAATAAAATGTACAATCACAATAAACAGCACTGCTATGTGGAAACAGTTAGTAAACAAACTTAATGCATCCAGGATGGTAGGTGTCAGTATGAAGTTCAAAACGACTGCAGCGTATTATGGCGAACTAAACAAAAACTTACTAAGTCCCAGTTCGCTAAGTAACGTATGCACTTTTCTATGTCACTTTGTAATATAAATAGTGTGAGTAGTTTGTTCACACTGAAAATTCCACACACAAAAAAGAAAGCACACTTCAAATACCCGCATATGATGCATGTAATTAACAGAAAAATGAACACTTTTTGCTCTTGGTTGCAGCTTTCCTTACATAGCAGAACGCTATAGGGGCTATCAGACTCCTGGATGACAAAATAACCTTCTCAAATTCATACACGCTTGATGGAAGAGACAAGAGTAGTTGGTCATTTGGGACACACAACTTCTATGTTCAGAGAAGTTTCAGATTCGACTGTTTCATGTAAGTTATGCTGAAACACCCAGAATGATGAACCAGAATGGAATGGTTGTAAAGTGTTTGAGTAAATGGTGAAGAACAAGTGAAAGGTTGGGTGTGTTTAGGCAAGGGGGTGGAGGGCATACTTTAGTGCCTGAAAGGAAAAGGACTGAAGCCGCAGAGTCTGGACGTATTGACCTGTTATTTGGCACTCTGCCAGTGGGACCTTCCACTTTTGTTGCCTTAAATATTAGGTTAAAATAGGAGAAACTGTCTGCCTGCCCCTTAGTAAAACACTGCAAGAGGAAGCGGTACTGTATGTCACACAGAATGACTATAATCATGTCGTTTGTAGCCCAATGGGAAGGGTGGAAAAATGGATGCAGCAAGCAACTTTAAGCATAAATAAAGCATTTGCTAAATGGTAGGTTTAGGTCATGGGTCTTGGTAGTTCACTTTGACAGACTAGTGGCGTTTTTCCACTGCATGGTACGGTACGGTTCGGTTCGGTACGGCACGCTTTGGCGCTTTTCCACTGCATGGTACGGTACGGTTCGGTTCGGTACGGCTCACTTGTGGTGCTTTTCCACTGCATGGTACGGTACGGTACGGCGCGCTTCGGCGCGCTTTAAATGGTACCTGGTCTGTTGAGGTTCCAAGCGTACCGTACCGGTACTAAAATGTGACGTGAAACACTGCAGATCACTGATTGGTCAGACAGACAGAATCGTCACTACCAGCGTCATTGGATTTGCGACACGAGACACTAAACCCGCTATACAGAGTCATATAACCAGTAGACAACAGCCAACACGGTAGCACCTGTGTTTTACTTACTTGAAAAAAAAAGAAGAGATCAACACTTTAAAAAGGAAATGGCTGAATCGTGGTCGAGGTGCAGACGTTCCTCTCGTTGGTTGCCTAGGAGCGGGTCCAGCGAGAGCTGGATGGGGCAAAACAGAATGAAAAAGTGTTCCAAGAAGTAGCAGCTAGCTCAGCTCTTAGCCGCACACGGCTATCACCGGACCTACAAACAGTGTAACGATCAGTCCCACCCACTTTGAATGGGTACTAACTGCAGTGGAAAAGCAACCGAGCTAGCGAACCGAACCGTGCCGTACCGAGCCGAGTCGTACCACGCAGTGGAAAGGCGAAGCCGAACCGAACCGTTCCGCGCCGAATCGAACCGTACCGAACCGAACCGAGCGTACCATGCAGTGGAAAAGCGCCAGAGATGCTAATGTTGAATCTGCATCTAGTGCATCTTACTGCATCTTTAAGTTAGCATTTCTACTGACTTAAAGATGCAGTAAGAGTAGATGTACTATATGCAGATTCAACATTAGCATATCTGTCAAAGCAAACTACCATGACTTAACCCTACCATTTAGAAAATGCTTTATTTGTGCTTGCTGCATCAATTATTCCACCCTTCCTATAAGCGATTTCTGAGAAACACTGTTGAAAGTGGATCGGCCCGAGCACCACGACACACTTGCAGCCAATCAGCAGTAAGGGGCGTGTCCACTCATGATGGTGGATGAGAGAGGCTGAGCAAGAGGGAGATTTGAAGAAAGACTGTAGATAGAGAGATAGCTGAGAGACATTACTAAAGAGAAAAGGTTAGAGAAATATCACTGGAAAAAAGGGTTTTGATCAGGAAAGAGCTTTGGGACCCTTGTTAATATTAGAAAAGCTTTCCAGCCCTGGAAATACTGAAGCGGGAAGGCCTGAAAACGGATGCCAAGGTTCCGATGTTTCATGCTCCATGAGTAACATTGGTTTTGCTGTGTTTCACAGAACCAAGATATGCTGTTGTTGTAATGTTAGCTATAGTAGCTGGACAGTTTAGAGTGTCATTGTTTGTCTGGAGCTGGTGTGCTGCCGGCAACTAACAACCAACGCTTACACTGTATGCTTCTCCCTTGTCGTTCATCTTTGCGTTATTTTTCACAAAGCAGAATTTTGCTTAGTTTTAGCTATGATAAAGAGACATCCACTCTTGCATTGCATGTTCATGCCTTTTGGGGGCGGAGCAATGAAGGCAGAGATGTGTTTGTTTTGGGTTGATTTCAGTGTTTTTCAGAAATCATTTACTGCACCTTTAACCAATAAGGAACATTAATGGATGTAGAATTAACAGTTACCAGACTATATCACAGAATATATCACTGGATTGAATTTAGTTTATGTTAATTTTTGTTGACAATTTCATGGGATTCTGAAACTTTTTGTATGGTTTTTTATATATCAGCCTGGTCAATTAATGGTATATGCATATATATATATATTTATTACATTTATAAAAAATACAATGATTAGAGTAGAATAATAACAAAAATAAAAACACTATTTGTTTTTTTTATTTCAACCACTTTGCCTGGGTAGATGAATCCTTTTAGACGATGAATGTCTTTTCATGCATGAATCATAAATCCAACGAGTATGTAATTTGAAGAGAGAATGAGACTTGAGGCTTTGTCAAGTCAGCAGTTTACCTCACGTGTTTTTCTGTATTGTGCAAAGTGATTTCATAGGGTCATTTCAAGTATACATTTAGTAGACAGGCCATTCACTGCAGTCACTGTCGGCAAATGACATGCAGGCTAATCCAGGGTCACGTAAGGACAGAGCACACACACACACACACACACACACACACACACACACACACACACACACACACACACACACACACACACACACACACACACACACACACACACACACACCACACACACCACACACACTGTACACTGAGTGTCTGTGATAGCTTCTCTGCTGTAGATTGAGAGAGATCTATGTTATAGAAATGCAGTCAGCAAGAGTCACCCTGACGGGCAAATTAGACCAAGGTGAAAGCAATGCAAGCTCAGCTCCTTCATCACGCAGGTGATGCATCACAAAAAATATAGGTTAGCCTATGTTATTTCATTGCTGCATGATAAAAGGATAAGCCAGAGTGTGATTTAGGCAAATTTTTTATTTTTTTTGTTGGCTTCCCTCTCGCAAAGATAGGCAACTTAAGTTTTTGCTGCTTTGTATAGCACATAGAAATGACCAATGCATGTCAATAGTGATCCAGAATGCATGCATAGTTTCATGGGCCAATTTAGACGGGCTGACTCTTTGTTATGTGCACCGCATCATCCAGCCCATCTTTGTACTTCAATTTAATCTCACTTAGCCTACATAACTGCAGGCTGAAATCTGACAATCACATTAAAAGATTCTTTTGAAGGAGGTCCATCAGGAAATGACTGTTAGCCTTTATTGTGAGCTGAGGCAGCACGGAGGGGCGCAAGCCATGACCGCAAAGAAGCATTTTGCTGTGAATGTCTTCCATCCTGGAAAGATGTGATAATTAGAGTCTCTGTAACTGGGCTGCTCTCCATTAAACAATGTAATGCCGTAACCTTCAGCCCTGGGAA
Source organism: Chrosomus eos (assembly GCA_036326025.1). NCBI lineage: Eukaryota > Metazoa > Chordata > Actinopteri > Cypriniformes > Leuciscidae > Chrosomus > Chrosomus eos. The sequence continues at coordinate 31,877,357 of CM070825.1, read as the reverse complement.
AGTGCTGTTGCCTGTTATGTGCATACTTTGTTGAAAATATCAGAATGGCTGATTCAAAATCATATTATTTTAAGTTGACATTGAATGAAGATTCACATGTATCTATTTTCTAAATGCATATTATATGTCTTATTGTGAACAATTCATCAGTGAATGTTTCATTTAAAAAAAATAAATAAATAATAAAAAATGTCATGGGATACGATTAATTAATAATTGATAAAAAAAAACCTTTTACCTGTAAAAAATAAATAAATAATTATATATATTATATATATATATTATTTTTGAAAAAATCATTAAAATATATTGCAATATTTTAAGAATTTGGCACGTGTTTTATAATTTTTAAAAAAAAAAGATATTAAAATGCCATTTATACATAAAGTGACAAATGTTTTTTTTATTTTCTGAATTATTTTTGGCATTTTTTTAAGTAAAAAAAAAGTCAGGGTGATATAATTGTCCTGACATCAAAGAAAAAATGCCTAATTAAAAATGACATTTTCTGAAAATAAAACGTAACATAGTTATATTTCTTAGAAAAAAAATATTATTAAATTAAATTAAATTTAAAAAAACAATTGTCCGCAAAGTCATGCAAAAAACGTGCAGGAAAATTATATCATATAGAGGATCCCTGCAGACCATTATAGCCTGTGCATCATTTGGGTTTGTCAAATTGTCATTCAGTTGTTTTTTTATAAATTTATAGCATCATTTTAATTATTTGATGTTAATTTCCCATTATTGCTATACACAATATATATTGACACAATGATATCAGTTCAGTGCGTTTTCCATTTTCAATGATGTGATTGGTGCTGAAGAACGTCCTCTAGTTTCCTTACCGAACCAAATCCATCTGTTCTCCCAGCGCTGAGAGCCCCCTCTATCTGGGCATTGGAACAAAGAGAGCATTTTATGTGCAATGATCTTCCATGCTGTCTTTGTAATTGTTAGTCGCTGTGGAAGTTTTTAACAAGGGCTACCGGGCAGGAACACAGTTCATGTGCTGTGATGTTGACGAGGCCTCAGCTGCGTTCTCTTTAGCTATTGATGTATGAGGTAATCGCAGGGTCCTTAAGGTCCTGCAGATATATGAAGGTGGTTCTGCTACATTATATTATGACCGCATGCTGCCCTGAGAGCACAAGTCCATGGTTTTCTTTTGTATGACAGGGCAGTTATATTGGAGAACTTGCAATGATTATTCAGCAGCCTTATAAGGATTTCCTGTTGAACTTCTGATAGGAACAAGCTTTTGTTGATGCTTTCAGAGATGTGTCCTGTAATACCACCATTTGAGATAATGTGATATGGGTCAATAAGAGTGTCAACAATAAAGAAACTTTTAAAAAACACATGCAATTTTTAAAATATTAAATGTTTCAAATAAGATAAAATGTATTTTTCAAACATCATGAATTATTAATTTATAAATATAATGTCTTTCACGAGTTGCATTACAAACATATGACATTTTACAGCCTTAATAAATGTTCTTACTTCTTACCTTATCAGAAAAATTTAATTAGATTTTTTTTAAATACCTATTGACCTTGACATACATGAGGGTCTCTGATATCATTACCTGTTTTATGATACATTCATTCATTTTTATTTGATATATTTCTTTATTTATATGTGTCTCCCTGTTGGTTGGACAACATGATTGTTGTTTCTCTTTTTCACTCACATTTTTATCTTTATGCTCGGAAGAAAATATCAAAATGATTTTAATTTACAAAATAAAAGTATGGAAACCAAGCGTCGTTGGCCTGGTTCTTGCTACATTATCATTATCATCAGCATGAAATGTTTGCCAATCAGCATGGTGTTTTTTTTGTTGGGTTTTTTTTGGAAGCTTTGTCATCTATGTCAAAAAATGTGTACCAAGTGCTTGATTTGTTGGGCAAACTGACTCTACAATGCAGAATAATAATCTTTCTCACCTGTGCTAATATTGCTTGTTGACTTTATAGCCAATGGTCACACAGGTGGGCAAGGTATTAAATCGATGGAACTTGACATGCAAACAAACTTAAGGACAAAGCCCACAAGGTATTGGTTATCAATACAGATTAGTGTTCTAGTCTGCCATTTTGTGGACAGGGTGAAGAAGAAAAGGGGAGTGTGCAGAGAAAGTAAACTAGGCCTATTGTGTCTCATGTTGACCAAACCGCTGCATTACTTTCCTCTTTAATTCAGTCTTGTTTGTGTGTCCTTCCCTTTGTGACATCTTGAGTGTTCTGTGTCTTTGTTGGCAACATTTCAACCCCTGAAAGCCTTGAGGAACAACATTGCATGCTTTGATTTTTGGCACTTCCTAGCATACTTGTTTCAGTGCATTTTTGGAGGACATATAGAGGGTTTTGACATTTCCGGTGAAGTTGCATTAACTGAATCATTGTGCATGCAGATCCAAATAATGAACAGATTTGAACACGTATTTAGTTGGAATAGCCCTATCAATTGAGCTCTGCTTCCTGTGAGTGTATGCATGAACACTGAGACTCAGAAGGGAAGGAAAACAATTCTCAGGGAGTTTGGGAAGAAAGTCAAAAACCCAGCCCTTGTATGTTCGGATAGCGTGCTGTTCTGTGAAGCCTCATTAACAGCTCACATTCCATACCATAGTCACTTCATTTTGAAACTCTCATTTTAATTCTAGAGGAACTGCCTGATGCTTAATGTAGTGCGTTTGCAATGATTTTCCAGCTTGGATTTCAAATTTGGATCTATTTTCAGAACAAAGTGGTATTCTGAGAAAAGTTGTTGACTCAAGCAATAGAATAGTACCTCTTTAGAAACTGCAAAAAGGTCTTATGGGTCAGGAAGGTGCTAAATTAGAAGTCTCCACCCTTATTGAGAATGAGAGCCACTGTACTTAAAGGGTACCTATTATGGCATTTAAAATGTTCCTAATATTGTTCTGGGAGTCCCCAACAACAGTTTTACGAGCATGCCATGACAAAAAACACTTTTGTTGTCTTATAACATGCATTTATTTTTACTTGATTTGCTCACCGACTCCCATGAATCGTTTAGCGAGTCATTTTTCCAAACCCCGCCTTTGCGTGACGCTAATCTGTGGTGATATGTTAGCTACCATAGCCCAAAGTTTAGTGGTTAAAGCACATTCAGTCTTTGTTTGCGTTAGCCCAACGCATAAACATATTGATAATGCAGTACTAAGAGGTTACGTTATAGCTATATTCTTTATGACAACTCCATTAACAACGACAAACACTTCACATATTTCAATACAACTGACGACCTATGCGCTGTGCGTACACAACACACACACATACTTATTGAGCATGATACATAAAACATAAAAGCAACAATTAATATTAATAATACTTACAGTTTGTGATTCGGAGAAGGAAGCTGATCCAAATAAACTCGGTAACGTTACTGAACCTTCTTCCTTCAGTATCAGACGGCTCGCGAATCCATACTTTATAGCATTTAGGTTTGTGAAGCAATCATCTTCAAAATGACGCGAACACAGAACAAGGCTATACTTCTGTGGTATAGTTGTATATATGAACTGTAGCCACTTAGTCTTCAAATGCTCCTCACTGGGCAGATGAAAAAAGTTTGCTTTTGCATCGCACTTCAAAACAGCGTCTCGACATGATGTTAGTTTTCCCTGGCGTCTCCGACAGGGTTGCCAGGTCTGCACAACAAAACCAGCCCAATTGCTCATCAAAACTAACCCAATCACGGCCAAAAATAGTCAAATAGCATTCCCGGGTTTTTCCTCAATAACAATCATGTTCCAGTGGGTAAAACAATCACGTCAACCCGTGCACTACACAAACAACCCGCGGAAACAGTGCAGGCATATACGGACCTGGCAACACTGGTCTCCGAACGCAATAATTGGGTGTATCTTATTCAAATAACTTGTCAAGTTGACGTCAACTAGACAAAGGAAAAGCATGTTTGTCGAACGATTCATATCAGCGACTCAGAGTCGACTCTTACTTTTGAGAGACAATAACTTTGTATACGGTGAACTTTAATGTTTAAAACTTTGCAGGATGTTTTCGTTCACTTAGATCTATTTACACACTACATGAAGGGCAATTTTCAAAAATCCATAATAGGTACCCTTTAAGCTCAACTATGGTTGCTGTCAATATTTTATTCAATTCGCAGTCACCAAAAACATTCAAGTAAAAGTAAAAAAAATTGGTGTCTGTAAGATAATATAATATATATATATATATATATATATATAATTATTATTATATATATTTAACGCTTTTCTTTAAAGAAATTAATACTTTTATTCTGTAAAGATGCATTAAATTGATCAAAAGTTACAGTAATGACATTTATTCTGTTACAAAAGTTTTCTATTTCAAATAAACACGGTTCTTTCAAATCTTCTATTCATCAAACGATCCTGAAAAACAAAAGTTTTCTATTTCAAATAAACACGGTTCTTTCAAATCTTCTATTCATCAAACGATCCTGAAAAACAATGTATCACAGTTCATACAAAAATATATGAACATGAAAAAAGACTGCTGAAAATTCAGATCTGCCAAAAACAGACTCTTAAATTAAAATTGGCTTATTAGCTCAGTATGATTGATACAATGAGATTTAAAGATCTGCCTTGAAATTTTGAAATGTAACCGAGAGAGTATGAATATTTAATTTTATTAGACTCAAATAAACCAAATATTCTATTACTTTTACATCTTTTAATATTATTTTTTTTTACAGAATTCTTGATTCTGATTGGTTGATAAATGTTACAGCTATGAAGTAGTTCCAGCTTTGCTGACTGCACTGTGATCCAATATTATTTTGGACATGGGAAATGATAACATGACAAACATTTAGGCAACTTTTTTTTCAATAGTTTCTTTTTAACTATGACACTTTTTTAAAACTTTTTCTTTTAACTAGGGAACTATGACTGTCTCAGCTGCCAGGTAAAAGCTGAATGGAACGACTGTCTGACTCTACACACACACACACACACACACACACGTTTGTTTTTGTGACTTATGAGGACATTCCATAGGCGTAATGGTTTTTATACTGGACAAACTGTATATTCTATCCCCCTACACTGCCCCTGTCCCTAAACCTACCCCTTACAGGAGACATGCTGGATTTTAACATTTTAAAAAAAACATTGTTTTTTATGTTTTTTAAGCTGTTTGAAATATGAGGACGCATGCAATGTCCTCATATTTCACGTGTAAGTTGTAATACCAGTGTAATACCCATGTCATTTTACACATTTGTGTCCTCATATATCACAAAAACAAGCACACACACACACACACACACACACACACACACACACACACACACACACACACACACACACACACACACACACACACACACACACAGAGAGAACCTTGTTACTCCATATGAGAATTGAACGTCTCATTTTCAAACTAAATGTATTCACTCACCAGCACACAAGACAGAAGCACTCTTTTAGTCTTTTGGAGAGAAGCAGTAACTCTTTTTCTAACCTCTGTTACCCAGCTCCTATGTATGAATGACACAAGTATGGAAGAATTTCCCACCACTATAAGCATGTGGCACCTGTAGGGGTTCTCACAGCGATAGCATATGTAAGCAGATGCAAACACGATCATCAACATTAGACAGCATATAAATCAAAAATGCCTAACGTTACCGAATGAAATGTTGACCCAGGAAGACGAGCTACAGGACCGTGCAAGCTTTGGGGGTGTTGATGTTGATCTACTCTATCAATGTTTTGATCATCCAATCCAGATGTAGTCCTTGACAAAAACGTGATTTTTGTTTTTTTTATATAAAACTTAGCCGCATTCAAGTGTTGATAAAAAGCAGAGGGTCCGTTCTTTCTTTTGATACATTGCATCTTCAGATATCATGCAACAAAATATTTTGGGAGCCATTAAACTTTTGTGAAAATGATCCAAAATTCTGGCACTGGCTGGCAACATTTTTCAAATAGTTAAGTATGGAGAGTAGAGATATTGAATATTTAATATTCTGCAACAAATTTACCAAGATACTATTCATGCAGAAGCTACAGATTTTCCTACAAAACGAAGGAAGACACCAATCTTAAGTTAGATAGGCCTAATTAGGCTACAGAAATTTTAGGCTACAGAAATCAGCTTCATTAAATGGTCGAACATGCTCTTTTAACACCAACATTTAAAAGGTCAAAAGGATGTTTTTTTGCTTGGATTTTAGGCTAGGTAAGTGAAATTATATTTATATTTATAATCCACGAGCTGCCCTGTCACTGGTAATAGAGTGGTGCAGGTATTACGTCTAAGCTCCGCCCCCTGGTTCATTTGAGATTTTCCAATGGGGTTTTATAATAGAGTTTTTCAATTTATGAGTGAAATAGATCCTATGGTAAACATAACATGATGATACTTTGATGTTTTGCTCTACAACATTAATTACACCCATACTGAAATGTGAATTTTGAAGCAGTTGTTGAGTTTTATCAACACTAGGAAGTCACAAGTGTAAAATAAATATAGAGATAAAGTGCAGAAGATGCATAAAATGTGAGTTGCTATGGCAGAGTTACTTTATCTTATGGAAAGATAAACTGTTGTGAACCATCGAGAAGTCCCGTCCTTTTCCGAGCTTGGTACTACTGGGGTATTCCTTGCCCTCTCAGAGGTGTCTGGCAGTTGTCCTAGCATCCTTATCTGATGGGTTTGGACATTTGTTTGCTTTAGTCCACAATGGTCCAATCAAAACGTTTCTCCACTTTTGCATCACAGAGATACCGCCAGAAAACTGGGCCCTGGAATACTTTAGAATATGCTGATCACTACACACCTTTAACTCAAACATTACTGATCCTTTTTTTCCTTTACGTGCTGGCCTTAAAGGAAAAAGACTTGCAATAGAGAGTGAGAGGAAGCGTTCCTCAGGAAGAAGGAAATGTTCAGGGAGTCTGACTGAGGAAGGAGGCCTGTCAGAATGTTTGTGTTTTATTTGAATTAAGTTGGAGGTTTTCTTGGCACTCTGAGAATTGTTGCATTGTTTCCAAGGAAGTAAAGGTATCTGCTTTCAGATGTTTTATGACTAATAAGAATATGATTAACATATGTTACCAAATATCAATAAACACAGGTCAAGTGGCCTTGAAACATTGATTTGTTCTGTCAAAAGTGTAGGTTTATGTATTAAGCCAGAAGGTGTACAAAAAAAACTTAGATCTTACAGATTAGTTCCTATTGCCTAGATTATAGATGGTAAAAAAAATTGTTTTTTTCAGGTTCAAAATAACAATTGTGATATTGTTTGGAATAAAATGGATTTGGCAAACAATTTTAGGTAACACTTTATTTTACAGTGTCCTTATTACATATGTTACATGTACTGACTATAGTAATAACAATAAATTAATTACATGCAACTAACCCTCAATCAATTTCTAATCCTATAGTAAGTACATGTTGTTCATTTATATTGCTCAGTACTTAAATTTGCAATTACACTGACTGTAACAATGACACCTTAAAATAAAGTGTAACCCAATTTTATATATATATTTATTTATTTCACTTTTCACTTAACAATAATGCAACAAAATGAAGCCCAAAGGATGTGAATTAAGGTCTTTCGTTTTTGCTTTATCTTGGCATTTTATCGCAGACATACAGTATTTTGCTTTATATAGGTTTCTCTGTAATTCTGGGTAAATCTTCTAAATTAGATACTTTCTAAGTTTCTAGTATACTTTCTTTATTGTTATTCTTCATTAGAGGTACTAAAGATGCATGAAAAAATATTATGATCTAGTTAGCTTTGCACCATCATTTAATTAAACCCCAACTTGTTTGTTCACCACCATTGTGGATGTGTGCGTATTTCATAAATATTTGAAGACTAGCTTAATAGTGCACTGCAGGTTCAGTAGAATAAAGTTGTTCTTATTTCACAGCGTGTCAACATTTTGTTTTTGAGCAAAACCAGTTTCAGCTTTTTTTTTCAGTCAGTAGTTTTACTACCCCATAGATTGATTCTTGGGACAGAGAGTTTTCTTTGGGGCATCCAACCACAAAGATATTTAAATATTTATGATTTCCTTTTGGAACCCATTATAATCACCCTTAATGCATTCAACATTTGTACAAACCTTGAGTGTACTGTCTCTAAACTGCACAGTAGTGTCTATATGTCCAGCAATCAGATCCTATTAGTCATTCATGAAAATTCATTAGTCATTCATCTTACACACATGTAGACATGATGAACTATGATAATGATAACTCTTTTCCCTTTCTTTTTTGGCAGTATTTGAGTACTGTGGTTGGGCTAGTAAGACCCTTGCAGAATAGTTGCTCTCACTAAACTCAATGACCATAGCACATGGCCACAACTAATTACCATTGGTATGTCAAGTACAGCTGTTGCATGTCACGTCTCTTTAGTCTCTGACATTCTTTATTGCACTATTGGCAATGTGACCAAAGGTGAGGCAATTCCACTGAAGTCACACGGTCCTCTCACTCAAGCTCCCATCTATGAAGACTGATGGCAAAAGTGTGTCTGTCACTTATTCAGTATAGCAGCTTTAGCGACAGCCAGAGACTCAGAGTCGGTTAACCACCACTATTTCTTTGTTTTTGTTTTTTTTTGGTCAAATTGTTTTTATTTGTTGGTTCTTCTCGTCACCCTTTTTTCTGCTAGGAAATGAGCCACTTCTGCCATATTTTTTAAACTTCATATAGTTCCAATTATGTATTATTTAATCAGTGTTATTTTAGTGTTTATATGCTACAAAATAATTTATTAATTTAGAGTTAGCCTTTATATTTTCATTGTAATTTTTACGTTTTAGTCATTTTGTTATGTCCTTTTGTAATTTGTATTAATTTTATTTATAAATATTTCTATTTGTAATTTAATGTTTTTAAATTTTTGCTATTTTAGTACTATTTTATCAAGTTAGTTTCCAATACAACCATTCTAATTTGTTTTTCATCTAATATTTATATTAGTTTTTTATAGTTTTAGTTAATAAAATTTAATTGTATTTTTTTTAATGTGGAAAAAATTTGAAAAGTGCAACAGCATCCATGCTACATTTATTTTAATGCAATACTATATTTGAAGTTATTTACAAGTCATTTGATATCTTTATTTAAGGGACAGTCTGAATTTTAAGCAGTTATTCACTAAATTCTTGCTTTTTCTTGGTCCCCTTTCCCGTATGGAAAAGAGAAGTGTGAACAAAGTGTTCTTTTGTGTTCCACAAGAAAGAATGTTATACATTTATGGAACAAAATTATGATAAAGTAAATAATTTTTTTATTCGGGTTGTCAAATCTCACCCTACCTCAGTTTAATTTCTCATAAGGTTTCTTATATCTTTTATAGTGCACTTCTGGTGACGTTAATCACCTCTCCACTGCTATTATAACGTTAACAAAACCTTCATTTAAAATCCTCTCATTGGTCTCGTCCTGCCACATCACCGTGGTCCTTAAAAACAACTCTTGAGTGCGCTGATCTGAGTGCGCTGTTGCGTGCGAGAGAGGAGTTTGGCCTCATATGTTTCCTGATGTTTTTTGAGAATCTGAAAATAGGGGATGCATCAGCCGGTTCTTCCCTCCCATTGACCTGACAGAGAGACCAGGGGCTCTGGGACAAGTCTCCCCACACCAAAATCAAGTTAAGATGTTTCACAAGAGGGTGAGGTCAGGTTCGCATCTCGGTTCACGCTGGGGCATTTGGCGCGTGAGACGAGAAGTGGAATGCATAGTGGAGGGCTCGAATATACAGTTGGACCCCGTGAACAGCTTGTAGCAGTTAGTGATGTCAGGAGAGAGAAAAACAAACACAGGGAAAGCTTCAAAGACCAAGCATATCTCTTTCATTAATTCATTTCTGATTTGTTTCCCCTCATTTCCTTCTTGTTCTCACTCATCTTCGCTGTTCCGTGTAGCGACCTTTCAATTTGTTTCTCGTTACCTTTGCCAATTTTTTTTACATTTATGCAGTCATACTACACTTCTCATTTCCTATTGAGTTTCTAAAATCTGATTGGCAGAGCTGGGCTGGCCCTCAGATGACTTTTGCCAGGCCTAGATGCTGTTTGAAGTTTTTTATGTATTCTTAAGCCAGGCCTGTGTTGAGGTAATGATACAATCCTCCACATTATGGTGTCCTCAAGCTAACTTTGCATGCTTGCAAGGGAACGATGGTAATTGTATCCATTAAATGGTTACATTGCCTTTCAATAACTTGAATGACAGATCAAAGACTTTGTTCATAGTCTTTGTTTCATTATTTCTGTCATTTTACAGGTTTACAACAAACGCAATGAACACAAATTTGCCTCGCTGGCCTTGATTCAGGTATCTGAGGCTGAGCCATCTGTTCATCTCTACTGAAAGAGCACGACATCTATAGTTGTACTGTTTCTGAACATAAATTTAAATTGCATTTTTACTGGCACACATTAAAATAATATTCAGGGTTAAATGCAACTTAGCCGTTATTGACAGCATCTGTGGCAGAAAACAATAGAAGTCTAAAAGGCAAATATTACATCAGTTAGTTATATTCATTCTGTCAATGTCGATAGAGCCTAACCTGCAATATATTCCTTTAATTCTGGTTTAATCAGGGTGGTTTTGGGCCAGAATTCAAATACACTCTTTTTCTGAGATTCTAGACATGTGGAACATGTGCCATTTGTGGATGTCCAAGCTGTGTAGCATGCCACGCATTTTATCATGGTGGTGAAGGGAGGTTTTTGGAGTTGTTTTCGCAGCCGACTGCGGCCCGATATTTTTGTCAGTGTGTGTTCGCTATCCTCCCTGATGAGCACCATTGGATGTTGTTTGTAGAATGTATGTGTGTACGTGACAGGGCAGGGTTGCGAGGTCAGTGGTGGGTTGGCTGGTAGACAGGTGACAGCTGCTCCCACAGCTCAGACTGCAGTGAAGTGGAGACAGCACAGACTGTGTGTTGTTCTGCCCTAAACACAACAAACATGCACAGGGCAACCATAAACAGAAATAACTGGCCCAAACTTTGCATATGAAATGCCAATTGACTGATATTCCAGTGATAAAGTAATATAATTGTATTCAGTTAGAAGTATGACCATGAAGTTTTACACATTTATGCAGCTTGAGTGCTGTTGTCATTGAAGCAAAAAGTGGACCAAGAGTAAGTATTATGTTGCCATGCATCCTAAGAACTTTAAATCCCCTTGCTCTTACCTGAGTTTTGATGTGGTAGCCTGACATCAAACGTCAGACCACATCTGAAGTTTGCCTGATCTAAAGTTTTGTTGATAGTTGAGCACAATTTTAAGCTCCATTCATTATAACTGCTCATTATAACTCTTGGTAAAACTCTTGGTGTTCTTTACTGAACAGCCTCAGTTTCAGTTGAATCCCACTTCACATACATATTTTTTTGTTCATTTTGTTGAAAGGGTTTGACACTTAAATAGCTGGAAACCTTGTAGCCTTGAACAGGACAATGGTTTTTACCCAATATTTCCTCTTCATTACTATTTGTCGCTGGGTGTCTTTGTTCTGGTTTGTAGAAACATACTACATACTCGAAGGTCCCTCGTTGTCCAACACAGTATTCAGGAACCCTATATGGGTATAGATGGGGATATTTCTCATACATGTCTGCTGTAATCATGATAAATCTGAAAACTAAAACTGGCAATATTAATATATTCAAATAATTAATTTTGTGACTCAAGGCAAGCACTTCAGTAATAGTAGTAGTAGTAGTGTGATGGTGCTTTAAATGCACACAGTCAATTTGAATAAAATTACTAACCATTGTTTTGTGTAATAAAAGGTTATAGTCTATTTATTTGTTGAATGCCTGTCAGTGGGCTGTGTGTGCATTCAGTCTGTTCTGTTTTTTAAATGTTGTTCTTTATAGACATATAAACAGTTTGTTCTCACCTTGTTTTTTTTTTTTTTCAGTATCTTTCACCATTAGCATTGCATTTTTAAGACTGTCCCATTAGGCACGTCTCAAAACCCCTATATTCCGCTCCATTCTGTTGTGTTCATGAGTTTTTGAACAAAAGACATGTCATGTGTGAAATTTCCTGACCCTATTTATAAATGGCTTCCTGAAGTCCTGCATGTATCTATGTAGTTTTCCACATAATGAGTATTCATTGGAACTTAGAACTACACAATGTAACGTTTGGTCAAAACTTGCAGAAGAACATTGTAGCTGGAGCTACATCTCTCTGTTTATGCATGTGATGAGTCTGCAAGTAAAGGTACGAGTAGAGTACCTTTAAAGGGATAGTTCACAAAAAAATATAATTTCGGGCTCAAATTTTTGCCAAAAATAATAAATAAATAAAATAGGCCTAGTAATATTAGTATTCAGTATCTTCCTTGTTTTTGACCCATAACCTTAATAAATAAGGTGACACCAAAAACTACTAGCTTAACTTATATAAATTTCAAATATTGTTAAAGACAAGTAAACTGTCAGTAATACAATAATAACAAAATAAATACAACAATAGCACAAATACAATAGCACAAAAACAAATAAAATAAACACTGCCTTTCATGTTAGTAACAGTAAATTTCAGGTAGAGAGCATAATTAAAAAGTAACATAGCACTGCTGAGTCTTCAATGTGTAAAATAAATAAAGTTACAAAGGTTATTCAGTCACGAGCAGTGTGATTTTTTTTCTTTGTTCTTTGTTTGGTTAACATTAACATTCACTTTAAGAGCTGCATGGATCCAAAGTTACACGTGCTTTTGTGCACAGATATAACAGATCATCGCTCCCTAAACCCTCATTCACTATTCCCTAAGTTAGTCTACTAATACTGTTCACTTGAAGGAGTGAATAAAAAACAAGTGAGTGAATTCGTACAGCCGTTGAATGTACATCGTTGTACACTCGTTATTGCAGTGCAATGTGGGATTGAATAAGTGCACTCAATAACGTTCACTATGGTTTCGCACTCCACTACAAATGGCTGTCCCTTCAAATAGCGTTTGAGCTTCAAATACCCTAAGATGCAAAAGAGAGCTCAATTCAGCATTCGCACGCTGTCTGAGAAGTGGTTTGGCCCTGCACTTCGGATGTGTGCGCAGACAAAACTGCCAAGGCTTAAAAACACCTGCAAACGATAAACTTTCGTGATGCAGCACTCAATCGGGCAAGTGACATTTGCCTCAACTCTCTCAAGCGACGTTTATGCTGGCCCCGGGCCATCGGACAGTCCTTATCGTCCAGCCCTGCATTTTCTCTCCCTCTTGTCATTCCAAACCTGTATCATTTTCTTTCTTCTGTGGAACACAAAATATGTTGTTTTACAGAATGTTTAAACTGTTTTGAAAGGTTTGAAAGTCTCGTACAATGAAAGTCAACATTGGACCTCACTGATTCATTGTATATGGACAAATATTCCACAGAAGAGATTCAAACAGGTTATGCTTGAAATGATGGTGAGTAAATGAAGACAGATTTTTGGGTAACGATCCTTTAACAGAAGTCCCCTTGGGTCTTACAGGTGAACGGGTGCAGCACCCTGCTCTCTGTTTGCTGATTGACATAAATGACTCTTCAACGATCTCAGTGTGAATTGAAATTGGTGATCCTCGGCTATCAGCAAATTTGATATTTAAGCAGTCAGCTAGATTGCAGTGTACTCTCTCTCTCTCTCTCTCTCTCTCTCTCTCTCTCTCTCTCTCTCTCTCCTCTCTCTCTCTCTCTCTCTCTCTCTCTCTCTCTCTCCTCTCTCTCTCTCTCCTCTCTCTCCTCTCTCTCTCTCTCTCTCTCTCTCGCTCGTCTGTCTTTGTGTATGTGTGTGTGGTGGTATTCTTTCTTACAATTACAGGGTGGGTAGGGGAACAGGCAGAGGGAGAGCCTGCACCCATACAGGCATGATATAATAGCAGAGGTTTACCACTAGTATGCAGCTGCCAAGGTTTCAAAATATCAGCCACTATTTAGTGCCTCCATAGACCCACTTTTTATGATATGGTCTCGTATAACCATTCTATGTATTTTAAATAGCATAGATTTTACCTTGTGTTTTGATGGTATGAATAGTTCTTAGAGCAGTCATTTGTACAAGCAGCATTAACCGTCATACGAGGAAAGCTTTGTGTCTCGATTAACAATTTTTCCATCTGAAATGCAGCAATTTGTGGGCTTTTATGACTGAGGAGATTTTTATTTTCACTGCTCTGTGTTCTCATAGAATATGTTTTGCACAGCTTTCATTCTGTAACCTATAATTTTTCTGTGTTTTCCAGTGATCTTTATGGAAACGTGTTCATTTGTTTTGTTTTCAGAACACCATGATTTCTTGAATGAGGCTAAGCTGCAGTGTGCTGTTGTTTACTCACCAGAATTGACCGTTAAAGGGATAGTTTGCTCAAAATTTAAACTTCTGTCATCATTCACTCAGCTTTATATTGTTCCAAAGCTGCATGACTTTCTCTCTTCTGGAACACAAAAGATCCTGTTGTTTTGTACCCCATTGGCTTTTATTCTTAAAAGTATCAAATTTTGTGATATTTCTCATCTTTCAACAAGCCTGTTAACAATTGCCTCATATCCATGCAAGGATACTAGGGAAGCACATGGAATGGAAGTGTAACTATCTGTAAAGCACATATGAAGCAAACTAGAATTACATCAGTAATACAGAACCGTAAGTTCATCTTATCACACTGCTATTTTGGCCACAATTTGGCCGTCTGAGACAAATTTTTGCACATCCTAAAAGGTTCCTCTGATCCTTGGCTAAAATCTGAAATCTTTGATCGCTAGTTTGACATAACCGACAACCGATTAATGACCACTGCAATCAAATTTTACCTTAATACTGGCAGTGTCTGAAGATTTGACTCACAGTCCTGCAGTGTGACTTCTCCTACGACGACTGTCAAATTGTCTTTGTTTTTCAAGACAAGCCTTGACCAAAAGTAACATTAGAGATTTCTTTGTATCCACAATTTCAATCCCGCATGTAATGCAGGTCACTGTCACCGAACGTGTCATTGATTAATGATGTAAAACTTCGGACAAGTTTTGTCCGTTTAAAAATGGCGTGCGTCCGTCTTGACTGCGTAGTCTAATATTAATGAAAACTGAGATCTTACAGTGTGACATGGATTACAGCGATGATCATGTTCAGTCTGACAAGTAAGAATTATGAAGGACTATTATAAATCTCACAGTGTGCACCCGGCTTTAAAGACTTTTACATTGTTACAAAACTATTAAGTAAATATGGTTCTTTTCTTAAAATAGAAAACATTTATTTTAAATTGTAAAAATATTGTACAATGTTACAGTTTTTACTACACTTTTGATCAATTAAATGCAGATTTGGTGAGCATAAAACCCTTTTTATCAAAAGGTTATAATAAAAAAATCGTACCGAGCCCAAACTTCTGAACGATATTGTAAATATGTATACACATACTTAAGGTATTTTTTGTGGAGGCACATAATTGGCCTTCTGAATGATATTGTAAATAAGTATACACATACTTGAGGTATTTTTTGTAGAGGCATATAATTGGACAAAAAAAAAAACTGTGCAGTGCAGTATGAGTCATCAATATTTTTGCTATGTTTACTGAGAAGAAAAAAAGAATGTGAATTTTGCCTACATTTAAGGGTTTTACACTTGGTTCGATTGCCTGGTCTGAACCCGAGTTCGATTGCTCCCCCTCCCCCTGCTGGATTGTGTTCACATTGTATTATTTGGGTACAAATAGCATTGCTCATCTCACTATTATATTTTGGTCTTTGAAACTTTGGTTTTGTTTTCAAAGCATCAGCACAGAACAACACGTGCGCCTATCTGCTGCGAATGTACTGCAAAAGCAGAAACGAGATATATTCATGCATGTCAGCCAGGAAAGTGAGTGAGAACACTCAGATTTATCGAATCATACATCATCAATAGTGGGTCACTTCCATAAATTAGTATGATTGCGCTCATTCCTGATGTTCTCCTCTTTTCAAAACATCTTTTTTTAATCAATCTCAGCCATTGTAACATTAACTGCCAGCTCACCAGAATATCATGTTTACATGTATCAGCAAATAACTCGGTGTGTTCAAGTAAACATGCAAAGGGCACAGACGCAGATTAAAGAGACCCATTAAACAGTAAAAGAACTCCCAAATTGGCTGTTGGTGTTTTTCATCTTGTTCCAGTGGATTTTATTTGGCAAGGTGCTCAGACGGTTAACGGAGAGGACAGTCGAAGCGTCCCGCAGCGTGACGCGGGGGTCTGTATGGTGCTCATTATGAATGTGAAGCACGGGCTTTGTGGCACAGCACTCTCAGTCTGCTGCAGTTGAGAAGGAAGGCCTCCCGCATGGGGCGTAATTAAGGCTGGGGAAAAAACAAGCCCTCATTATCTGCCTTACTGGATCTCCCACTACTGTACTTCAGTTATGACCTTTCAAAGGTTCTTCTGATGTAAGTGATGTCAGCAGGATTAGACAGATGGAACTGTTTAAGCGCATATAACATTTTAAACTGATTCACAGTCTAATATAAAAAGGTTTCTGTGAGATGCTTCTAAACGGCTTTGCATTATTTACACAACAGTTAGTAGTTTCGGTTGTGTCGAATCAGTTGTGTCATTATAACACTGGAACTTTCTACAGTTTGTGTCACTCCATTAAGGGTTTAGAGGGACACTGGAAGCCATCAGTGTGGTCACTAAGAAGCCGTGAGTTGCTACTAGTGTGTCTCGCAAACCTAAGCTCTCTGACTTCTTTTCAGAAAGGGGCGCCCAAATTTAATGACTCAGGACTCTCTACTTTTATTGTTATTTTTATTTCTTATGCATGATATTTTTCTTATGCATCAGTTGTGATTTATTTTATGACTATTTTAATTCCTTTTCTATGTAAAGCGTTTTGAATTACCATTGTGTATGAAATGTGCTTTATAAATAATATTGTCTTTCCTTGCCTCCACCTACTTTGTTTGTTCCAAACAGACTGTCAGTCTGTGCATTAGTGGTGGATTTTCAATGACTCTTTTTGCAAATTACATAGTTACGCCAGTAGGTGTAGTGTGTGTGAGTCACTGAATCATTCAAGATAGAAGTGATAAAGATAGATATGATAATAGATAGATAGATAATAATAGATAGATAGATAGATAGATAGATAGATAGATAGATAGATAGATAGATAGATAGATAGATAGATAGATAGATAGATGAGGAGATAATGATAGATAGATAAGATAGAATAGATAGATAGATAGATAGATAGATAGATAATGGAGATATGGACTAGTAATAGATAGATAGATAGATAGATGATAGATAGATAGATAGATAGATAGATGATAGATAGATAGAAGATAGATAGATAGATAGATAGATGATAGATGGACGAGATAGTAGGAGATAATAGATAGATAGATAGATAGATAGATAGTAGAAGATAGATAGATAGATAGTAGATAGTAGATAGATAGATGGAATGGATGGATGGATGGATGGACATGATAGATAGATAGATAGTAATATGGATGATGATGAGGATGATGATGGATGATAATAGATAGATAGATAGATAGATAGATAGATAAGATAGATAGATAGATAGATAGATAGATAGATAGATAGAAAGTTACTTAATATTAATTTGCTTATTAAACTGTAACCATTCTGCCTCCTTGTTAGCTAATCAGAAATGGCCGTTAACAAAAAAGCTGTTTCTAGTTATAACATCACATTTTTTTATTAGTATTGGAGGCTTGGACACAAGGTTTTATATAGTATAAATATATAAATATATCCTTATCCTTATCCATATCCTCCTGGTTTATAACCAGGAGGATAAGAATCATTAAAAATCTCTTTTGTAAGTGTGACCTGTTTAAGATGGTAGCAATACAAATTACATGCAAAAAAGAATCTTAAAATCCAAACAAAACAAAAGAAACTGTAGACTGTTGATTTATTTCCTGTATAATTATTCCTGATGATCTGTATCTCACCAGGTGTGTGGGCTAACAAGGTGGTGGTTCCCGAGCAGGTGACGGCAGTGCTGGGGAAAAACGTTACATTGACCTGTAGGGTGGAGGTCAGCACAGACCTCAGCCTGACCCAGAGTTCCTGGGAACGCCGGCTGCCCTCCGGCACCGTCACTTTGGCCGTCTTCAACCCCCAGTACGGGACCTCCATAGCTGAGGAGTACAGCAGACGGGTGCACTTCCTCAAGCCTTCAATGCACGATGTTTCCATTGTCCTGGAGGGCATGAGTTTTGCCGACATCGGGATCTACACTTGTAAAGTAGTCACCTTCCAACTTGGAAACATGCAGGCGTCTACAACTGTGGACATTATGGGTAAGTACATCCTTGTGATCTAGTTGTGAATTCTTTCAGGTGAATCATTTGGTAAAACATTAGAAATCCTCCTGAACCCTATAGCTTGTTGTGTCATAAATCCATCCATCCATCCATCCTTATTTGTTTTTCAAAAGTTTGTTTATTGGTTTTAAGCACAAAAAAGCATAAGCAATATCAAAGCATAGATAAGCACATTTATTTATGCAAGGCACTTCAAAGTAATTAACTACCATTCCAAAAATATTGAAAACAAGGATTATAGGGAAGTTATGATTTAGAAACTTGTTTTGAAATGGCTTATTTTTGTGTATTGTAATTATAGAAAGGGGTGGAAACACCCTTCAAACAGCCCCTTTTCTGCTTGAGTGAAATGAAGTGTTGTCAAACGCCACAGAGATGACAAAAATATCTGTCACACACTGGCATGATAGTACATTCCTTGTTCTATTTTTGTATTGTGGGGCGCCATTTTTTTATCCTTGTTTGTTTCCTGCGTTCCTGCAAAACATAAAAAACCCAAAGCTAATCTTTTCCTTATTGTAAGTGGTAACCAAAAGTTAGAATTGTATCAATCCAGTCTGTTTCAGACGTTATAGCAACGCAGCATTTTTCCGTGGCATTTTCAAAGAAAAAAGAGAAATTTACTCAAAAGCCTAAAACTGTAAAAGTCAGTGGCCAATCAGCTGCTACGAGCTTGTGTGTTTTTGCACACAAGCTTAAAGCCGCCATTCCTATTCCTGTAAATTTAACAGTGATGAGTCATCGCTGGAATTCTCAATGACCGTGTGAATTTTTACAATAAAACACATCAGATGTTGCACGCAAGCTAAGTGGTGTAATTTGTACCCACGATTCATTTTCTTCCTCTTTTTTAGCACAATTATTTTGCTTTCACTTGCAGTCCATTATAATGACAGAAATTGTTAGAGGAACAGCGGTTTTGGCGACAGCCGTGGTCTGCAACCCAGAACAGGAATGTTTTGGGTCTGGATTTATGTAGGCGACAGTGACCCAGCCCTAAATGCTGCCCTGTTTGATGATAAATGAATACCCTGGCCCTCTCCAGGGCCTTCACCCACCCACAACATGCGCCATCAGATCAGCTGGCTCTTAATTTCTTCTATCTGGAGGGTTGGGTGTGAATGAGTTGCCAAGATGCCCCTGCAAGCACTGAGTCAGCAGAGCTCCAGTGTGATGCAGATGGCATAGGGTTCAGGTTGGATGAATGCAGGGTGGGTCTGATCTTGGCACTCAGATGTCAGCGCTCAGTGATGCACTGTGGTCCCCCCCCCGTTCAGGTGCCGCAGGGCTATATTTAGCGTTGGGGTCCCTGGGGTTATTTAGATTTCTTGTATACAGGAGCGGCCTGTAAACAGAGTAGAACAGGTGTGTGGAGCAGACGGCCTTGCGTGTAGGATTAAGTGGACGTTCCTGGCCCACATGGTAAAACTGTTTCTTAAGAGCACAGCTGCTGCAATTCTCTAGAGAGAGTATGGAGAAAGGAAAGAGGGAGGAGGACAAATGAAAATTGGATTTATACGTTTTTATTAATAAAGGATATTATAGCTGCGTTCACAACACTGTGGGTCAAATCTCAAACAGCAAAAATCACATTGTATCAATTGTGTGCCGATTTTCATTTAGTACACTAATAGATTTGTACACTTTAATACTTTTGTTCAGCAAGGATGCATTAAATTATAAAAAGTTATAATGTTACAAAAGGTTTCTATTTACAATAAATGCTGTTAATTTTAACTTTCTATTCATCAAAGAATCCTGAAAAATTATGTATCATGGTTTCAACAAAAATATAAAGCAGCAATGTTTTCAACATTGATAATAATATTAATAAATGTTTCTTGAACATCAAATCATCATATTAGAGTGATTTCTGAAGGATCATGTGACCCGGAAGACTGGAGTAATGATGCTGAAAATTCAGCTTTGATCACAGGAATAAAGTATATAGAAAAATATTACAAACAGAAAAAAGTACTTTCAATTGTTATAATTTTTCACAATATTAGTTTTTTTCTGTATTTTCATACAAAACATTAAAAAACCTTACACACCCCAATCTTTTGAACGGTAGTGGATGTGTAAATACTGTAAATCAAAAATGTGTCAGATTTGTGTGATTTCTGCATCCATTAATGGTGAGACTCACTCAAAGACATGCATTAT
Source organism: Chrosomus eos (assembly GCA_036326025.1). Classification (NCBI taxonomy): domain Eukaryota; kingdom Metazoa; phylum Chordata; class Actinopteri; order Cypriniformes; family Leuciscidae; genus Chrosomus; species Chrosomus eos. The sequence continues at coordinate 31,856,796 of CM070825.1, read as the reverse complement.
AATGTCAATATTGCGTCATGATTCAATATAATATTGTGGTTTATATGTTTATTAATATATAGTTATTCAAATCTGTTGTGATTTATTATCACTTGTCAATTAAAAAATAATTGTATTTTTAAAAAAATGTTTACTATATAAAATAAAACAGAAATGTATAAATGTATTGGTTTAAAAAAATCACAGATTTGCAGTATATAGTTATTATTATTATTTTAAAGAGCATGTCACAGTTGGTAATGGTAATCCTGATGCATTTAAGTAAGACTATAAGATCTTCTAATTTCATGTAATAATGAAATATGATATCACATTGAGTACCTTATAAACATAACAGAGTAAGTGTTATATGCATGTGTGTTGCTAGACCAGTTCATATGGGCCACATTTATAAGGTCCTGTAAACATCCTAAAAAAAAAGGAGGAAAAAAGATTTTGAGCAGAAAATTTGACAAAGTTTGTAGTGTGAATGCAATCTTTGAGGTGTGTGGTCTATTTTTATTTATTTTTTCAGAAATGAAAATAGTTAATTCAACCAGTGTGGGGTTTTATTGCACAGGGCAGCTGAACAAATCACGGCAGCAAAACATTTCACAATGATTGATTCAGCTGTAATACACAATGTGTATTTCCTTTTGTTCTCTGTAAATCCATGTAGACTCTCTCAGTAATATTAAGACACTAATATGCCACTTATCTGTAGAGACAGAAGCCACTCAGATGCACTCAGTCAGTGATGCTGCGGTACTTCTATACTCAGTAATTTTAGATCATCTATTTTTAATGTGAATTTGTGGGATTGGGGTAATCAATCAATTCTGAGTGAACAAAGGTCTCTTTCCACCCTAACATGACTTTTTGTCCCTTCCTTATTTATTCATCTTGTTGTATATCATCCTGTAGTTTCAATATCAACACATTTGGAACGGTTCTTCCTGACCCTTTCCTATTTTTATTATTTTTTTATTGTTTTCTTGAGGGATGAGTAATCTTGTAGTCAAGGTCTGTAATAAATAACACAAAAATGTATTCATTTTATTTAATTTTCTTTCAAATGTATTTTCTATACAGGTATCATTCAAAAGTTTAGGGTTAGTAAGATTTATTTGTGTTTTATGTATTATAATGTTCACCAAGGGTGCATTTTTTTTTAAACAGCAATATTTTCAGCATAACTCCATTCTTCAGTGTCACATTCTAACATTTCTCTTCAGAAATCATTCCAATATGCTGATTTGCTGCTCAATTTCTTTTATCAATGTTGAAGACGCTGTGATGCTTAATATTTTTATGGAAACCTTCAAAAGAGCGGCATTTGAGATAAAACATTTTGTAACATTATAAAGGTCTTCACTGTCAATTTTAATTAATTTCATTTGTCCTTGCTTAATAAAAGTATTTTTTGTTTGTTTAAATCTCACTGACCTTGAAATTATAAATAGATTTTGTTTAATTCTCACTAATATGTAAAAAGTAGAACAACAGTTTTTATCAAATAATATGCATCATATTATATATTAAAATATGTAAAAAAAATATCAAAACAGTTAAAATGTGGTGAAAGCCTGTTGGCATTGTTTCGTTTAGAGTTTATTGTTCAATTTCTCTTTTTTTCCTTTAGTGGAGCCAAAGGTCTATGTGTCCCCTGGCTCCTTGTCTCTGCTGGCTGGAGATGGTGAAACACTGGTGGCGACATGTACAGCTGAAAGGGGTCGCCCAGCGCCAGAGGTGTTCTGGGAATCAGACCTACCGGGTCAGACATCAGTCGTCTCGCAGAAGGAGCCTGAAGGCACTACCACTACTTTAGTACACTACATCTTGGCCCCCACCCGGGATGCATTTGGCCATTCTCTCAGCTGCGTTGTTCGCCACCCAGCCCTATCCAAAGATTTCCGCATTCCCTACAAGCTCAAAGTGTTTTGTGAGTGTGAATAGCTTTTATTGATGTTCTCACTCCTGTTTTGTATTTCAAGAGTTCCATAGGTTTTCTGTATGTTACAATGAGCACTGATAGCTCAATTTTGTCACTCACAATATAGGAGTTATTTCAACGCCTTCATTCTCAATGCGCTTTCCTTTGGCATCTTGAACTGTTGGCTGCTGTCTGTTTGAACAGCGTGCTGCTTAATGGAGGCGCTTTATGAAATATTGATCTGAGCACAGCAAGGGCAGCAACAGGAAAGGAAATACAAGAGGGAGAGTTCATACTGACAGAGAGAGGCTTTAGTACTTAATAAATCACAAATTGCCTTCCAAAGTGTTTAAAAAGTGAGAAAACTACTTTTGAGCTTTACAACCTCATACATGTATTAATACTAATGGTTTAATCATAGACAGAGCTGACCATGCAAAATTTTGATTTCCAGTAACAATATCTAATATATCATTAAAACCCAATATATATTTACTTGAAGCAAAATTTTAAGATAGTAAGTCTTGTTCAAAACATAAATCTTACATAAATATGGTGATATCTATGCTTAAAATAAGAGCAAAACAATTTGATGTGGCAAGAAATCTAAATTTAATGCAAGATAGATTTTCTTAAGTCTTAACATCTTATGCAATTAATCTCCTCAAGTAAATCTTTTACATTTTTAAAAATGTTTATATACAGTATTTTACTGAAAAAGATGAAAATGTCTTATTTAGATTAGTCATTTATTTGCAATGGAGTGTTTAAATGTGCAACTGTGGTTTACATTGTTCAATAAGAAAGAAAGTATAACACTGCCCCTGTTGATATGAATTTGATCATGTTGGTGTTATATAGACTGCTGGGGTGAATCTCAAGGCTCTTTGACTGTTTCACTCCTGAATCTTCTCTCAATATTACACATCAGTTTATTTTCTTTGCCACAGCGAGCCTCAGTATCCTGAGGTTTTGTGTAATTGAGTTAGCCAATCACGTCCCCCCTTACTGTTTCTGGGACTCAAGTCCAAAGAGTGAGAATGGTGTCATGCTCAATTTTAATGTCTCATTAAAACAATTTCTAGTTTTATTGCTTGGAAATAAAAAAAATGCTACAGCAAACAAAGTTTATTGTTTATTTTAACATTTAATATTGTAGTAATGGACCAACTTGGGGTTTCCTGTATAGTTTACAGCATTATATTTTTCCTTAAAGGGTTAGTTCACCCAAAAGTGAAAGTTCTGTCATTTACTCACCATCATGTCGTTCCAAACCCGTAAGACTTTCTTTCATCTTTGAAGTACAAATGAAGATGTTTTAATGAAATCTGAGCTTTCTGTCCCTCCATTGACAGTCCACACAACTACAAATTTGACACTTAAAAAATTTCATAAAGAGATACTGTTTCACTAATCCATATGAATTGAGTGGTTTGGTCTAAATAATAAACAGATTTAGTATAGGCTTTTATTCACATATAAACATTCATCAAGGCACACATAAGATATGGTAAATGGAAGCTTATGCATGCTTGCTTGAAGTGCAAGAAGAGAACCAATAAGGTTCATTCTCGTGTTACGCAGCACGATTAACTGTTCTTGTGTGTCAAGCAGGTTCGGTTGAGCTTCTGTTCATGTTTGCTGATCAATGTTTATATGTGAATAAAATCCTAAATTAAATCTGCTCATCATAAAAAGAGTCTCTTCAAAAAATTTGGACTAAACCTTAAAGTGGTAGTTGTGTAGACTGTCAATGGAGGGACAGAAATCTCAGAGTTTCTCACTTGTGTTTCGAAGACGAATTAAAGTCTTAGGTGTTTTGGACGACATGAGGGTGACTAAACGATGACCTTTTTCATTTTTGGGTGAACTAACCCTTTAGAAAAATTGACATGCATTGTACCTGATATATAGGAATTGAATCGAAACGAAATCGAATCAAGAATAAATATGTGTCAATACCCAGCCTTAAAAAAAATCCTTTTTTTGTGTTCTGTGGAAGATAGAAAAGGATTTAAATATATTTGTATAGCAATGTGATATATTAATGTTCTGCTTTTTAATTTTGTGCAACACTGAATTTTTAATAAACAACCATTTAAATTATGTTACAGTTGCTCCAGATATTACCGTGATGGGCCAGGAGGACGTATGGTACGTGGGACAAAAAAATGTACAGCTGGATTGTAGAGCCAGTGCCAACCCACCTGTTCTGCTGTACCTCTGGACCAGGTCTGTGCTCTCATCTACACTACATTATAATCTTATATATGTCAATTCAATGGTAAAATATGGTTGTAGATGAGAATAAAGGATTTTGCTTATGGGTAAAGAGAAGTTTGAAATACTGTTAAGTATACTGTTTGTGAACAGCCCACTCTGCTGAGAATGACATTTTGATGAATGAATGTAAAATATGTGCTACGTGCTTTCCTCTAAATATCAAAATGAACACACAACAAAAATGACAGCGGTGTCTTGTTACATTTATTTAAATAGCACTTAATACAATAGAATACTTTAAAGAAAGCTGCTTTTTAAAAAAAAAAAACGTGTCAGTGTCTCTTTCAATTAGAATTACACCTCTAATTTCCACTATAAAGCAGCTCTCCAGTTCATGTTCATGTTTGGCCAGTGAAGATTTCCATGTCAAAGAAGGTAGAGCCTCAGATCCACACCTATTATTAAATCGCCACAGACCAATGGTAGTTCGAAGGTGTTTTCAAGTCAGAGTGAACTTTTCAGAAACTTTGTTTGGCCTGATTTTGTTCTAAATAATGTCACACAAGTTCTTTCTTTGATTTTGCTCGAAGTATATCAGGGCCTTCAAATGTTGCTTCAGGGTGACTTCCTTCTGCAAAACTTGTTGTCAACAGGCTCTAAACTGATAATCTGTCTTTTGTCACTCCCCAGGCTGGACGCACCAATGCCTGCAGGTGTGGACACATCTAATGGCAGCCTACTGTTTACTCGTCCTTTAAAGTCGAGCGACTCCGGACAATACAGGTGTGAAGTTCAGAATGATGTTGGGCAGAGCTTTCAGGATGTACGCTTCTTGGTACTAGGTGAGAAGTTTCTTGTAACCTTTCAACTCCACACATACAAGTGATGATGTTTAGTCCATGAGGGGCTGAAGTTTGAGGAAGGATCACTGGGTGATAAATTATATCCTGACATATACTCTTCCCTCTTGAAATACACACCATTCATACTTAACCACACAGTTATTTACTCAAGTGAGGCATAGAGGCATAAACAAGATACCACGTTGCTGACTCAGTGAAGCTGGATAAAAATGACAATGTTGACAGACACTGTTTTTTGTGCACCCCACACATAGTTCTCCATAGTGCATGAGAGAATTGACTCAATTGATATTTAGCTTGCTATTAAAATGTTAAATTGGCACACAAATAAAATGGGTAAAATAAATGTATGATTTCATTAAATAACAGAGTGCTACAGGAATGCGTTTTAAAAACCCAGAAATAAGCATTTTTGCACATCCAGTACCATCGTTGAAAAGTCAATGTTTTTTGTTTGTTTAAAATTGGGTTTAAATGCCTGAAAGGAGGTTTGTGGCTAACACAAGCTCAATATATTTTCATGTTTTATTCTATGACATAAAATACAGCAGTAATACCCCACTTTTTTAAGCCGTTATGGTTTTAAATGTCTAAATGGGACTAAAGAGGTTGTTGGGACTCTTGTAATTTTTTCAAATATTTTAACTAAAAGGTTTTACTTAAATTATAAAAGTTGTGATCATTTGTGACAATCATCTTTATGAACGAAACATGCAAGAACCATAAACTTTTGTTGGTCGCACAACTTACATTCTGCAATAATCCAAAAGTCAATGGGAAAATCCAATTGGGTTTTTGTAAGGGAACCAGGGTGATGGTAACTTCTAGGTTATGTCATCCCTGCTGCACATATTTTTTGATTGATTTCTTTCACTTTGTCTAACTTCTTGGATTTATTTTTTCACTAAACTGTTGCAGTACATCCTGGTAAATTCTGTAACAGCTTGGGAAAACCTGACAAAACTCACAGGATTTTTTTTTCTGTTTGACATTGTGTTGTTTCATATTGTGTGTTCATTGAGTCAGTCTCTATTTCCTGTTATTGAATAGGTGAACTCCTGAATCTCTTGTTGAAAATACAATTTAAAAGAAAGAAAGAAGGAAAAAAAGCTCACCAAACGCTCCAGAAGGTTCTACATTTGGCCTGTGAGGTTTCAGCAATGACGTAAATAAAGTTGGATCAAACTCGCAGCAGTTTCAGTTCAATCAGATATATGCAACTGTGCTTTTTACCACATATTTGGCTCTTCCTCAGGCAGCAAAACATAAGGAAACTTTATCATGTAGCTCAGGGATGGGTAAATTCAATCCTGGAGGGCCACTGTCTTGCAGAGTTTAACTCCAACCCTGATAAAAAAATCACCTGCCTGTAGCTTTCTACTAATCCTGTAGCCCTTGATTAGCGGGTTCAGGAGTGTTTCATTAGGGAGCGAAACTTTCCAGGACCGAAGTTGCCCATCCCTGATGCAGCTCTTGTGGTGAAGTCATAATCCAAATATTCTGGCAGGTTTTCGACTTCAGTGGTGCACAAACATAGATGTCGGAAGGACAAAGAAAAACTAAATGATATAGGAAAAATCAGGAACTGGGCTCCTGAGTGACTTTCTTAAAATGAACGTTGTCCCTAGTTGACGTCCAATACAGGAAATGGAAACACCAAATAGTTCCACGTTTATACCAGCCAAAAGAGCAATATTTTTAACATCCACTCCCTTTTTAATGTCCCCAGAAAATCTTGATTTACTAATGTACCAGTTTCTAAACATACAGAATATACTGACAGAATTTTAACATTGGTGTTGTTGTAAGCATCAACTATCAAACTATCAAGCATCAAGCATCTATTTTTTGTTTTTATTTTATACATGTATGAGTCAAGCCGACAGTACAACATTATGAAGAAACTAGATACAGCCAATTCAGCTGACTTACTATAAATTTCACCATAAATATGTAATACCAACAGAACCAAAACATACAGAATTAAGACAGAATATTAAAAAAGAATACAACCAAACATGGTACAGTACAGTACTAGCAGCATCTGTTCTGACATAAATTATATGATTGATTCCTATTCTCTGGCTTCACAAATTCCCTCCATTTTCTCCATAAATTAACCTAATTCAAGATGTTTTAAAGTCATTTTACTTCTCAGCTAAATTATATTTTGCCCTCTCAGAGCCGCCACCGACCACTGCAGCCCCCCCCACCACCACCACCACCAAGTCCATCCTGCCTGGCACCAGCTTAACCATCACAGCTTCTATCAATCAGCGTGCCCACTTCACCTCCCCGACTCAGGCCTCTCCGCCGGACAGCAGTCTGGGCACTATTGTGGGCGGTGCTGTCGGTGGGATCCTGATCCTGGTGTTGCTGATGGCACTGGCGGGAGCTTTCTACATGCGTCAACGCCGAACATTCAGAGGAGACTACTACACCAAGCAGTACATCGGCCCATCAGACATGCAAAAAGAGTCTCAACTGGATGTACTTCAACCCCATGAGCTTCACGACGTGTACGGAGACGACTCGGGCAATGGCAGCCAGGACTTGAAGCCCAAACCAGAAGGAGACATTATCTATCCCGATTATCCCAATGACCATAAAGACATGGAGGCCTGGAGTGACAATCTCAGCCTTAAGAGAGAGGACACGTATTACTCCGACCACCACAACCATCATAACGTGAACCCCAGCGGGCCGCCTCTACACAACGGCTCCCCTTACCTGCAGGACGAGTGCTACGACAACGGCACAGACAGCGACTATGTGTCTCACGTGGATGGATCTGTGATTTCACGCAGGGAATGGTATGTTTGAAAAGGCAGGGGAACTTTTACTGGACAACAATCATTTAAAAGTCAGCGGAGGAAGTGTTATTTAACTCAGCAGAGTGAGATAAAGTGTACATTTAAAATGTATTTATGTATTCTCCAAACTCGGTTTATGATTTCATCCGACTGTAATTTACTGCAGATATGTTCTGAATGGTTTTCGTTCGGTGGATTGCTGTGACTTCAGGATGTAAAGGGAGAGGTTTACATGGTTTATGATCACAGGGTGGATTTACACAAAGAAAACAAGTCTGCTAAAATTAAGCTACACTGTGTGCGTAACCATTCCCGTTACCACATTGCACATAACTGTTAGCTTTAAAACCAGGTGCAGCGTATTCTCAGATCTTTCCTCCTTTTTTTATTATTAAATATATATGTATGTATATGACTTCTCCAATGTAGGAGCAAAACATCACTTTAGTTTCGCATGAAGAGTCACAGAACCCGTCTTTGAAAGTCTTATGTTTTGACTGCAGGGAATTTTATTTTATTTTTTAATCAGTATTTTGGTCTAGTTTTTTAGGAAAAATGTCATAAAAATAAGATACATTTTCTTGAGAAGCAAAAATATTTAAATATCACATTTGGTGTTCCATAGAAGAAGATTTTTATTGTTGTTGTTGTTTTTATTAAAATTGATTTGAGCATAAATACAATTTTGTTAGGTTTTTGTTTTGTTTAGAATAAAAAGCCAGTGGCATAAGAAAAATGAACATCATTCCAGATGTATTGTGCTAATTTTACTTATCAGCTAAGTTTTCATATATTTAATATATTAATATGATTAATATTGTAATAAATATAAATATCTTTATTCTGCTTATTTTTGCTTTTCAAGAAAATTCATCTTATTGTAAAGAATATTCCAAAATGTACTTTTGGTGTTCCATGGAAGAAAGTTGAAACAAGAAAAAAAATGGCAATAAATAAATTCAATACCTATTATTCTAATTTTGCTTCTCAGCTAAATGTATTCAATATATTCATATTATATAATAATAATAAATGATATAAATATACTTAAAATAAGACATTTTTTGAGAAACAAATATTTGTAATATGACAAATAATCTTCAAACATTTACTTTTGATGTTACATGGAAGAAAGATTTGATTGTTATTATTATGATTGTTTTTTTAAGTTCATGTTTAAAAAAAAGATGCCAGTGGAATAAATAAAAAAAATCTGTAAATCTGTTGAAAAAAAAAAAGATCTGTTAATATTTTTACTGAAAAAAATGACAAAAATACTGATTAGCGAACTTTTTTGCTGTATACATAAAATACAACATATTTCACTCAACTCAACACATGCAGTTTAATTTTAGCTCAGCTTGTCTATATTTTGACATATTTCATCACACACCCTCTTACGGCAGTGTCTTTTTCATTAATGGATATGTTAGAGAGCAATGGAAGGAGTCTCCTTCATGTGGTTGTGCTGAGGACCTGTCACAGGCTGATGGGGGGGGGGGGGGGGGGGGGGGTGACGGTGACGTTCGTCACGACAGATCAAAAGGACCACGGTCGGCCCCTGAGGTTTTTACCGAAGCCTTGTGGCCTTTGCCAATTTAGTTCACTCCTTTTAATTTTATGCTGATTTCTTTTTTTCTCTCCATCTCCCCACCCTTACTACTCATACACTCCCATCTCTGTGTCGAGAGCTTCGGATTTCCCAGAATAAACCGTCTGGCTCACAGCAGACATGGGCTTCCTCTAGCATGCTTTACCTCAAAGATCGAACTTTGTAATTAATATTTTCTGCTCTCTTGCAAACAGACCTTGTTCTCTTACGAGAGTATCTCTCGTACTGCGTAATATCTTACGCTATGGGGAAAACTCTTTTCCACGAGATATTGAAGCCAAAAATTATCCTTAATTTTTTATTAATGTAAAACGCTTTGCGGCAGCAAGCAGACATAGGCGAGACAGCTCGCGCGCCTATTGGCTGCCCTGCGGCAACAGCAGCAGCCTATCGAGAGTGGCTCTGCGTGACGTCACGACGAATGGGGGCCTTTCGCGCCCATATAGTCACGTCCCGCCAGAAAGGGCGTGGTCTCGCCCTATAACCAGGCTCGATAGCTGCTCTTACGTTGATTTTCATCTCTTCAGCGAAGCCTCACGCATCGCTGGATCCAGAGTGAGAAGCCGCGCCGTCGACCTGTAGCCTTCAGCGGGACGTGCCATTGAGCCTGGAGTCGCTGGCCTCGCCGCCTTCAGCCGCCGTACCTGCTGTGCTTTCCGGCGTTATATCCTTTCCTCTGCATAGAGTGTGTGTGTGTGCTTGCATATCTGCTTTTTTCCACCCCCTCTAAAAGAGCGGCGTCTTTTTAAAGATGCCTTCCTGCGGTTCTTGCCGAGCCCCACTCAGCGACGAGGACCGACATGTCATCTGCGTGTCCTGCCTGGGTGAGGATCACGCGGACATCGCGCTCGCTGACGGCGGATGCCATCATTGTGAACGCTTGCCTATGGTGACTCTGCGGACTCGCCTAGCTTCGTTCTCCGAGCCCGCATCCCAGCCCGCCGTGATGCCGCGCCGCAAGAAGCGCCGCGCCCAGCGCGCGCCCGAGCTATTTCCAGCCCGCCAAAGCTCGCCGGTTCGCCCGCCAGCTTCGCCGGCTTCGCTCGAGTCGCTCCCAGACGGACAGCGGCCGCCGTCTGCCGCCGCGTCCGCACTTGAGCTCGACGAACTTACCGGAGACGGCATTGAAAACTGAGCCGATGCGTCCGCTCTCTCAAGCCGTGGATTACATCGGCCTCGACTGAAAGGCGCTCGCGCAACTAACGCGCAGTAGGCTGGACGGACGCTTTCTCGGGAAAGACGAAGCTCCGTCACAGTCGAGACCCGCGCCTTTCCCCCCTGAATGGTGAGAGACATTTGTGGTTAACGCTATCCGAGATGACGGAAGCCGAGCGCTCCGTGTTCCTCGACGTTCTCGCTCTGCTGGACGCCGCCCCCCTCAGCGCGGGCCCCGGCCGAGGATTGAGATAAAGCCCGAGGTCTCAAGGCCTTCCTAGTCTCTCTAGGAAAGCGACGGTGTTCAGTTCCCGCTGCGGCCGGATTTACACCAAAACTTCTCGCTCGTTCAGTTCCAAGCAATGTGACTGTTCCAGTGTATTTCGCAGTGAGCAAGCTGGTTCCACAGCCCGCTTGCCTGCGCACAAAGGCCGTCGTTTCGGCTAACTAGCAGCGCCGCCAGGCCCGAGATCAAACACCGCGCTCTCGCTCTGCTGGACGCCGCCCCCCTCAGCGCGGGCCCCGGCCGAGGATTGAGGTAAAGCCCGAGGTCTCAAGGCCTTCCTAGTCTCTCTAGGAAAGTGACGGTGTTCAGATCCCGCTGCGGCCGGATTTCCACCAAAACTTCTCGCTCGTTCAGTTCCATGCGTTGTGACTGTCCCAGTGTATTTCGCAGTGAAGCAGCCGGTGTCTCAGCCCGCTTGCCTGCGCACAAAAGCCGTTTCTATGGCTACCCAGATAAATCCAATAAAGAGTGCATTTTCTGGTGTTCCGGCCACGGCCGATGGTGTTATGAGTGTTGTAAGAATGCCCACGTCCCAGTGCCCATTCCCACACCCAGACACAGCCCGCCACGGTGCAGGGCTAGCACAAATAAAACCAACTCATGTTGGTTGTGCAGAAAATGTAGTGAACGCGCCCATACATGCCCGCTTACACTACACTATGCGTGTCCCTTGGTTTCTGTAAAAACGAAACTAACACACATTTAGTCGGCGCGAGCCGACAGTGTTCTCAGTGCAGTAAATGTGCCCGCTGTCCCGCATTTCCTCACTGACACGCCGAATCCCACGGGATTCACCCCCGCTCGCTTTCTATGCACAACCCGTCACAGAGAAGCTGAGCGCGGCCAGGCTGCCCGCTGTGATTAGCGCGCACCTCGCACGCTGTGAACACAGCGTTGATTCAGTCGGCGCGAGCCGAGTGTTCTCCGTGCAGAAAATGTGCCCGCTGTCTCGCGCCAGCATTTCTCACAGACACTCCGAATCTCACGGGATTCGCCCCCGCTCGTTTTCTCTGCACAACCCGTCACAGAGAAGCTGAGCGCGGCCAGGCTGCCAGCTGTGATCAGCGCGCGCCTCGCACGCTGTAAACACAGCAGTGATTTAGTCGGCGCGAGCTGACAGTATTCTCAGTGTAGTAAATGTGCCCGCATTTAGTAAATGTGCCCACATTCCCTCACACGCGCCGAATCCCACAGGATTCGCCCCGCTCGCTTTCTCTGCGCGTCCCGCCATAGAGAAGCTGAGCGCGGCCATGCTGCCCGCTGTGATCAGCGCGCCCCCCGCCTCGAACGCTGTAAACACGGTGTTGTGTTCCCAGTACACAGGGGCTCTCGAGCCGCCGTCCTGCCGCGGCCAGAGCCCAGATTTCATTCTACCCCTAGCTATTCACGCAGATGCGTGGTCAAGGCTTCCCGGGGTATCAGAATGGGTGTTGAACACTATAACGAGAGGCTGTTCGCTACAGTTCGCTCGACGCCCCCGCCGTTATACGGCGCGAGTCGAAACTACGGTGTAAAGCGAAGTGTTTCATCTACTTCGAGCCGAGATAGCGAAACTACTGAGAAAAGGGGCTATAGAACCTCTATCTCAGGGCGAAGGGGGCTTATACAGCAGATATTTTCTGGTACCGGAAAAAGATGGTGGGCTCAGACCCATTCTAGATCTGCGACTGCTGAACAGAACGCTCGTGAAGCGCCAGTTCAGAATGCTTACGACCAGGAAATCCTCGCGCAAGTGCGCCAAGGAGACTGGTTCATGTCAATAGATCTGAAAGACGCCTATTTTCAAATACAAATAGCGTCCCATCACAGGCGATTCTTGAGATTCGCCTTCGAGGGCCAGGCATATCAATACACAGTCCTGCCGTTCGGCCTGTCCATAGCACCCCGTACGTTCACGTAGTGCATGGACGCGGCCCTCGCCCCCCTGAGACTTCGGGGCATGCGAGTTTTGAACTACTTGGACGATTGGCTGATTCTAGCTCGTTCACGAACGGAGCTCATAGAACACAGGGCCGCATTACTCGAGCACCTCGAGAGCTGGGCCTTACAGTCAATTGGGCGAAAAGCTCACTGCTCCCCAGTCGGAGAATTTCCTTTCTGGGAACAGTGTTAGACTCGCTATCCATGACAGCACGCCTGTCACCGGAGCGCGGATTGAATATTCAGCACGTCGCGAGATCCTTCCGCCACGGCTCTATAGTCCCGCTCAGAAGGTTTCAGAAAATGCTGGGTCTGATGGCCACAGCAGCCTCCGTACTCCAGTTGGGCCTGCTCCGCATGCGCCCACTGCAGCTATGGCTAAAAGCACGAGTTCCCCCCAGGGCGTGGACCGCAGGTCTATTTCGCCTCAGGGTCGACCTTCAGTGCATTTCGGCTCTGAAACCATGGAAAGCAACCGACTGGTATCAGTCAGGTGTGAGTCTGGGGATCCCCTCGAGTGTGAAGGTGGTGTCTACGGACACCTCCACTTCGGGGTGGGGAGCGCTGCTCGAGGGCAGACCGCTAGCTGGCCTATGGTCAGCGCGGGAGAAGCTCCTTCACATAAACTGCTTGGAATTAATAGCAGTCGACAAAGCGCTAAGGCGCTTCTGTCCCCAGATAATAGGCCACCACGTATTGGTCCGGTCGGACAACATGTCAGTGGTGGCGTACATAAATCGCCAGGGCGGCGTCAGGTCCCGAAACCTTTACAGGCTGACGGAACGCCTCCTGGTCTGGGCTCAGCACAACCTGCTCTCGCTGAGAGCGGCGCATGTGCCTGGTCACCTAAATGTGGGGCCAGACAGGCTGTCCAGAAATAACGTCCCAGCAGGAGAATGGTCTCTGCACACGCAGACGATCCAGCTGCTGTGGGAAACGTTTGGCAAAGCGCAGGTGGACCTGTTCGCGTCCCAAGAAAACGCTCACTGCCCGAGATTCTTCTCGAAAAGCCGGGACGCGCTGGCCCATGTTTGGCCCCGCCGCCCCCTATATGCTTTTCCCCCTGTCTCACTCCTGCCTCAGGTGTTGGAGCGAATCAGGAGGGAGGGATGCCCAGTGCTACTCATAGCTCCGCTCTGGACAAACCAGTCGTGGTTCCCTGTCCTGATGCAGCTGACCAGCGCTGCCCCATGGCCTTTACCGTTGAGGAGAGACCTCCTCTCTCAGGCGGAAGGCTCGATTTGGCATCCTCGCCCGGATTTGTGGTCCCTGCACGCATGGGCCATCAACGGGTACCCGCTGACCTCCCAGAGGGAGTGTTAAACACGATCGCGCAGGCTAGAGCCCCGTCTACCAGACGGCTCTACTCCTCGAAGTGGTCTGTGTTCTCTGCTTGGTGTCAAGCGCAGGGCTTTTCACCTGTAGACTGCGGGGTTACGGAAGTGCTTTCCTTCCTTCAGGAGCTACTGGATAAGGGCAGGTCCCCTTCCACGCTCAAAGTATACGTGGCGGCCATAGCAACGTTTGCAAAACCGGTGTCTGGCCAGTCACTAGGAAAGAGCGACTTAGTCGTGCGTTTCCTTAGAGGAGCTCGGAGGCTAAACCCTCCCAGGCCCCCTTCAGTCCCGACATGGGACCTTTCCACGGTCTTGGAGGCCATGAAAGGTGCCCCATTCGAGCCAATCCAGTCGTCAGACATGAAACACTTGTCTTTCAAGACAGCGTTTCTTATGGCTCTCGCTTCAGTGAAGCGCGTAGGGGACTTGCAAGCGCTCTCAGTAAGCGCGTCATGCATGGAGTTTGGACCTAATGACTCAAAGGTCATACTCAAACCGAAGCACGGCTATGTGCCGAAATCCCTCAACACACCGTTCAGGGCCCAGGTGATTTCCCTGTCTGCCCTTCCGGTTCTCAATGAGGAGAAGGACGCGAGTCTCCTTTGCCCTGTCAGGGCACTAAGGGCTTATGTGTCCCGCTCGTCTGGTTTCAGACAGACTGAGCAGCTTTTCGTTTCGTTTGGCGGCCGTGCTAAGGGACTTGCCGCTTCGAAACAGAGCCTATCCAGATGGATAGTCGGTGCCATAGCGCTGGCTTACACTTCTAAGGGCCTACAGTGCCCTTTGGGTGTTAGAGCGCACTCCACAAGAGGCATGGCCTCCTCGTGGGCATGGTCTAGCGGGGTTACCCTGCAAGATATTTGTATGGCCGCGGGCTGGGCCTCGCCGTCTACATTTATAAAATACTATAACTTGGAGGTTCCCGCCTTACAAGCTAAGCTTTTGGCGGTATAAAATTCAGTGCTATCTGCCCGCTGTGCGGCTCGGATACTGAGTTTGACCTGCGTATTGCTCACTGACCGGTACAGCAGCTCATTAAAATGTTGACACACTTGTGGCCACCCAGTTCAGGCTGAATGTTCACCCTGACGGTATGGTCTATTTGTCACATGATTAGCTCCTTTCGGATGCTATTTACAGGGAATGATGCTTCTAGCCTCTCTTCCCTCACTCTCTGTGAGTGTATGGTGATTATGCACTATATGCGCCCGGGCTTCGGCCCCTGGGACTTTGGTGTTGGATCCCTACCAGCACGGCGTGTTGCATTGTGTTCCCCATAGCGTAAGATATTACGCAGTACGAGAGATACTCTCGTAAGAGAACGTACTCGGTTACTAACGTAACCTCGGTTCTCTCTAGAGAGGGAACGAGTACTGCGTATCTTGCCGTGCTTGGAATACGCTCTGGTTCGCTTCGGCGATGAAAACCAACGTAAGAGCAGCTATCGAGCCTGGTTATAGGGCGAGACCACGCCCTTTCTGGCGGGACGTGACTATATGGGCGCGAAAGGCCCCCATTCGTCGTGACGTCACGCAGAGCCACTCTCGATAGGCTGCTGCTGTTGCCGCAGGGCAGCCAATAGGCGCGCGAGCTGTCTCGCCTATGTCTGCTTGCTGCCGCAAAGCGTTTTACATTAATAAAAAATTAAGGATAATTTTTGGCTTCAATATCTCGTGGAAAAGAGTTTTCCCCATAGCGTAAGATATTACGCAGTACTCGTTCCCTCTCTAGAGAGAACCGAGGTTACGTTAGTAACCGAGTACGTTTCATTCCATCTTAGAGTTGTGCTGAGCATCTGTTCGCAAGCACGCAAGGTTGTTTTTCTCCATAAGTCTCAATGGTCACACGTTGCATGCCTTTTGAAAAAGATATGGCAGTTGCTAACGCATGAATTCATTGTTCATAAATCAGCTGCAGTGTTGCTACAGCTGTGGTACAGTCTGTTTTGAGTTTAAGACTAAAATCTTTTTTGGTTCAACAAATTGGGCTGCTTATCTTTAAATTAATGGGGTAGTTATTTGTATCACTAATTATCAAAAATATGCTCTTCTTAAAAAGAATCTTCAGTCTAGTATTTGCGCTATTTTAATAGCCTTTTTTCTCATTTCATTTAGAAAATATTTTCAAACACACAAAAAAACTTTTTTGTAAAGATTCTTGACTCTTGCATGCGTGTTTAATGTAACACAATTTCATGAAGTTATAGAAATGGCAAAACTGAGTTAAAGTTGGCGGTTTGGTTATAAGGTTAAATTTCTAGCTTTCTCCTTATATATTTACAAGCATAGTGCCTTTGGACGCATAAGATAAAAGCATCAGATATTTATTCTTTCACTATTCAATGACGCGCTTTTGTCTTCTGTATTCCCGAAGTGTTATTTGTGTTTCCCACTATTACTGTATTTTCAGATTTTTTTTGCCATGATGACTCTTGGTGCAAACTCACTGGAAATTTACAACAGTAGCACTTGCAAGTGTTACAGAGGCCAGTTGTGCTACAGTATATAATATTTTTTTTGTACATATTCTGGCAGGAAATATTTGTCTATGGAATAAACATATTTTTATATGAGGCCAGAACATTAAGCAGAGTATGTTCATGCTTAGTTAACATGTGCTTTTTATCTTCTCATGTTATTTTGTTTTTATATTTAGTTCTCAGGAGTTGGAAAAATTATTTTGTACATATTAGAATTATACAAATGATTGATGACTTGTAAATCAATTTGGAAATGAGGGACAGACATTGCTTTGTTTTTGATGCCTTCTGTTTATAATAAAAAAGTTCTCTTGAACATGTCAAAGCGTTTGTGTGGCCTGTAAAGTGTGAATACGTTGATCCATCTTGACCACTGTCATTATTTATGTACTTTTATACAATTCCAAGTCATTTACTTTTTCTATGCAACACAAAAGGAGATGTTCAGCACAATGTGCAATCTGCTATTTTCTATACAATAACAGGAAATGGGGATGAAAAAAATGCACCATTATAGTAGCCCATGCCAAGTGCTCTGAACTTTGTGTGAGGAATATATCAAAATCGAACTCATTATTCACACTCATAGCTTGCTACATATCTTGAGGTGTCAAGTGCGAATGAGATTGAAAGCTACAATACTGCAAAAAAATATATTTGAATGAAATCGGAGCTTTCTGTCCCTCCTTTGACAGTCCACGCAACTACCACTTTGAAGCTTCAAAAAGTTAATAAAGAGATCGTAAAACTAATTCGTATGGATTGAGCAGTTTAGTCCACATTTTCTGAAGATACACAATCACTTTATATGATGAACAGATTCAATTTAGGCTTTTATTCACATATAAACCTTCATCAAGGCACACATCCATTGTGGTAAACGGAAGCTCATGCTTGCTTGATGTGTGAGAACCAATGAGGTTCATTTTCGTGTTACGCAGCACGTTTGAGCAATGAGCTTTGTTGCGCATCAAGCAAGAACACTTGAGCTTCTGTTTATGAGCTTCTGTTTTGCTGATCAATGTTTATGTGAATAAAAGCCTAAATTCAATCTGTTCCTCATATAAAGCAAGTCTCTTGGACTAAACCAATCGATTCATATGGATTAGTTTTGCAATCTCTTTATGAACTTTTTGAAACATCAAAGTGGTAGTTTCATAGCTGTCAATTGAGGGACAGAAATCTCTCTGATTTCATTTAAAACATCTTCTTTTGTGTTTCGAAGATGAAAGAAAATCTCGGGATTTGACGGCATAAGGGTGAGTAAATGATAATTACAAAAAAAAAATTAAGGTAAACTAACACTTTAAAACTAAGTTAAAAACAAAGGAAAAAACTGTCAGTGCAGTAAAACAAAATACTTAAATTTTAAAGATTATTTTATTATTTTAAACAATTTAACAATAAACGAAGAAAGATATTCAGCAAATAACTTCTTGATAGCTCGTCACTTTTTCAGAATGGAAAAGAGCGGTTTGGACTTTCTCACTTTGTGTTCAGTGGAAGAATTAAAATTATGCAGATTGCAAATGATATGAGAGTGTTGGCAGAATTTCATATTGGATGAAAATTAAATCTTCAAAAGTTGTCAATATACCAGATAAAGCTGTTGGAGGCAGTGAGGTCCAATCAGTCACGGACACCAACTATGCGCTTTTTTGTCATCGATTTGTACCATTTGTGTCAGCAGAATGTTATGTACCTTTGAAAGGATTAAGGACATTTATATTTTGGAATACCAACAAAAGTGTTTTTTTCTTCACTGCAAAGTTGGACCTGGTTAGATTTAAAAACTGAACTGACCCAAAAGCCACGTCCCCAAAGCCCCATGTAAAAGAACGCTTCACACCTGTGATTATTGGCTACTGACCCGACAAATCACCCTCCATTAGGTCCAACTCAGCACCCTCTCCATCACAGGGGAGGGAAATAGATTTTTGGCAATGAGAGGTAATCGATCACATCAGCACAGCCCTGATACATCATGCTGTCTATTCTTCTCTGTATTGACCAACCACACAAAAACACAGACACAACCCACACACAACGTCAGCCCTGGATCTGCCCCACCGCTACAGTCTTGAGAATTTCTCCCTGCTGTTGATTGATCCTGTAATGTGATCCTGGTAAAATGAGACCCCCAAAAGCCTTGGCCTTATTCCAGTTGTCTTTGCCAACATCTTTTGTAGTAATTTACATTAGGTGAGACTTTAATCTAAAGTGACCTATTTCAAAATAAAGTCATTTAAAGTTAAAGTAGACATCAAATTCATCCTTGTGGTTAATTAATCAGCAGTTTCAAAGTTTTTCCAGGGAAAGTTACAGCAGACCCTCAGTCACCCTCATGTCCTACCCGCTGTCTTGCTTTCAACACTCAAGTGGCTTTAGTGTCTTCTCTACAGCGGGACAGCTTTTGTGCTGTCGTGTTGTTTCACCGCAGTGGCCCCAATCTCATCCATCACTGCTTTCAGCAGCACGTTTGTCCTGTATGAGTATAAATATCTCTCTGCTGGTGGCCTCAAGTTACCTTCTCACTACTTCTTTAATTTCAGCTATCCTTCATTAGCATCACCTCATCTATGTTTTACACTTAACACATCTAAAAAAAGAAAAGAAAAGTAAAAGTGACTAAATCTGTGTCACACACACACACACACACTCAAGTTAACATAACTAATGTTCATTTTATGTTTAGAGTAGTGACAGATCAAAAATCTCAAAACTAATCTTGAGATTTAAAGTCAGATTCTGAATCCCAGATTTTCAGTGTGGTCTTTCGGGCCCCACTGTATCTCCACTCAAAGGATCAGTGTATCGGGGTCTTTTTTACCGTGCGCTCCTGTAAGTGCTTAAGTGTTGTTCAAATTTTCTCAGGTCAGAATTTGGGACTCCCACTGGGTTCCAGTAGCTTGGATTTAAAGGTTATAGAGCAGGCTACACTCATTCTTGTTATTCTTAGAAAAAATGAGCACAAGATCACACCATTGTTGGCTAATGAACACAACCCAAGCAATGGGGAGTTCACATCAAAGGCCACAACTGACACAGCAGAACACACAAATTGTCTGAGCTCATGGATTTGGAAATAATGAAATGCTTCAGAGGGTGAGAGAGTGGGTGATAGTTAAAACACAAAGTGGGGTCCCGTGGAAAGAATGCCTTGCGTGATTTTGGTTCGAAAATTCATCCAGAAAACGAAATAGTTACACTCTACCTCTAAAAATTTGAAACTCTAAAAAGTGTTCCCCATAGGTCAATGCTTTGCCTCTGGTTATGTGAGTGACTCTGGAGGTAAATGCGGGAATGTGGGGGGTTTGAAGAGGTTCTTCTTGCATCAGCAGAAAAATGCTGTCTCCATAGAAACTTGGCTTGCTGCACTCTGTGAATGAGGACAAGTCATTGAGCAAGACAGGCCTCTCCAATATTTACCAAATGACTCCCACGACTGTTTTAGAGTTTCTTCACTGAGAGTTTTTCTCAGCCAGTTGCATCCTCATAAACTGTAAAAAAAAATTAAAATAATTAAAAAATCTATCTAAATTAACAGTTTTGAATTAACAGCCGTTTACCGTAACCTTTGTATTAAATATATATCTCTCGGTGTGTGTGTGTGTGTGTGTGTGTGTGTGTGTGTGTGTGTGTGTGTGTGTGTGTGTGTGTGTGTGTGTGTGTGTGTGTGTGTGTGTGTGTGTGTGTGTGTGTGTGTGTGTGTGTGTGTGTGTGTGTGTGTGTGTGTGTGTGTGTGTGTGTGTGTGTGTGTGTGTGGTGTGTGTACATTTTTTTTAGATTTTCATTATATGTTTTAAAACACAATTAAAGAGTACTATGTGTAACTGTGACTATCCAGATTTATCCTAAACATTTGCACGGACAATCAAATGAGACTTGGCATGTTTGAATGACTTGAAATTGCTTTCTAAATTAGCCGTTTTATATACCGAAACTTAATGAATACAAGCCTGGGTTTTTGTTTTTTAACCCCAGTGAGATTGAAAACAAAGACGATGAATGGGTTACGTTTCATCATTGCATTGCTTTCTGGA
Organism: Chrosomus eos; assembly: GCA_036326025.1. Lineage (NCBI taxonomy): Eukaryota > Metazoa > Chordata > Actinopteri > Cypriniformes > Leuciscidae > Chrosomus > Chrosomus eos. The sequence goes on along the minus strand of CM070825.1, from coordinate 31,836,153 downwards.
GGTTTTTCAGGGTGAAGACAAAATGTGAGAAGTATGTTTTAGTTTCTGCAGTATCCATGTGAAACCTCAGATGTCTTGCTGGCTCCAACCATTTGACTAGTCTTGGGATCGGTTGAGAACCAACACCTAAAAATACAGTTCAGTAGTTTGTGGTTGTGCTAATGAGAACATGTGTAATTTAAAGCTTCCCTCATGACCTGGGCTCTAATTGGGATCATGGCATGTAAGCCCTGTGAACAATTTGGGTGGGCAACAATTTCACTGAAAACTGACAGTGAATCACAGTGTTTCCAGTGCTGAGGCAGATATAATCCTATACCACCCAATTCCTGAAGTTCATGACTTCTTTAATGTTTTCTTTTTCAAGCCAAAGTATATTGATTGTAATACCATGTACAGCCATCTGTCAATCTTGTCATGTTTCTTTTGCCAGTGAGGCACTTGCTGGAACAGTTTCCTTGTGTCGCTGAGGAATTTTAAAGCGTTTGTCCCACCTGCTGACTCTTAACAGGTGGACAGTAACCGGTGTGTGTGCGCTACAAATCTAACTGTCATCTTCGGATATTAGAAACATATACAATACCGTTCAAATGTTTGGGTTCAGGTGCACCAACATTACATATAAATATAAAAATAAAACGTATCTCTTCACTGTAGCTTGTTGTTTGTTGTTGTTTTGTTTTTGAATTTTGTATTCATTGTTTTTGGTGTTAGGACATTAATTGTGCTTTATAAATAAATTGAGATTGAAATTTTAGAAGGCAATTAAAAAAAATTTTCAAGAATGCATTAAATTGATAAAAAGTTTGCAATAAATACATTTATGCCTATAATGTTTTAAAATATTTAGAATTCAAATAAATGTTGTTTTGAACTTTCTATACATCAAAAAATCCTGAAAAATAACACGTCACAATTTCCTCAAAAATATTAAGCAGCACAACTGTTGTCAACATTGATAATAAGAAGAAATGTTGCACCAGATTAGCATTTTATGATTTCTGAAGGATCATGTGACACTGAAGACTCGAGTAATAATGCTGAAAATTCAACTTTGACATCACAGAAACATTAGTTTTGATAATATATCACACTTTTGGTCTTTTTACTGTTTTTTTTTTTTAAATAAAAAGCAGAATTGTTGAGCATGAGACTTATTTTAAAAACTTTAAAAAACAATGTCCCAACAGTAAAATCACCACTAAAATATTTACATTAGAAAGATTTATAAGATAATATAATTTAATATAACTATTATTATACTTTAAAAAATGAGAAATATTTAAATTAGACAGACAAAGAAAAATAATTGTGATTCAAAAATTGCTTAAGTTACATTTTTCACAAAGATGTACAATTACATTACAGTGCAAGTACATTTGCCCACTCCCCATGTCCCCAAGCAACATAGCAGCTGTTTAGTAAAAATGTTCTTCTTCAGTTAAAATGTAGTCATTTGCTTTGATTAATTGGTGTTCCTTTTTGATTCTTTTAATGAAAGCTTAAGACACCAGTGATAAAGGAACCCCAGTTATAAAACGGTTTCGCTATATTTTAAAAGTGGTTCACCACAAAATACATTTCTACAATGGCAGGGAGGAGAATGAGGTTAAGGAGTCTAATAAATTGCGTATGATAGAATGTGAGGGGAACAGCCAGCCTTTAAAAGCCATTAAAGGCAAGCAGCTTGAAGCCCTAATTACAGGGACTTAATGTTGGGCTGTGCTGCATTCATGCTGTGACGGTCAGAAGTTAGCCTCTGTTTTGGCCTGCTGCGCTAGAGGAAGCAAAATAGACTCTCCCTGTCAGAGCAATGAAGAGTTGCGCAGAGCATTGCTAAGATTTTCAATCGCATTGCCAAGAAACCTAATGAGAACAAAAATGGTAAGAATGCAAATTCAGTCTTCAGCGTTTAATAGCACTTGACTTTATCCATGGTTACACCCCCAAAAGCCATTAAAACATATAATAAATAAGTCTAAATTGCCCCTGAATGCTCTATTATGTGCCTGTGCCAACTAAAATTCCACTGGAAGAAAGATGAACTGTGCAGGAGACGGAGAAGAAAAGAGTTGAGGATTACTCTACGAGTCGAAAAAGCAACTAAGGAAGCATTCATGTGACACCTCTTAACCTGGGCCTACTCTGTTTTCTTCAATGTAATTTCTCCTCTGGGTCCCTGTTGCAAATTCTAAATCAATACCACATTGAGGGGAAACGAATGTCATGCTCTTTATGTAATGTTATCAGTTGCCAAAATGTTTTAGATGGTGCATTAACTAAAAATTATTGAAATTCTATAACATTCCCAAAAAATCCCTCAAAGACAAAATAGCCTATAAAAACATTTAGTGTCTTATTCAGTAGCAAAACTAACTATTAGCAAAATGCAGACTCAGTTTAATTTGCCTGTCAAAGTAGTGTGGCTCAGGTTTTAATTTGTCAAATGGCCGATGAGGACAGATACATTAAATTTTGCTCTTTGTTTGTAGAATTACCATGTAATCTAAAAAAAAAAAAAAAAAAAAGTAAAACAAAGGCTTCATCCGAAATCGCTTCCCTACTAGACGAAAAATAGTATGTGACAAAAGAAGTAGAGGTCTAGGCCTATGTCCGAATTCAGTAGCTACTCATAAAAGAGGGAAAAAGTACCCGGATGAGCTAGCCTACTAGCCTGGCATGCCAGACCTACATCAAGATGTTAGGTCTGGGAACTCTCCATTGACATGCCTCAATCCGAGGGGCGGGATGAACGGTTACCTTTCAAAATCACTCTGCACGCAATAGGATAACGCTACAACCAACCAGAGCAACAAACGGTTGTGGATGAGTGAATCCCATGCGTTTTTCCACCAGTGGAGCTAATTGATATATTAAACTTTTGCCGTATCAGGTCGGCAAAACTCCGAACACATCTTCCTTTTTTAAGAATGACTTAAGTGACTTTCTCTTAACTCCAAGTTCTCCAGAGTCGCGGCCAAAGCCGATTCGAAAGACCGCTGCATCTTCATTGTTTTCAAGTAGCAGGGAAATCACCTATGGAAATCACGCGGAACGTCATGAACTGTGCCGTCATTGTGTTAAGCCCGCCCGCCGACTCTATATACACGATGTGATTGGCCTGACCAGTTTTTGTTTTTTCCAGCTCAAAAGCCTATGGAGAGTTGCTAGACCACACTGGCAGCGAAATAATTTTCGCTGCCGCTAGGGTGCGTCTAGATTTCTAGGCTACTAGCCTACTTCTTCCGACAAGATTCGTACATACATATCCCATGAGACAACAGGAGAGGATTTATGAATGACAGTGAGTGAAGCCACCTAACTGGCTAGGTCACGTGCTGACAACATGGCCAAAGTAGTAGACGTCATTAAGTTCATACTCTACACACATTAATATAGGCTAGCCTACTATTTAGAACATATTAGATAGGCCTACTTTTTTAGCGGCCATGAAGTAATTACCTACTTATTCAAAAAAGTATCTACTTAAGAGAGTATGCGTATGAGTATGATTTTGGTCACAGTTAGTAACTTCCACGTAACTTCTTATACTGAATAGATAGCCTACCGATTTCACGCGTTGACCTTATGTAGCCACGCCCCTTTTCAGCGCTGAGCTCGTTGTCTTTTGACTTCCGGTCAGTATTTTCACAGCTATCTTGCGTAGTTATGAATGAACGGCTCGTTTAAAAAAATTCAAAGGTCCATTTGTTAAGACATATGCTTTACAATGCTTATGATAAACATTACAATGCTCATGATAACTTTCGTTAACTGTACAATAAGTAAATCAACTTCACCAGCTAATTACTCCTGGACAGCAATGCCATAGAAGCGACCGACGGCAAAAACGGAAGTTCAAAAACAATATTCTAAAGATGGTGGCGCCCTCGTTTCTCTGGTGCATACAATTTATACTTCTGCGTCGAGTGTACGCCGTAGTGTACGGCGTAGGCTACGCACGTAGGCAACGCCGTCGTGAGCATTTATACTTCTGCGTTTAGGTCTGCGTTGCTCTGCAGTACAGCGTCGAAATGCTAGTTGGCGGCGGAGGGTTTTAATGTTCCACTTTTAGATTCCTCGCGACTGTTTTGAGTTTAGGTTACTACAAGCAATGGCGACTGAAAGAGAGCGGATCATGTTGGAGTTGGAGCTTATCGAGGTGGAAAAGCAGTTAATTTTTAGGTTTTTTAACAGTTTCGCTGTACTTAGAATTTAAAAATGGCGGGCGGTGCAGAAGAACACGACGGAAATGCGTAGGAGGAAACGCGATGCTACCAAGCCGACCAATCACAGATCTTACGGTCCACGTCGCCGCGACGTGTAGTTACATTTTTGAGGAGGTGCGCGTCAGGTTACGGTGAAGGGTACGGCGTATGGTACGCGTCTGTGCGTATGCTACGCCGTACCTACTGCGCGCACCCGACGCAGAAGTATAAATTGGCCTTAAGCCTGTTTTATGCTTCTGCGTCGAATCGACGGCGTACCCGCGCAGACCCCTCTGCGTCGCCGCGAACCTCTCTCCGACCCCTACGCCGTAGCTCGACGTGCACCTCCAAAAAATTGTAACTACGCGTCGAGGCGACGCTGACCGCAAGGGCTGTGATTGGTCAGATGCACACCTATCCAACGCAACCTGACGCAGAACCATAAAACGGCAACGACGCCGTAGGAGTGACGACGTAGCTACGCCGTGGAGTTGACGCAGAAGCATAATGAGGCCTTTATGGTCTATAGGCTACGCATGATATGCCTACGCGTTGCATTCTCAGCGCTGCCGCAAGGGACACTTTAGTGTAGATTTGCCTACATTTTTTCTTCTTCTTTCAACTACCGTCATGGCGGAGCAATATGAAGGTAAAAGAGTAGCAAAACTTGAATGCACGTAGATGTGAATTTGAGAACATGTGCAACAGTTTGAAGAGAATCTTCTGGGCAAGGTAGTGTCAATAGCTATTTGTAGGCTATAGCAACTTACTTACCTAAAGAATATAACATCCAGTTTAATGGCAGACAGACATCTGAATGGAACTGTATCGCCCCATTGCGTACTGAAGTTTGTCCGAGCTCGCGTAGCCTACTTTGGCAAAGTATGGTTCTCCCTCAAACAACCAAGTAATTAAATAACCTATGAGACGGCAAAACCTTAAAGCTATATTTGAAGAGTTCAATGCAAAGCCTCTAATGCCATCTGAAATTTTCTTCTAAATGATAATTTTTATTACTCGTAATTAAATTCAGTAATTTCACTTAAAGACAATTAATGGGTAATTTTTTTGCCATTTCGTGAAATTATTTAACTTAAATATACGACTTGATAAAAATTATCATTTTAGAAGAAATTCAGATGCATTTAGAGGCTTTGCATCTGAACTGTTCATTGTAGCCCACTGACTGTAAATCACTGAGTAATATAGTGCTTTCAATTAGTTCCGTCTCGCTAGTGGCACCTCTGTGTCTGAGTACAAAAGGCCTTCTGACAGCTCTGTGCGTCCCCTCAGTTCCTGCGTGCCGGCGCCCAGTATGTATTAAATTCACCACTGGCAGCGATACCTAAAGGGCTCGTGCGTTTATGTCACTCAGTCATTGGGGATAAGGGCCCTGGGAGCCGTGACAATGCAATTTCATTTCTCCCTGCTTTTGTAATGCCAGAATGCAATAAAACTGTCTGGCTCCAGACAGACCGTTTTACTGACCTAAAATTCTAGTCCTGAAAACTATTAGTAGCGAAATGTTGAATAATGGCGCCTTGTTCCTTTAGGTTTTAGCTGTTGGACACAGCAGCTGCTGGACAAGTGAGTCACTAACTACCTAAGAGGTAAACCTCACATGTTTTAATGACTAACCTATACTGATGGTTGGACTACAGCTACAGGTCAAATTAAAGATCTGTTTAATTTATTTGGCAATCATAATGTTGGTGTTCGAGGTCTCTGTGTGGGTATTAAAGGTATATTATCTGTTAAAAGTTTATAGAGTCATTTTGGTTTCTTGCTTTTGGTAGAAGAATATTTAAGCGAATAGAGGTGGCAAAATTTTCCACTCTGGCCGGTTTTCAGTTTTGGTGGTTTTGCATGATTTGTTGGAAGCGGCCGTTACAAAATATCTGTATTCAAGGATTTTCCATCGCTATAAAGAAGCACTAAAGTGTTGCAAAGTATCAAAACAGTCTCAAAATCTTCAGTACTTTTAGCCCTTCTTATCTTGTAGATTAACCACATGGATCTTATAGAAATATGTGTGTCTTTATTCAGGAATGATTAAGCAAACAATAACCAATTTGTCTGTTTAGCCAGAATGCCCTTGTGGAGAGAAATGTATTCACTGGGCATATCAGCCCCACTGATGCATTGCATTTGTTTTAAATAATTAAATTTCTGGGAGTGTTCTGTATTGAGGTGTTTTGACTGAATTATGGCTGCTTTTGACTGAATTGCCAACCAGGAAGGTCATTCAGAAGGCCTGTAGTACAAAACTAAATTAATATAAATTATGTGATTTACTGCCCATTGATCAGAACTTCAGCTACTGCTGTGACAAAAAAAGCTGCAATATTTAGCCTATATATTTTTATCAAGATGCTGTAGGCTATCAGAACATTAATCAACTCTTCTTCCTTCTTCTTCTTTCTTCTTTTCTTTCTTTCTTTCTTTCTTTCTTTCTTTCTTTCTTTCTTTTTTCTTCTTTCTTCATTTTTTTTATATAAACTATACTAAATATTTTCATGAACACTTAAATAGGGGGGGGGGGGGGGGGGGGTGAAACACTCAGTCATTTCAGTCAATCTCATGTTAATCTTGAGTACCTAGAGAGTAGTATTGCATCCTTCATATCTCCAAAAAGTCTTAAGTTTTATTATATTTATAAAAGAAAGATAGGCTGTACCGAGTCTTTCCGGAAAAAAACGAGCGGCTGGAGGCGTGCCGTGTGGGCGGTGCTAACAACACAGACATTTGAAGCAGTTTTACTCACAGCCTGCGGTTCCAACGCACGACCGTGAACCTTTATCGTTGGGACTGCTCCATCCTTAAAGGAACACTCCCCGTTTTTTGAAATAGGGCTTATTCACATTCTTTCCTACATTTAGATGGGTGTGAAAAAGCATTTTTGTCTCACTGCATGCATTGTTTTAGTTTGACAGGGTCGGCGCTAGCTTAGCTTAGCACAATGAATGGAATCCTTTGTTGCCAGCTAGCATGTCCTGAGTAAAAGGAGATGGTGCTCGATGCAGAGCCAAATGGGAGGAGCTAGAGCTCGAGCTCCCCCTTTTCTGGAGCTCCAGCTCCACCCTGTATATATAAATATATGACCTACCCCAACCCCATCCCTAAACCTACCCGTCACTGGGGTTAATACCATTTATGAGTCTTCTCCTACCATCCTAGGAAAACAAATATCACTCCCCAGATGTAGATCTACATTTTTGCATGGAGCTCCAGCGATGGGAGGAGCTGTAAATCTACATTTTTGCATGGAGCTCCAGCTCCTGCCCTCGCTGGAGCTCCAGCGAGGGGAGGAGCTGGAGCTCTAGCTCCTCCCATTTGGCTCTGCATCGAGTACCACTTGAGTAAAAGTGATTAAAAAAAACCCCACGTAATTACTTCTTGTGGCCTGCGTATACAGTGTGTTCATATGCATATTCATTCACATTCATCACATTCATATACAGTGTGTGTGTGTGTGTGTGTGTGTGTGTGTGTGTGTGTGTGTGTGTGTGTGTGTGTGTGTGTGTGTGTGTGTGTGTGTGTGTGTGTGTGTGTGTGTGTGTGTGTGTGTGTGTGTGTGTGTAAATAATGACACATTTTATTTATTTATTATTTTATTATAAATATTTGTAACTTTAAATGTATTTATACTTTTATATATTATTTAAATATTATATAATATATATTCTGAACAAAATTATAAACACTTTTGTTTTTGCTCCCATTTTTTATTCGCTGAACTCAGAGATCTAAGACTTGTTCTATGTACACAAAAGGCCTTTTTTCTCAAATATTGTTCACAAATCTGTCTAAATCTGTGTTATTGAGCCAAGATATCCTTTGCCGAGATAATCCATCCACCTCACAGGTGCAGTGACGTGCGGTGATGTCTTAAAGAGGCTAGGCACTGAGTTATGAAAGCCAAATTACCTGATTTATTGTTTAGGCTAATAATACGTAATAACAGTACATGTTACGCACAAGCGCAGCATATCAAGAAATATACAAATCAGGATGTATATCGTTTAGGCTCTTCTCTCTCTCTCTCTCTCTCTCTCTCCTCTCTCTCCTCTCTCTCTCCTCTCTCTTCTCTCTCTCCTCTCTCTCTCTCTCCTCACGCGCACACACACACACACCACAACACACACCGGTAGTTAATGTCCACTCCAGCATCAGAATGCAACCATTCTTAATCATTAATTGTTGCACAGCGGCCAATTAATATGTTTGTCAGTCAGCAAAAGTGAAATCACACACTGCTCAATTGAATATGAAGCCAAATGACTTGCATTAATTCAACCACATTTATCAATTCAATATTAAGCCCAAAATAGTTTTTGACTCACCAATCGGTAGATTGTGTACATAAAATCCATCCGCCGCTCTTTCGTGAAGACAACACATAGCTGCTAGCCAATCTTATCTTCCATACCAGTCTGTTTGAAACGACCGAACAATGTTTGGGACTTTGGGCCCTTTTGCTGCACTAGTCCATCTAAGGCTGGCGTGGACCTCCCTCTTGCTATTAACTCAGGTTTTGAATTAAAATCGAGCTTGTAAAAAATTCTTAACTCTGTGATCACGGGCGGTGCTGTCATTTTGACTTTGAATCTGGCGGGGATTAGGCGTCTAGGCTAGCTGTGGTGTAATGACGTCAGCTGCGCAAATGTCCAGGGATATCTCGATTTTAATTGGTCCATGTCTGATACGTAACGGAGATGATTACGGGCATACCACATTTACGTCCAAAGGCAAAGCAGAGTTGTGCTTTTTGCCGTACATGTTGAAGAATACAGGATCGAAGTGCGCATGCGCAACATTTTTTTTCCCTTGTCGTCTGCAATGAATGGACCGCATAAGCACTGCTTATTCTGCCGATTTTTTTTATTTGATTATGCGTAACTGCTACATTTGTCATCGTAACGTCTAAACAATTGGAATAACACACATATTGCATATATAAATCACAAGAATAAACAATAAAAATACAAATACAAGTTTATTATTTAATAAACATTTTAATTTTTAATTTTGGCAGGGTAGGCAGTGCCTAGTTTGCCTACCCAGACCGCACGTCACTGCACAGGTGTGGCATATCAAGATGCTGATAAGACAGCATGATTATTGCACAGGTGTGCCTTAGGCTGGCCACAATAAAAGGCCACTCTAAAATGTGCAGTTTTATTACACAGCACAATGCCTCAGATGTGGCAAGTTTTGAGGGAGCGTGCAATTGGCATGCTGACCAGAGCTGTTGCCCGTGAATTGAATAGGGGTGGGGGGGGGGAATTGATTCTTAGATGCATCGCGATGCATCCCTGGACGATTCAAAAATCGTTTTTCTAAAAAAATATATATTTTCGAACAACGTTATAATGACGAACCGCAAAAGGCGGAACTCTGAAGCGCGGGCGTAACAGAGACGCATGATGGCTGAGCAGGAAATCCGAACGCACCCTCTTTGTTGGTACATATGCTGGCAAATGTAACCTTACAGTTGACTTGCCAAATGACTTCCATTTGTTTTATTAATAAAAATATATTGGAAGTAAATTCTTTATGGGTCATTATAAATACTTTGCTTTAAAAGTACCAAGTAGTCACACACACACACACACACACACACACACACACACACACACACACACACACACACACACACACACAGAAAAAAAGCATCAATAATAGTGCATCAATAATTGTTTTAGCATCGCATCGCAGCCCTCTGAATCATAATCAAATCGAATCATGAGGTGCCTAGAGATTCCCACCTCTAGAATTCAATGTTCATTTCTCTACCATAAGCCGTCTCCAAAGACGTTTCAGAGAATTTGGCAGTACATCCAACCGGCCTCACAACCGCAGACCACGTGTAACCACACCAGCCCAGGACCTTCACATCCAGCATCTTCACCTCCAAGATCGTCTGAGACCAGCCACCCGGACAGCTGATGCAACAATCGGTTTGCATAACCAAAGAATTTCTGCACAAACTGTCAGAACGTCTCAGGGAAGCTCATCTGCATGCTCGTCGTCCTCATCGGGGTCTCGACCTGACAGCAGTTCGTCGTCGTAACCGACTTGAGTGGGCAAATACTCACATTTGATGTAGTCTGGCTCTTTGGAGAGGTGTTCTCTTCACGGATGAATCCCAGTTTTCACTGTACAGGGCAGATGGCAGACAGCGTGTGTGGCGTCGTTTGGGTGAGCGGTTTGCTGATGTCAACGTTGTGGATCGAGTGGACCATGGTGGCGGTGCGGTTATGGCATGGGCAGGCATATATTATGGACAACGTACACAGGTGCATTTTATTGATCCTAATGAAATCCTGAGGCCCACTGTTGTGCCATTCATTCACGACCATCACCTCATGTTGCAGCATGATAATGCACAGCCCCATGTTGCAAGATCTGTACACAATTCCTGGAAGCTGAAAACATCCCAGTTCTTGCATGGCCAGTATGCTCTCCGGACATGTCACCCATTGAGCATTTTTGGGATGCTGGATCGGCGTGTACGACAGCGTGTTCCAGGTCCTGCCAATATCCAGCAACTTCGACAGCCATTGAAGAGTGGACCAACATTCCACAGGCCACAATCAACAACCTGATCAACTCTATGCAAAGGAGATGTGTTGCAATGCATGAGGCAAAGGTGGTGGTTTTCAGACCCCCCCCCCCCCCCCCCCCCACACACACACACACACATTTTTATTTTATTTATTATAAATATTTGTAACTTTAAGGGTATTTAAATCATTTAAAATTTTTATTAGTATTTTATCACTATGCTGTTCAAAGCACTATTATGTGGGCCATTATTTATTGATTTAAAAAAAATCTGAACCATTCCTTTAATTTTAAGGTTCATTTTCTGAAAAAGGGTGCATGGTTGTTTACGTCTTGAGCTGAAACTACCACACATTGATCATTAATAGCACGACTAATTACTTCCAATTAACATCGGCCTATTAGGGAAATCGATCTTGCCATCTGCAACGATTTACTACAGCTGTGGTTTATAAACATCAACGGCAAGGTGCTTCTGACTGATCCTCCTGGCCACATGTATTTCTACAGTCAGCACAAGCAAACAGAGAGTAAATAGAATCTTTTGTCTCTGTTGTATCACATTAAAGGTTGAGTAGGGAGTATGTGGGCTGGAAGCTACAGAAGCAGACAACACTTCTACCTTGCGTCCACTCTTTCTAAACATTTGATTTGTGATAACATCAGTGCAAGGTCATCGTTTAGCTGTTTGACACTATCAGGAGCCTGATAGTAGAACTAGCCTAGTTGTGGAACCAATATAAATGCATTTAAAACATTACAGCATACACAAGGACGCTGACAGTAAAGGCTGACTGTAAGGTCATTAGAGCCAGATCAATAATGTTAATGAACAGACAGTTGCAACAGCAAGTGTGACAGACCATTTAGATGAGCACCACTTTAAAACTATTAGATCAGCACAGAGACGCACCCATGGGAAGAACTGTTTTAGGGAGATTTTATGTTGGTTTATTCATGCATTTATTTATTTTTAGAATATGAGGGTATGGAGATAGAAAGCATTAATGTGCTTTTTTATTCTAGCCACACTGAAAATGCGGTTAATACGGTTACAGCTGCTAAATTAATACATGTATTTGTACATTCCTCCGAAAGTTAATCTAATGCTGTTTTTGAAGTGTCCCTAATGGACGTCTGTGTCAGTTTGAGTTTTTACCCTTAGATGGCAGTCATACTGTAGGTTGTGCTTGGCACTCTGCATGACTGATGACTTGTATTATATGACTTCTAATTTCCTTCTTAAAGTTACACAAGTTTGATTAAGTGCCTATCATAAAAGACAAATTTTGGAAATGATCAGATCTATTGCTGAAAACAATATATATATATATATATATATATATATATAAACTTTTTAATGGCCTCATAAAAATACATGATATCTGGTTGGGCGGTCAGGTGGAGTGCTGACTATGTTTTAAAGTACATTCCCCAGGGGACAAAATATAGCACACTTAAGTGAGCATTTATGTATGATTCGACTTCAAGAAATGTATTGATTATTCTCTCCAATGCCTGCCTCTACACGCAGCACTTTATGCTCTCATTCACAGGTTGCGTGTGGATTTTCTGTTGTGTCAGCTTGAAGAAATAATAAGGAATGCTTGCATGAAAGGAGATGTAATTTTAATTACTTGCCACTTAATTAATAGCATTCTGTCCCCCATCTACTCATGTAATACTGGACTTTCATCAAAAAACACTTATCTTTACAGCGTAGATGTATGTATGTTTTCTTTTTTTATAATTAAACAGCACGAAATTGCAACCCATTTTACTTCTGTAATCTAAGATCGGCTTTTTTAATTTTAAATTTTTTAACTTATGTTTTGTTTTATATTTTATGATGTAGTGTAAATCAAATTCGTCAGCTGTCGCTTTATAAATGGTGCTATATAAATACATTTTTACTGAAACTTTGACTGTCCATCGGTCATCGAGAAGACAGAAAAGTGCAGGGTTTAGTAAAATGTCCCTTGAGCTTAACTATAAGAAGGTTGTTCTGCTGACATCCTCCATTGGCTGGAGAAAATGTGGACTCCCCAATGTTGGGACATCAGAGCTTGTTGGCATGATAAAAGCTTCCTATAGTTTGCTAGTTTTACACTGGAGTGAACGGCTTGCCAGGCATGGTGGGCGAAAGTTTGGCGTCCTCTCAGAAGTGTGGACACCAAATCTTCTGCCATCTGTTACCGTTGTCACCAGTACTTTCTATGTAAACATGATTATTCCTTTAAAATTCTAAGTACACGTTTAATGTTCCCTCTACCATTTCAGACTAATAGCCAAAATAAAAATTGAGGTGGAAACTTGAAGGCCACATTGTGGATTAAAGTTATTGGTGCTAATAAACATGTAGTAAGTGTATGGTGTTACCCAATTAAACAACATAGTTTACATCCAAATGTGTCACGTTTGTTCTTGTTTCAGTTCATGTGTTCTTGACTTTTATTTAGAAATTTGTCCGATGATCCGTCTCATTTAGCCTACTTATACTACGACTAAAAGTATGTACCCTTTTTGTGAAGAAAAAGTGTTTTGAGTGTACCAGAATAGTAGACAGGCTTTGGGTCATACTATCACGTCATTCAATTGCGTCTTTAACGGTGGCTCTCTGTCGCATCCTGTCACAGTAAACTGGCCTGTCAATCATCTTGTCAAAGATAAAATCCTCCACATTTCATTTCATTTAATTTCCTACTGTATCAGAGAGAAAAGCAGTGGCAATTTGGTCACTCTAACCTTTATCTAAACCTCTCACCGTCAGTCGCGCCATGTTTTGTAGTTTTCTACTCGTGTTCACCTCCCTCAAAGCGCAATGGGTTGTGGGTAATATTAGCCTTTAGAGTGAGCACGGATCCACACTTCGAAAATCCACCGGAAATAATAGACCATCCGGGGACTTCTGGCATACTCTTTTCAACACACTATGCTTTGGGACACACTCATTTCAATCTCATATGTTTAGGATGGATAGTATGGACATTGAGACGCAGGGATAGTCGTGTTTTCTGTATTTGTCATGTAATTCCTAGTCCCCCTCATACGATATTCTCATGTGATCTTGTCACGTGGTTCCTCCTTCTTCTTCTTCTTCTTCTTCTTCTTCTTCTTCTTCTTCTTCTTCTTCTTCTTCTTCTTCTTCTTCTTCTTCTTCTTCTTCTCATACTTCCCTACTAGTAGCCGGAAAATAGTTTGTGACAAAATAAGTATGTCCGAATTTACAGTACTCATAAAAGAGTTGTCAAAAAATAAAAGATTCTGAGGTGTGCATATAATGGACACTTTTCTATCCCGCAAGGCCACAGCAGAGGATTTGTGAATGTCGATGAAGCGACAATAATGACAACATGGTGAATGTGGTACATCTGGATTACTTTTGTACTACACACAATCTTGATTAACTTACTTTTTTAGCACTCACAAAGTAAGTACTTATTCAAAATAAGTACCTACTCAAGTGAGTATGCGATTTTGGGTGCATTGGTTCATTGTCTTGTTACATTGATATCAGTTCTGTCTTTTCATTGGTTCTTGTTTGATTAGTTCTACTTTGTCATTGGTTTTTGTTATTGTCAAGTGTTTCCCTATGTATTTAAGCCTTGTCGTGTATTGGTAACTTGTGTCAACCTGGTGCTATAGTCTCATGTTTCTCAAGTCAATTTATAGTCTGTTTTGGTTTGTTTTGTTGTTGTGTTTGCATTTAACAAACTGCACTTGGGTTCATACAACTTGCCTACAGTAGATTTTGTGACATAATGTGCATTACTGATATAAAGAAAAATACATAATAAAATAAATATGAATATAATTAAATGTGCCACACCAGGATGTCGCAGTGTGTGATTTTACTGTTTTCTGTTTCTATTTCTCTATACTATCACTCGTACTAGCAGACACCTTATCAAAGTTTATCCCCAAAAGCCACATAGCTATTGCAATTATTACAGTCCCTCCAAACTGGTGTGACAACGATATCAGTATCATTATATACCAATCTAAGGACATTTTAAACATAGATGAAGTTATCACGAACTGAAAAAAAAAACCACCAGAACATGTTTACGTGAAAAAAACAGAGCCTATTTTGCACAAGCTCCGCTGATTGCCTTTAAAGGAGATTTTATGACTGACAGGAACCCTGTGCTGAGGTCAGCTTTGGCTCCTAGTCTTCCTGTTTACTTTGATAACCGTCATTCTGTGGTATAAACGTGTGAGAAAATATGTCTATGACTGAATGTGTAAATCTTTCTGTGCCCATCTGAGACTGTTTTTTTGCACAGTAATACTTAGCAAGTAAAAGTTACATCTCAACAAAACAGACAGCAAAGACTCCTGACACCCACTATTTGAAGTAGGAAACTGAGAAACCTCAAGCGGTGTCTGCCGTGGACTGAAACTTTCTCATTGTTCGGTGAATGAGTAAAAATGTCGTTGAAACCTCAGTATGATGAGTCAACAGATTTAGGTTGTTTCCTAAACGGTGACCTCTATTTTCTACAACTCACTTTTCGAATGGGACTTACTGAAAGGGGATGTATGACTAAGAATGATAACTGACAAACTGACTGTTACTTTTAGTGACTGGGTTGGAAAGCTTGACTTGTCTTGACTGCTTCTCCACTATGAGAATTACTTATTATAACTATAAAGAAAAATGTTGTCTATTAATCTAGTAATTTAATGTCATTTATAATTGTTTACACAAAAATATTTTAATGGGATCAATCCAGTGTCTCTAAATAGGACTTTGATCTGAATGGTTGGCAGGAAAATGTAAATGGAAACTTTTGTGGTATATATTTTTAAATGTGTGGTTTTATCTTTTTAAACATTTTTAAACAACTACAACTCATTAACGTTATTATAATTATAACTATAGTACATAATAAATATAGTAATTATAATTTCATTACCGTTAGATCATAACCTGTTGTCACGCCAGAACATACAGGGAAAAAACGATACTATATCAAATCTATGTCCATAATAAATGGGCATAAGATTCATTTTGAAGTAATGATTTAAAATATAGTGGAGACAAGCAGTTTGTGGGTTATTCAAAGCGCGAGTATTTTGGGGTTTGGGGTGAGGAACACACACACACAACAACACACACACACACACACACACCATTGGCAGCTGACTATGACCTCTTCTGCCCCACAGCCTAACAGATTCAACCACTCACACACACCCTGGCACATACATTCAAGTGTTTTTTTTTGCTCTAGTCTTCTTTAATGACTTCAACATGGGCCTGCCAATATTTTTTATTTTAGGAATGGTTCTGAATCTTGCTCACAGCATGGACTTGCAAGGTAGGTTTAATAATATTTTTTGGCTTAATTTGAGCAGCTTGTATCAGATGATGCTGTTGTATTTTCTGGCCCTTTTGAATAGCTTGCATATTATATGGTAGGCTATATATAAGAACAGACAGCCTTTGGGTGGAATAATGTAAATTAGAAGCATTTGGTAAAACATGTCAACACAACATGTACATTTCATTTGAATCTGTGTCAGTTTGTTCACACTGAGAAGACATTTCCAGAGAAAAGGGAGGGAATGACAATTTTCTGCTATTGTGCACCAAAAAAACATTAGTTGTTTTTAAAAGAAACATGCTATTTGATTTGATGCTATTGTTATTTTGAGCTTTGGCTGTTATTGCAGCAGAATTTTGAGTAAGTAATGCTTATCATGATGGTAATATCTATTGCTAATTGAGAAGAGCTGCATGCAATGAATTAATATTCTTTCACAAATTCTGCTTTAGGCATTTCCACTGTCCTTTCGAGAAGAAACATTTAACCACATGTCCCTTTCATTCTGAAACCAATGAGGCATGGAAACAATAAATTCTGTCTTGTATTTATTTGATGAAATTAGATCCCTAGAAAAGATTACATTAAAAAAAAAATCAAATGTGGTTTAAATTGTTCAGTATGTACAGTAGCAAGGCGATATTAATCCTTTTTTTCTTCAGAAAATAAAGTGAATAAACAAAAATCTCTATTGCAATTGTGTTTTACAGTTTGTGATTCTTTTCTTTGTCTTGCTGGTGTCAAGATTTGTAACGGTATCAAATCAGTATAGTGATGACGCATTCAGCTGCTGTGATTTTGAACACAGAATTGTGTTTGCATGTAATCAGTTAAATGACGATGAATCAGGTACAGTGGTATGCATGCGGTTTACAGCAGCACGCAACATGTGTGTGAAAGACCTGTGTTGGAAAATCGTGTCACATGATTGAAAAACCAAAAACATCTGCTTCCTCTCGTGCAAAGCGACTCAATTTCCATCACAGACTCTATGCATGCTGCAGCTGATTGTTTTTTTCACTTTTTTTTTATCAGGGCCTTATGCATATCATTTAAACATTTTTAAGATAATTTTAGCTTTTCTGATGTGACCTGAGAATGGTCGTTATAGTTCACCTAGAATTATTCTGTCATTTATTTACCCGTATGTCATTTTTAAATCCTGTATGACTTTCTTTCTTCATTGGAACACAAAAGGAGATATTTGAATAATGTGCTGGCTGCTCTTTTCCATCACAATGAATGGAGACTGGATGCAAAAAGGATGCAAAAGCACCACAAAAAGTAGTCAACTTGACCTAAAGATCAGTTTTAATTTAACTTTGCTGTATATCAATCACACAAAACTACTTTTCTATTCTTTTTATGGTGCTTTTTGTTATTTTGGAACTTGACAGGCCAAATCCCCATTAACTTTCAATTATGGAAAAGCGCAGCTAGGACATTCTTTAAAATGTCTTCTTTTGCCTTTCACAATGCAAATGGTCCTTCAGGTTTGAAACCACATGAGGGTGAATAAATCATGACTTATTTTTTGTCTGGGTGAACTATCCTTTTAAGAATGTTGTTTCTTAATTTACTCTGGGTTACATAATATGCCCTTCAGGATTACTTCACAAAATGTTTGGGAGGTTAAATGGACATGTCAAGAAATCCTTTTGTTGGACGCCCTATCACGAATGAAGAAATCTGTCAAAGTTTATTAAGAGTGCCAAGTGCTGACACTTCCCCTGACTGTGCTTTATATATGTGGGGTTAGCAGGGGACACATTGAACGTAAATAACAAATAAAATTAGTTGTTACCATAATGATTACTGTAATGGACCATGTCATTAAATCTTTGAGTAATATTCATCCCCCTCCTTTTTTATATACATATAAAGATTCAGAGGCCAGAGACTTGGTTCTCAACCAAACCGTGACAGGGATTTTGGGAGAGGAGGTCTACCTGTATTGTCTGTACACTGGACAAAGTGATATCCTTTTCTCCTCTGGAACCGGCTGGATTCTTCAAAGAGGTCAAAGAAAATGGCAGGATACACTCCGAGTAATAAACCTTTCAACAGAGAAAACTTTGATATCCCGGCATTACTTACAAACCTTACCGTAAAGATAAACGTGACAAGCCTCGACCTAGAGGGAGAATATGCATGCATCTTTAACTCTGATGAGGATGAAATAAAGGACACCATGTTTTTCAGTGTTATTGGTGAGTATGACTAAAGATTGAAGTGTGAAGACTGAATAAGGCACGGATTTCTGAATAGTTCACCAAAAATTAAATTCAAATCATTTAGTCACTCTCCTACTTTTCTTCTATGGAACACACACACACAAATGTATTTTGCAAAATTGTGTGGACCCTCTTTTCCAAACAATGAAAGCAATAACAGTGAGCTGTTATTATGTCACTCTAAGTCAGCTTTGACATAAAACATTGGAACAATTGGTTCCTGCAAGGTACAAGTCAAATTGTTTTACATTTATGGTGTTTTATGTCAGTTTTGGAGTCCCCCTTTACTTTCATTGTAATTTTAGCTTTTTCCAGCAAAAAAAAAAAATATGTATGACATGAAGGGTGAGTAAATGAAGACATTTTACATTTTTTGGGTGATCTATTCATTTAATTTTGAGATTACATACATGCAACACTCATCAGTATCTCTTTTTGTCTCTAAGCTCGGCCTGATATTGACATGACTGTGAAGAAGGAAGTTGTGAACAGGACCCTCTACCATGCTGTCACTTGCTCTGCCTCCAGTGCCAAGCCTAAGGCTGTGATTAGATGGGAGATCTCTGGTGCCCTTCCAAGAGATGACATATTCTCTGTGAACATGACTAATACAGTTCATCCCAATGGCACAACCAGTTCAATCAGTGTACTGCGCTTCCCCTTAATTATGAATAATGAGAGCACTGTTACCTGTGTGGTCAATCATTCAGCTTTTACTGAACCTGAAAGAGTCAACATTGAGGTGGACACATTTGGTAAGTTCAGCTTTGATAGGTACAGGTAATCAAAAGAGATATCGCTATTAGGAAAAGCCAGAGAGTGTCAGACAACATAAATTACTTTTCTGTTCTTGTGCATTGGCTGAGTTTTTTATGAAACCTGAAAGGTAGAACTGAGAAATCAAGTTGGTATTGTCTGCACTTTGCGCCAGTGTTGCATGTATTTCCTGCGGTATTTGCAGCAGCTGTCTGACCACAAAAGTCACATAATCTAAAGCTACAGCATAGAGGTGATACTATGATTATTGAATAAAAAAACTTAGGAAAACTGTGAAGAATAAATGTCAGCACTTCTGTTTTTTACAGTTCATTACAGAACACATAATATATTAAAAAAATGGCTGCTAACCAAACTTGGCGGACTCGTTTTTAGCGAGTTTTATCAAGGCACATGAAACTGCTTTCTAAATGCAGAAAGTGTCATGCATCTTGATATATGCCCAGTTATAATGCTGTTCTCCATCATTTGTTCAATTACTGTGTTTAGTGAATAGGGTTGTGCACTGAAATACTGCACGCAAAAGTGCCGCTACTTTTTAGTGAATTCACTCTTTGTTATTTCTTGAAACATGACATCTAAACCAATTGTCCTTGTTGGAGCTATAGTTAGCATCTCCAACAGCTTGGTAAACAGAAAGAGCAGCTGATAAAACTCAGTTAAACTCAAATGTCAGCTTGTTTAACCTTAAGATCATACTAACAGATACACTTCTCAGTTTTCTAAATAGGATAGTCTCTTAGAGGATTTTTCATGAACTTCCACTGTTCATATTGGCACTTTTCTTCTTTTTATCAGTTTCTCCTATTATGAGCATGGAGACCATTCTGGTCCAAGAAGGAGGAGAAGACTTTCAAGAGGTCATCTGCATGGCAACAGGGGGGAGGCCACATCCAAATATCACATGGAGACTGCCTGAATTCAAAAGCACACCACCTTTACTGAAAAATGACTCCAAAGCAGATTCTGTTATCAGTTCTTACCGGTTCCCATCAGATCCTTATGAAGGAGAAATTATCTCTTGTGTTTTTGGCTACATGTTTCTCCCTTTCATAAACACAAGGACAATCACTTTGCCAATTTACTGTGAGTCTACCAGCTCTTTTTAAACTGAATGGATACACATAGCATGTTTGAAGCGATCTCTCACTTGTAAAACTTTGTTCCCCAGATCTTTCCTCACTTCAGCTGAAGGACGTTGATGATACCATTAACAGTGAAAATCAGACTTCACTGGCGTTTGAGGTGGGGGAAGCAGGCATTACAATCAGGATGGTTGTTTTGGGCAATGTACCAAGTTATAAATTTAACTGTTCCAGGTAAGAGTTAATAATAATATACTGATGCAACACAATATAGTTATAGACAATTTCCTCCACATTATAAAAATATTGGATTCTAGTATATTTGCTACAGCATAAAGACACTGAGACAAGTTGCGAAATGCTTCCTCTGCACTTTTGTTTCATTTAATCAAGGGAAGGCCACCCACTGCCTGAGGATGTAGATGTGGTTGGCAGCGATATCTTTATCAGAGGTCCTGTAGAGCTGCACCTTGCTGGACAGTATCTCTGTCAGGCCTCTTACCGTAGGCATCAAGTTTCCTTGCAATTCACAATTGAAGTGAATCCAAAAGTTATATTGCCAGGTATTGTATTTGCTGTCATAATATTTGATCATAAAACTGTATTCACATTCTACACTCTATTTACTTTATAAATATGTTTTTGTTTTTAGTGACATTTCCCCCAAACATCAGTGTGAATTTAATAGAGAATTCAGAGTACATTCACATTGAGTGTTTGGCCTTCAATGCTGTTCCCACTGCAAACGTGTCCTGGATCATTTCACAAGAGATGAATAGTACAATTCAGTCTAATGTCACATCCTATAATGGATCTTATTCTGTCAAAAGTGTCTTGACTGTGCCCAGCTGCATGGCACGCCAATATGTAGCTGAGTGTGTAGTCGACCATCCTGCTTTCATGGAAAAAGAGAGGCGGCAGATTGCTCTTCCTATGTGTGGTAAGACACTGATGGCTACAGTCATCACGAAAAATGTCTACTTATTCTCTTAATTCGTTTTAGATGTTTAAACATGTAGCAGGGTTGTGCACCATTCTGAACCTAAATGGGAATATCTTTTAAATTTGATTCCTGAATTTGGATTGTTGTAGCAAACAGGATGTAGAATTGAGATTCTTTTGAGATTTAATTGTAATTGAAATTCAAAGACTCAATTGTAATTTTTAACTAGAAAAGCAAAGTTTGTCGTACACAAACCATTGAAAACAAATTCTCTAATGTTTTTATGGATGGATGGATGGATGGATGGATAGACTAGGTTTTATAACAGCTATATATCTATCAAACATTCTGACATGTAGTTTATTGGTTTTGGTCTTTTTTGCAGCACCACCAAATATAACCTTGCAGTCTAGTATTAAATGGGACAGTGGCGTTGCATACACATGGCTGGTGTGTTCAGTGCAGAGCCAGACTCCAGCATTGGCCATCAACTGGGCCATAGACTGCCATGGCAATGACCGTGGCTCTAGTAAGTTCATAATGAGTCAGCCTGACTTTCAGCAGAGTCATATGGTTGCCGCCCAGAGTGCGGCACGTATTCCTATTTACTCACATGCCGGATGCAGCGTGACCTGTGCGGTTGAACTTCGAGGGTTAGAGAAACCGGAGAACAAGACTATTGACCTCCCACGCTTAGGTACGTTTTATTATTACATTAACCCCAAAACCCCTCTTGAGCCAAAATGTATTAATTTGATTACATTAGGAAACTAAATGTCAAACCATTCACTGACCTCACTGTATATCACTGTGAAACTGTACCAATCTGTGTTGCTTATTGCTGGAATTTAAAGACATATTCTTGTAAAAGTTAAGCTTAATCAACAGCAGTTGACATAATGTTGATTACCAATTAAATGAATTGAGACGCCAAACATCTGGGTTACAGTGTATTTACAATGAAAGTGATTGGGGCAATCTTTAAACCTTAAAATACTAAGTGTCAACAGTATAGACACAATATATAAACTACAGTATATGTGATTTTAGTGTGAAAAATTGCTTCCTAACCTTTTCTGTGTAAAGTTATATTCAATTCTACTTCTTCATTTCCATGACAATGTAACACTTAAAACCTTAAAAGGACTGCAGAAATAATAAGAATAAATTTACAGTGCAAATAATACGTTTTGACAGGAATTGTAAGTGGCCCTATTCACTGTCATTGTATAAGGGCCTCACCGAAATCAAAATTTTTACATTTAAAAAAATAATACGAGGGACGAGTCAAAATGATTTTTTCTGGTAATCGACATGATACTACAAATGCAATCAGTTGCGCTTAACCTGTCTCTAACCCTATTCCTTTAGTCGCAATGTAACAGAAGTGCCGACAGATCTAGTCTTTCGTATTGTGGTGTACATCTAAGTAAAACGGATTTACAAAAAAGAAAAATGTAGAACAGAGCTTAGTTCTGTGTATTGATCTTTTTATTATTATTATTAAAACTAACTATATACATATATGCGTGATGAATGGTTCACTTAAGATTAGTAACATGCATTTAGAAAATAGATGGGTGAATTCCATTTCATGGTGAATAAAAGCCAATTCACACTGCACTGACAGACGCCGACCAACACGGACAATCGTCAGATTACAGTACGTCTAAGACATTCCACTACCGACAAATGCCAATTAAACATGTTCAATCGGTGGAAACAACCACTGACACCAACAGACAGCGACTGGGGTAACACACTGATCCACCAAAACCTGAAATATGTCTCTGTTGCTGTTGGTCGGTGCAATGAGAATTAGCTTTAAGATTATATAGCTAATGGAAACACTGGCCGATACATCAAGTAATGAAAACCTCTTTGCTATTAGGTCCGTCTGCAAGCCGTGTGTTTTTGGGTGAAGAGAGATACACTCATAGTTGGCATGCTGTGTGCGAGTATAGTGGTGAAGGTGTGAAACCCAACATATCCTGGGTCCTTCCTGATGAAGACACCGTAAATCCGACAACCTACGAGTCCAAGTATGATGGAATTAAAGTAGAAGTCAATTCAACTTGTGAATTTGAACTCAGTCAGTATGAGGGAAAGAATTTGATATGTCTGATCCAGAACAAGTTCGGCAGGGATGAGAGACTGGCGATTCGTGTTCCAAAATACTGTAAGTGTTTCTCAACTTAAAAAATGGTGATTGGCATGAGTTCTGGCTGTTCATTTAGTAAATGTATTTTATTTGCTGAATGCAATCTGTTGTTTCTTCCAATCAGCTATCTCATCTATTGAGGTTGTAAACAAAACCACATTTTATCGTAGAAGTCATGGCCAGCATGTGCGTCGATTAGCATTGCAAGAAAACCTCCCGAATCAGAAGATACTTCTCAGAGCCCACGGCAATGCATCATACTACAAGACAACATGTTACAGGTATGTTGAGTCATGCATGTTTAAATAAGGCACAACATACTTAAGAATTCATACAGTGCCCATCAAAAAATAGAAAAAACTTCATGACAGTATCACGGCCTAAGGTGCAGTTCCACAGCACTCTCTCTTAAAGCCTAAATGTAGCACATTGATTTTTATTTTATGTCAGACACCCAGAGGGATAAATAGAGAAGAGAAGGGCTAGTTAAAGTTTTCACAATAATGTTTTGCTGCATCAGACTGTGAAGTTCTAGAGTATTTGTTTTGCTCAAACCATCACATGCTTTTACTATGCTTTTTGCTATGCTTTTTCCCTTAAGTTCGTCATTGTTAAAGAACACTATCTTACTCACCCTCATTTCATCCCAACCAAACTTGTATGATTTTCTATGAAGCACAAAAGATATTCAGCTGAATGTTCATGCCGCTCTTTTCCATACAATGAAAGTGAATGGAGACAGATGCTGTCAAGCTACTAGTGTTATTGTCAATTAAAACCAAAACTACATGCATTACAAATTGTTTTTGCTAATTGATATAAAGCTGAAATGGTAGATAATAAAAAAGTAAATTAGAAAAGTTCCCTTAACAACTAACTGAAATCAGTGAAGTACTAAAATGACTAAACCTAAAATAAAGCTAAATAGAAATATTTGTTATTATAATAATTAATAATAATAACAAAATCACAAAGTAAAATTAAAATGTAAAAAAGTTTGACAGCATGCATCACCATTCACTATTCTGTTCAGAAGAGCAAAGTGAACAAAGAAAGTCAAAGAGGTTTGAAATGACACGAGAGTGAGTAAATGTTTGCAGAATTTTTATGTGTAAACTATTCCTTTAACTTTTTCAATTCCCATTGTTATTTGTTTTATATGTGCTAATGAAAAATTAACCAAAATTCTTCTCCATGTTCCATCTATTAGTTTCTATAGGGAATAAATGGACTTGTTTTGCACGCAAACACCAGTGTTCTTTTTCTCTGAGCCATGCCTCTGAATTGTTCTTATCCCAGGGAGGACGGGTCAGCAGCACACACTGTTGACATGGCATTAGTTTTTACAGAACCAGTGTCTGACCTGGATGCAGGACTGTACATATGCCATGTCTCGTACCTGCACCACACGGCTACAGTTTTCCTTCGTGTGGATGTAACCAGTGAAGAGACTGAACACAGTGAGTTTTGCACATATCAGCCCTAGTCTAGATGATCAATATTGGTAGTATATATAGATGTGCTGTGAATTCTATGTCTGATTATCCACAGTGATATTCATCACCATCTGCTTCACGTCAGCCGCTGCAATCGCCCTCATATTGATCATCGTTTTGTTTGTCCTCTGGTGAGTAGAGTTGCTTTCTAACAACCTTAGGTACAATTTATTATATATATATATATATATATATATATATATATATATATATATATATATATTGCCATACAGGTGAGATTAGTGGAGGCAAACAGGAAGCAAGGTATCTTACCTAGACCAATAACATGCATAGTGTTCATAAACAGGATACATGGTGGTTTGCGCAAGCTGGCAGATGAAAAACCACATCTACCGCTACTCTGCTATTCACAAGACATAAACAGATTGTTCATGTCTGAGTGGTAGACTGATGATGTCAATTAAAATTTCAAAAGTGATGCCTTTTTGTTGTACAAAGAAACAGACCTATATAAATTAACATGTCTTATCCAATTGTTATTTCTTTCTAGTAAAAGTGGGAAAAGTAACTCATCACAAAAGGTATTCAGAAGTGTTATACGATTCATTTGTCCAATAAGATATCAATGGCTCATTTAAATCAAGTATTACATTGTTGTTTGTTTGTTTAAAACAGAAGAAGAACAGGATAGAGCGCGAGTCTCTAGCAGCTCTAATGCAGGACCCTCGTTGCCCAGAGAGGACGGCGCTTCCAGGCGAGGCTGGGCCGCACTATGCTGAGCTTGTGCACTATTCTATTGTTTTTGATGTGAAAAGCACTGTGTGAATCACCGGTTGGGTTTTATACAGGTAATATATCAGTTTTTGCACATACTTTTAGAGTTCAGGCCAGCTTGGGTGCATGATTTCAAAAACAGGAACATGCCTAGAATATCATTCATTTTCATATAAAATAATATAACTGGTAATGAAAGGGAAATTGTTAATATGGTAATTTCAGTAGTGGTCTCAGGCTTTTGGACACCACTGTATATTTACATTGGAATTGCCTTACATAAGTGTTTGTGATATATATATTTGTTCTTATTCCTCAATTGCCAATACCAATTGTAGAGCAAAGTCCCAGATTTAAGTAGCTTGGTATTACTTTCAGCATTATAATTAAGTAGCATTGTTTTTATGAGCACGGTTTCAATAAAATGTTTTCCTATCTTTTTAGATTGTTATTTTGATCTGATTTGCACAGACATATACTTTAAACGTCTGGTTGTTGTCTTCCTTCTTGTTTCAATTCCAACTGGACTTGTAGTGCACAACTGACTGAACCTGTAACGCTGTAGCACCCTCTGGTGATTGTGAAGTATATGGTGGGGGAATCTATACATCTGTAAAGTACTGCAACTGTCCAGTCTGATTTTTTACTAAGTCTTTATCTGAATGACGACTGGTCTTCCTATGTGTTGCTGATGTTCTGTTTTAAGATGTTTAGATTAAATAATGTCACTGTGATACTTGTAAAACGAGAATAAAATACTTGACAAATTAATTGCGTATTGAGTCAGTTCGTTTTTGCAGGTAAATGCTTACTCCAATCATAAGCAAATACAAATTTTCACAAAGTCAATTCTTTAAATATCACATTAAAGCCTCTTTTTATACAAAGTATGTACCAGTTACATTGATTTACAAAGGTTACAAATACTAGTATGTCAAGAGGATATTTGCCCCTTGTTTAAAACTGAATTATTGCTGATAAAACATTTCAAACACACTACACAGTCCAACCATAAAGCAAAACATTTACTTTATGCATATTTATCGTTTCTTGTACAGGCAAGGTTTCAGCTGAAGTCCAGCTTTCTTCACATTCTCTGGCGCTTTTTCTGTCTTTGTGAATTCAAAAGAGTAGAAGTGGCTGTTTTCTGTGTCCTAAAGAAAAATGAGGGGAAATAAACAGCTTGCATTCATTATATAGTAAATTGAAGCTACATTTTGATTAATAAATTATGATCTGTTGCAATCTCCATTATTTTACTTCAAAGCTGAGGAAGTAGAACATTTTATGTTAGTGTGATTGTTAATATATTCCATTATTAATTAGCATACTTGCAGAACAGCACAATCCTAGTCTGCAACACTGCACAGTTGGCCTGACTTTCCATCCCTAATACAGCATTAGACCTGCAACTAACAATCATTTATGAAAATTAAGAAGATTATTCTAATGATTGGATAGATTTGGTTTGACAGCTCTCCTATGAGTTTTACACAATCATCTGAAGATTGACGTATATTTACACGACAACGATGAAGTGAAACTGTAAACGTTTATCCCTTTGCGTTTCTTTTTTTTTGCATACAGACGACAACGTTGTTAAAACGAAAATGATTAAAACGCTGTATTATGCATGCCAGGCCAGTAGTTGGCAATGTCACTTTTTAAAGAAACAATACGCGCCTCACCATTTTTTAAACAATTCGTGTTTTTGTAGTATCGTTTAATAATGGTTCAAACCTGGTTTGAAAAGTTTGCCTTTTCAGGCCCCCAAAACGACCAAACGCTTAAAAAGTTTCCATTTTTTAGTTGAAAACAGTTTTGTGTGAATGGCCCCTCAATCCTGATCACCAACTATCAAGTCTTCAACCAACTATCAATTTTAACTACTATTTGCCTCAAGAAAAACATATGAATCCAAGGCTTTCAAGATCAATAGATCTACAAAGCCATTATTAAATGATGGCTTAAATTATTTAAAAACATTTTAAAAATACACACACACTGATACGTTACAGCTAACAAGCATTTATCAGGGTGTGGGAAAATGAACAAGCTGAGAGACACTAGTATGCTATTCTTTCATAGCATGATCAATTTGTGTCATGTGACACGGTCACCTGATTAGGTCATATGACACCAAAAGAGGGGGGGTCATAAGTGGACAAAAATATGAGGACCAGGTACAGTACATGTTATGGTACAAAGACTGAAGTATTCTTAAACCGTATTTTCAAATTATATCAAGAGTAAAATTTACATTTTTCATTGGGGACGCACGTGGGAAGTTTGAACAGAATGATCGGTTTTCACTGCTATTATTTTGGTTCATTAAAACAAACTGTTCAAAATAACCGACTCGCTACAACCAAAGACTGTACGAATCTAAGTGTTAATACACAGTAATGATTTGAAATAGAAATGTGTCACTTTTAATCAATTTAATGCATCCTTGCTGAATAGATCTTCCTAGCCCTAAACTTTGAACAGTACTGTACGTACACTGGAAAGAAACAGAACATTACCTTATTGACTATCTTGAAGCCCAGACTTGACAGTGCACCAATGAACGAACGTATGTTTTCAAATCTACTAGCCACTTCAGCAATTATAAGAACACCCCTGTTTTGGAAAAGAGCATATTAATGGGCTAATGTTAGACACACAATAGGTTTAGGTTTTAAAAGAAACTTTTAAAGGAATTGTTGATATTAATAATATGAGGCAGTTACCCCATCACCAGGACTCTGTTTGCTTCTGCCAAAAACTCTCCCAGATTTGTCCCCATCAGAGAAAGACAGAAAACCGCAATATCTACTGTAGAACCACGGAGCGGGACCTGTGGAAAAAATAATAAACAATCCTGCCTTTAGTATTTTGGCTGCATTACAAATCAAAAGATTTATTACTTTAATAACTACTTACTTTTGCCATGTCACATGCAGTGGCAAGATCACAAACCGGAGCCAAATCAAAGGAGTGTACTTTATTCTTTACACTCCGCGCAATTTTACAGTCGCCACAACCGAAGTCTGCGACAACTAAAGAGGGTGGCCTGAAAAAAAAGAAAAGGAAATTATGGACATTTAGCGACATCCAAAAAGAAAAATACCTTTAAATGTTGTATTTTTGTAATCATGGAAGATCACTCCATGTATGACCACTGTGGCTGAATCCGAAATCGCCCCCTATACCAGAAAATCGGACATTATTTGAAGGGACAGACATTTGTAGTGGTGTCCGAAACCATAGTGGACGTTATTGAGTGAGTGCACTCATTCTATCCCACATTGCACTGCAATAATGAGTGTACAACCGATGTACAATCAACGGCTGTCCGAATTCGCTCACTCGTTTTCATTCGCTCCTCATAAAGTGAACAGTATTAGTGGTCTAATGTAGGGAATAGTGATTTCGGATTCAGCCTGTGATTTAATTAAGACAAGTTTGACCTGATGTTTTAAAACAAACAATTAACTGTAGAACAAAAAACTATATTAGCCATGACAAAAGGTCAAAACTCCCAAAGAATGTTTGGGAGAGAGCATGAAGAAAAATGTATGCATCAATTTTTGGTCAAGATCTTGTATTGACAATTAAAGAATGGAGGACTCTGAAGTCAACTCCAGCACATCTCAAAGACTTTCAAAGATTTAAAGGACAAGTTTGGTATTTTACACTGATATGCTCACGCAAAAATCGCTGCAAAAGATGCTTTCCAACAGATTTTATCGTAGTTTTTGTCCGACTCCATTTGACTTGACTTGGACAAAAACTTCGATAAAACCTGATGGAAAGCAACTTTTGCAGCGATTTTTGTGTGAGCATATCAGTGAACACCCCAGACTACCATCTTTGTAAACTAACGTTTAATGCGTTTTATGAAGGATTGTTTCTGTGCACCTATGCAACCATTGTAGAGGTGGGGGGGTGCGACCACAGAAACCGAAATTTGTCGAACACAGCAGCATGTGTCCAAATTTTAATCTTAACTGTTCTATTTCATCAGAAACGATCTTGAAGCAGGGCTTTAAGTATAAAATACCAAACCTGTCCTTTAAGGTCTGGACTCGGAGATGCCAATTCATGTGCGATTAAATTTTTCTTCATGCTCCCTCCCAAACATTCTTTCACAATTTGAGCCTGATGAATCTTGACACTGTCATCCTGGAATATGGACATGATGTATAATCCTACATAAAAAAAAAAATCTGTTCTCTCACTTTTGACAAATATAGGAAATGATCGAATCCACAGGGTTTGTGGGCCAGTGCTGAACTTGTGTTGTGTAGCCCTTGTGGTAAACCGCGATGGCTTCTGGGTCCT
This sequence comes from Chrosomus eos, assembly GCA_036326025.1. Lineage (NCBI taxonomy): Eukaryota > Metazoa > Chordata > Actinopteri > Cypriniformes > Leuciscidae > Chrosomus > Chrosomus eos. The sequence continues at coordinate 31,806,291 of CM070825.1, read as the reverse complement.
GCTGAAACATGCGTTTGGCCTCACCGCTGGTCGACGTGTAAAGCAGCTCATTGATGTAGCGGAATCGAGCGGCTTCCAACTGCCTCACCATCTTTGTCCTTAAAGCAGTTGAGGGGTCAGTTGCCATTTGCTTTTCATCGCTCTTCAAATTCACTCTTGTACCTTTTGGTTCTTCTGGTTCCTCTGTGCCTTTATTACCGTCATCAGTATGACTCAACTTTAAAATACGACGCAATTTCTCTGCCTGTAATTTTTTCATCATTCTTGAAGGTTTCTCTTTTCCGTCCACTTCTCGTGAGATGTTACCGTTGCTAAGAGAGTGATCTGCTATTCTGGACGTTTCATCTGTTTTAAACTCTTTGCCATTTTCAACATCATCTGTAGTGGAGGAAATACTATTATTTTCACAAGACTTTTTGGTTTTTTTGGACTTTTGTTTCTGCACTTTCTTTGATTTGTTGCTGTCCTGTGTTTGAACTAAAGGTTCCTTCTTTACATTGGCTTTTTCGACACCTGTCAGTTTTTTGGACTTTTGTTTCTGCACTTTCTTTGATTTGTTGCTGTCCTGTGTTTGAACTAAAGGTTCCTTCTTTACATTGGCTTTTTCGACACCTGTCAGTTTTTTGGACTTTTGTTTCTGCACTTTCTTTGATTTGCTGATGTCCTGTGTTTGAACTAAGGGTTCCTTCTTTACATTGGCTTTTTCAACACCTGTCAGTTTTTTAGACTTCTGTTTCTGCACTTTCTTGGATTTGCTGATGTCCAGTGTTTGAATTAAGGGTTCCTTCTTTGCAGTGGCATCATCGACACTTGTCATTTTCGTAAGATACTTGTTCGTACACCGTTTTTTGTTCTTCATCTTGTTCCTCCACTGCTTTCTACTTAGCTTTGTCTCTGCTTGACTTTCATTTTCCTCCAACAGACGACCGACTACTATGTCATTCTTATCTTTTCTGGACTCTTGCGACACCTTAGAACCTGCAAAACACAAATTGATGTGAAAAAGTCAGTAATGTTCAAGTAGGTGGACAAATAAAATTAGTAGCACATGCTCTCACTTATTCCGTTCACGGCCTTCTTCATTAGCTTCTGCTTCTTCTTCATAGGTGTTTCAGGTGAATCTACTTTATCCTGCTGCTTCCCCTCCTTATCAGCATTAGACCTTCTTTTACGCTTTTTGCACCTTTTCTTTTTCGTTGTCGTTGTCTGGACTGTAGAGAGGCATCTTTCTCCTCGTCACTATCCTCAAAAACTTTCTCAATTTCCCAGTTAGGAACTGACCCCAACGTTTGCAAGGTTCTCAAAAGACTTTTTTTAGCCACAGACTTATCCTGTTGGGATAAAAGTTCCAGGTGAAAAATGAAATTCAAGTGACAAACCTCTATTAAATAAGGTACAAAAATAATAATACCTTGCAGGGGGCAGGAGACACTTTAACAGTGTAAGATGATCCATCTGCTGATGGAGAATCAGCCCATTCCTCTTCAGCAAACATGATTGCAAACGCTGCTAATGTTGGTTAAAAACAGTGAACCGTGATACTAAGTTTATAGAGTCTGCAATCTCTGATTCAAAACAGTGAACAGTTATGTGACTGCTTATCTGGTAAGACGGTAAAACTGATCGTGCTGTTGGAAGAATTTAATTTTCACACACCCCAAAACATACGACAGTACTAGTATTCCACAACTAATTTCAGATTCATTTACGTTTACGCCATACTTACATCTCACTCCCTCTCTCACACGCGCAAAGCACCGACACGTGTTTTTGTGTACATCCGGGTTACCGTGACAACTTCCTTTCTAATGTGATGCTGCTGTTTAAATCAAATGCGCTCAATCTTTCACTAGTAAATTATACATGGTTCATTATATTGGCAGAAAGTAAGCTGGTTATGTTAAGTTTAACTAATGAACTGAAACCAGTATAATATGCTTTTGATTCGTACAGTCTTTTTTTTTTTTTTTTTTTTTATTGAAACATATCTTATCACAATAAACAACAAAGACATCTTACAAAAAATAAAAATATAACATCCTCAAAATGTGCAATATAAATCTTATTATATTATAAAATACAAATCACACCTCCTGCAAATAGTCTGAAAAGACATGTTCCGTCCTGTTCACATGACAAGGAAGAGCAAACTAGATTGAAGGAACTCAAAACAATAAAAATAAACTAAAACAAAATAATAACATAAACAAACCAAAAAAAAAAGGGACTCAGCTCATCTGAAGTGTTATTAAACGATCATACAATTTTTTAGCCTGGGCATTCTCGACCTTTATAAGACAGTTTTGAAACAGCAAAAGTTCATTTTTAAATGCAGACCATGTGGGGGAGGACTTAGCAAATCGACATTTATGTATATAATATTTTGTAGCTATAATTAGATTATTTACCAAAAAATCATCATTTTTATTTCGTAGAGTTACACCCATCTGAATATTTTGATATGAAAAGAAATCTATGTTTATAGATCTGGAGGACAACATGCTGTGAAGAGATTTCCATAAATTCTGAGCCATTTGACATTCATAAAACAAGTGTTCAGTTGTTTCAACATTAATTTTGCAAATATGACAATTGTCTACCTCAAACTTGAATCTTTTCTTTAAAAACTCATTAGAGGGATATATATTATTTATTGTTTTAAAATGTACTTCCTTAAATTTAGGAGGAACTGGATATCTTAGGAATTTTGTTCTAATTGATGATATTTCATATTTATTATAACCAAGAAAGGAGAGAGTGCTCCTTGTTCTACCCGGGTACAAACAGTTAATAAGAGTTTGCTTAAGAAATTTATTATTACATTTTGTATCTACCAGGTCCACATAATCGATTTTAATTTTGTGTAGTCTAGGTGATGTAATGTTCATAATATTATTCTTTATTACTTGAATAAGGACCTTTGGAATGTTTTGTGTTACTTTGTTGTAATCAACAATTGAGCAGTTAATATTGTATTTAGAATTAAATTTCTCCAGTTCCAGAATATTACCATTTTCATCCAATATATGAACAATTGACCATATTTGCTTTTCCCACCAGTCTTTCAGAAACATAGATTTCCTTCTACACAATATAACTCTGTTGTTCCATAATGGAACATTGTGGGGACTGAAGTTATGTTTGAACATCAGTTTCCACTGTAACAAAACCTGTTGATGAAAAGTTGAAAGTTTTATAGGCAATTTAGATATTTCAAAGTCGCATGTCATTAAAAATGCAATACCTCCCACTTTATCAAAGATATATGCCGGTAAGGAGAACCATATCTCTTCACCGTTCCTCAAAAAAGATTGGAGCCATTTAACTTTCAATATTCCATTCATAATTTCAAAGTCGATTGCCTTTATGCCACCTTCCTCATAATTTTTCAACAGATCTCCTTTTCTAAGGTAGTGATGTTTATTTTTCCAAATAAAGTTAAAATTGATTCTATTAATTTCTTTAATTAACTTTGAAGAAATAGCAAGAGAGTAGGATGGATATATCAGTCTGGAAATAGATTCAATCTTAGTCAACATCGTTCTTCCAAATAATGTTAAATCTCTTTGTAGCCAACTGTTTAATGTTTTTCCACATTTATCAATATTATCTTGGATATTCTTTTTTTCACTGATTCGTACAGTCTTTGCTTGTAGCGAGGGGGATCCCGAGTCATTTCCGCGAGTCGGTTCTTTTGAACCGTTCGTTTTAATTAATCAAATAAAAGCATAATAATAATTCTGTTCATGTGATGATGTCGTGTGTCCCCATCACATTTTAAGCAGATTATGTGTGTAGTCTCGAATCTCGATCATCAAAAATATATAGATCTCTATAAAGATCATAAAGTTCAGCGCGCTTGTCACAGATTTTCCTCTAGATGGCGCCATTTGTTTACATTTCACCCACGTTGATTCCATCGTGGTTTATGAAACAACTGTATTCAATCTGCGTTTATCAGATTGTGACTACATTCGTTGCATTATTCATTGCAAAAAATCTGAATCTGACACCTTAATATACATAGGTAAACCAGTGTCCCGAACCCAAACGACATAAAATGAGCCAGTTCATTTGAGCAAATCAAAAACACTAGCGGTTACTAAAATAATCTGACTAAAATATTTTTACGTTATTACTTTAACTTAATCATATCTATCTGACTTGAAAATATCCAGAGTTGTTGTAGTAAACGCTCACGAAACTCAAGCTCGTTACTGGTTGTGACAACGTGACAACGTGGTGAGTTATACTGGGTGATATTTTATGTAATTAATAAATCAAGCCTATTCTTTTCTTCTGAAAACCTTATTTTATTCAACCCTTGACAACGATTCAGCAACTACGGATATAAGCTAGTTGAATGGAAATTTTGGTAATGTATGCGTCTAAATATGTTTGTCTCTTTTAAAATTCTTCGTTGTGTATTTGGAGCCTACTGACTTAAGGTTTTTAATGTTAGATTTAAGTGTTTAAATTATCGTCCAGCCCTCTTCGCGCGTGATCACGAGGTTCCTGTTACTTTTCTCAGCGCTGATCAAAATGAATTAATCCTTTGTAGTCAGTGCAGAAATATTTTTATAAACGGTTTATGTCATGTAACAATCATTTCGATTCTTAAATGTGAACGATTACACGTTTTTGTGCGCAGTTTTCCCCACAGAATGAACGCGGCTCTGTCTTCTTGTGAGAAGACACTTTTTGTCTAGACAACAGCTAACGTTACTTGCTAGCGACGTTTGCCGCTTGATTTGTTCACATCCGTTGCTGTAACTACAAGCGGAAGTGGTCGAGTTTATCATCAACAATGGCGTCGCAGCAGATGAACACCAACAATGCTCAGATGGGCGTTCAGCAACCGGCTGTTTTACAGCAACCGCAAGCTCAACAGCTCAGTCAGCAACAAGATTTTGACCCCGTTCACAGATTTAAAATGCTAATTCCATTGCTCAAAGATAGTTTACAGGTTTGTCTGGTGTATTTCATTGAGCATGCGAGCTTACAGTACTTGTTTGAGAAAGAAACTAACTTTCATTTACAATTCTATGTTTTCAGAATGTCATGACCATTGCTTCATTAAATTTTGGGCATAATACTGCTATTGACAACGGCTTAAGAACAACCGAGTAAGATCCCATTTAAATTGTATTTGTAGCCTAGCCTATTGTAATTAGCCGCGTTTCCATTACCCTTCAAATTGCGCAAATTGAAATTGCGAATTGAAATTACGCTCAATGGAAACACGTCAATTTCGCAAAAACTCCCATTTATCGCATAAAAGTTTTTACGCTCGCATGAGGAGGTTTTTCAGGCAATTCGAAAAAGGAATATTTCGCAAAACTGCAATGGAAACAGTTTTTGCGCAATAACAATCACCTGACTTAGAAGACGCGGTGAGTTTGGGGTCCGTGGTACGCAAATAATAATAGGCTAATAAATATAATCATTATTATAACAGTTATTAGGCTACATATTTAGAAGACGCTTTTATCCAAAAAAGGAACAAAGCAATTCGTCAAATGTCATTCATAATGGTTAGTCAATAATAATACAGGGCTAAGATTATCACAAACAAACAAGATTTTGACGCATATCCATGTTTTTGCTGAGCTCGCATGGCGGAGACGCGGCCGCGAATACTTGCTTTTTCCTATCAACAGTAGAAACAACTTAAAATAGGCCTACTCTATAATTTCTGGTCATACAGAAAATAATAATACATTTTTCGCAACTATGATTTTATTTGTGTAAACTCACAATAACAAGAAATCGTTGTGCTTTTGTAAAATAAAATAAAACAATCATGCGCTTTCATGATCTCCGTGAACTGGAGCGCGAGAACTGAAACAAAGTATAGCCTGGGCTAAAGCTTGAAATGTCCACTTTAAAACGAACAAATTCGAATTGAAAGCTAATAACTTCTGATGATGTAATCCGTATGAAAGGTGGATTTCTCTCTAAAGGTGTATTCGCGCGGCGCGCCTCAGCGGAGATGGATATGTTTTTAGCCGACACTGATTTAGAAAACAATAGTTTATTAATAAACAATTAAAATGCCTCGTTATTTTTTCAGACACATTTATTATCATTAGCCTATAACTCACCTAAATCACCTTTCTGTAGGCTGTGGTTCCAGAGACATAAATATGGCTCTTCTCGTTCAGCACTGCGGAAAAATTTAATTCCCAGGTTTTAATTTGGCCTTAGAAACCCATTACAATTTTTCGTATTAAGTTGGGAATATTATAAATGTTTAATAAAGGGGCAAAAAGTCATAAACAAACATCTGAAATTTAGTCGATATATTATTATTTTTGCGCAGCATTTGTGTACAGTTCAAATAAAAAAAAATGGTGTTCAACTTTGCATTTTAAAAAAACAGCCACCGTTCATTTTTCGTTTTGCATACGGGTTAAATAAGGAAAAACGAATGGACACAAATGGACACTGACAGTTTGGACAGAGTTCTTTATTAAATTCATAAAAGAAACTATAATTAGGCTACAGGAATACTGGATTCTAAACCTCAAGGAAATGCCACAATCAAGACCTCGGAGCAGAAATGAGAGAGAAACACCCAGAAACTCCTTATGCCGTTAGCATAAGGGTCTTTCCCTGCCATTAATGCTTGGATAAATGCTATGCACGTCTCCTTCCATTAATAATAATAATAATGTCTAGTGTGGATGTGTAATGTCCCGTTGTCATGATGTTTAAATGACTTATCGCGAGAGGAAAAAAAGGACGTTGTATCGCATAACATCAGTTAATGGAAACGCCGTCATTTCGCAATAGTTTTTTATCGACATTTAGAAAAAATCGCAAAAGTTTTGCGCAAATCTGTAATGGAAACGCGCCTATTATTGTCAATTGATGGCAAGATCTCAGGTGTGTGTGTGTGTGTGTGTGTGTGTGTGTGTGTGTGTGTGTGTGTGTGTGTGTGTGTGTGTGTGTTTTGTGTGTGTGTGAGAGAGAGAGAGAGAGAGAAGGACTTGGATGCAAAAACCTCATTAAAAATAGCGTTTTTAATTATATTCTTATCCGTTACATTTCTGAAAATAAGGCATTTCAATAACTGATTGATAACATTTTCATTGCCATTTAAGTGCAATTACTGAACCTAAACAGCCTGATAAAAAAGCTCATAAAAAAGTCAGGTGCCCTTAGAGGTTTTTGCATCTAAAGTCACATATACATATATATTAAGGAAAATGTTATGGTTGCATAACACAAGTTTTATATTATATTATAAAAATATATATTTCACCTCTCATAATGTAGGAAAGGTAATGATGCAGCAGTTCAGCGGTTTGACAAAAGTTTAGAAGAGTTTTATGCTCTCTGTGATCAACTGGAACTCTGCCTGGTAAGGAATTGTTGTTACATATTCAATATGTCATTCAATTATATGTTATTAAATGGCTCAACTTCTTAACATGAACACATTTATTTTTCCGCAGCGGCTGGCCCACGAGTGCCTCTCTCAGAGCATCGACAGCACAAAGCATTCCCCAAATCTCGTACCTACAGCCACCAAGCCAGACACGGTGCAAACCGAGTCTCTGTCTTACTCTCAGTATCTCAGTATGATCAAATCACAGATTTCATGTGCTAAAGACATTCATAATGCTCTTTTAGAGTGTTCAAAAAAGATTGCTGGGAAAGGTCAGGGAGCTTGTAATTAGTTGCTGGAAATTCTAATTGGCTTCCTTTTTTGTTTGTGTTTTGCATAACTTTGATGCAGATTGAAGAATTTTTTTTGTTGGTATTTTCAATTCTGTTTGTCTATTTACTACTGTAAAAAATTACTGCTACAATTAAAATGAGTATTTTTGAAAGGTTGTGTGTGTTCGTGTCTTATAATCTACTATTCTGATCTAACAAGCTACCTATATGGGTTCTATCTCTTTAGTTTCTAAAAGATATATCAACACATTTAACACATTTTTTTTGTTATTTTTGTGTAAATACTGTTAAACTATTAATATTTTGAATTAGCTTTTGTTTACATATTTCATCATTAGTTTTAATTCAATTTTTAGAAATGTAACTAATTTTTTTGTTTTTTTTTAAACATTTCTATTTAGCTTTAACTTTTTATTTCATATTTTTAGTATGAACTTATTTTATTTCTGTTAGTTGAGAAGGTAATATTGAATTTTATTTCAAGTAATGAGTTACAATAACTCTTGTGGGTTAGTACTTTTGCTGTACTCCAGTGATAAAAAAAAAAAAGAGAAGATAATTTGCAACAGATTTACTCATTGTACTGAAACTTCTGGGTTGTTGACTGCTTATTTTGAGCTTAATGTTTCCAAATGCAAACATAAAACCAATGAGCAACAATACAACCAGTGAGGTGAAGTAACACCAGGATTCATCAACCAGGTCAAATGATAAGGTTTTTTTTATATTGTATATGTTTTTGAAATTATTTGAAGTGTTTTGACTCACACTGTTCCAGCACAATAATTATTTTCTGGATTATGTAATTCAATAGAGAATGTATTATGAAGCAGCCTCTCTGTTAATGACCTGCCTCAAAGGGCTCAATGAAATGAAGAAAGTTGTGCAGTAATCAGTGTATGCATCATTTTGGTCTAGAGCATCCATGCCTATGATACAAACTGGCAATATTATGTTAGCACAATATTATTATAAATCTATTATTATTATTAGCTTATTTAAAATTATTGCTTTCAGTTAAAGTGTCACCTGAGGCCTATCCTTATTAACTTTGCATAATATTATAAACAACATTACCTTTAATGCTCCTTTTTAATTGTTGCATGAAAGTATACTATTATTATTATTGTTTACAGTTTAAGTGTCATAGTTAATGCCTGTTTGAATAATATGAAAAAAAAATACATTTAATGTTCCTATTGTTACATGAAATTATGTTGTTGTTATTATTTATTATTATTATTTACAATTTAAGTGCCTTATTAACTTTACATGCTATAAACATTGTCATGTCGTGTATTATTTATCATAGGCTACTAGTTAATGTAAGTGTACATATAAGTATGAAAGCTATACGTAGACTAAGTAATCTTGGGATTACATTTGAACATTTTGGTTTGCCAATTTGTTAAAACGTCCGAGGTATCACTTTTCTCCTTTTTGTTCCCTTGTAATTTCACTTAATTCCTTTAGCGGCGCTAGAAAATCCTCTGACTGATCGTCAAAGCAAAGAGAAGAAGTTGTTCTGCGCTCTGATTGGTCGGGCTGTTGCTCAGCGGTATCATGTTTGTTAATGCAACTGTCAACAAAGTATGATAGTTTTGATGCATTGATATTATTATTTAGTACACTCTCGATGTGAGGAATGAAGAGCAAAAAGGTGAAACCCTCAAAGGGTGTTAGCAACAGAAAAAGAGGTCAGTTACATTAATGTGGAGCTAGTTATTTGTCGCTAATCCAACAGTCTATTGAGAGATTTAAAAGCTCGTAACCCTAGTGAGGACAAAAGCTGTGTCTCAAAACTTAGTGAGCTGCCTACTTAGACAGCATAGGACATCATTTGCAGGACAGTCCGTTTTGAGACAGACTGATGCTTATTTGTTGTTTGTTGCGTCGAGGAATGTTTATTGAAAAAACTATTTGTAGGTTTGAAATGGCTTTTGTTCTTGTATGACCTTCATATCTGTCTTCTTCTCCACACTTCTGCAGTGCTCAGTGATGTGTCTCCATCCACCAGTATTCCTCCTCTGGTAGAAGGCCAGCTGAGATGTTTTCTGAGAGTGACAGTGAGTAAAGTGCTGTGGACCATCATCAGAGCTCCTCCTGTGACTCTGATCAGGCTCAGATGGTGGGGAGAGTCTTCCAATGGCACTTTCTTCAGGCCTAGAGATGCACACGTTGAACAGAAAGGGGTTAAATCGACAGCCCGCTTTCCAGTTCGATGTGGACCAAAACAGCTGACGTCTTATTTGACAGGTTAGACTTGGTTGCTTGCTGTTACAGGTGTATATGGTGTATTTTAATGGTGGATTGTTGGCGGTCCCTTTGTAGAGAGAAATATTTAAAAGGATAGTTGGTTCACCCAAAATTTAAATCCTCTCATCATTTACCCACCCTCATGCCATCCCAGACATATAGCACTTTCTTTCTTCAGTTCATATAATCAAATAGAAGATTTTTAGGAAAATAATAAATGGTTTATACATTTGGTTCATATAATGCGATAATGGGTCCATATAATGCAAGTGAAGTTTGATGTTTGAAAAACACAACGATATGACAGTAATCCATACGACTCCAGTGGATGAATTAGCGTCTTCTGAAGCAAAACCCATTCACTTGCATTATATGAACTCATAGAGATGGATTATATTTCCTAATTCAGTAGTGTTTTAAAGTAAACTTAAGTTGTATTTATTTGAAGAAATTCATAAACTTTGGGGATGGCATGAGGGTAAGTAAATTATGAGAGAATTTTCATTTTTGGGTGAACTATCTCTTTAAACTTATGTGAAGATTTTTTATTATATTAAGTTATGGATCATATGATTTTTTTTTTGTTCCCAGATATGGGCTCATTGGTGCTGGATGTGCTTACAAAGGTTGATCATTTGCCTATAGCTCGAGCTCAAATCCCTGGCATTGCCCGGCTCTCTTTGTCTCACTCCATAAATGGATATTTCACACTTGTTTCGCCGACTTCAGAAAAACTTGGCGAGCTTCAGGTTGGTGAGATGCTCCGCTGTAAGATTGAGCTCAGCTGAGTTTGCATTTTTTTCATCTGGTCAAATGCACTATTTTCTGCAGAAGTTTTTTTTTTCTCACTATTTAGGTTCTCAGTTTAATTATGTGTGATTGTTTCACGTGTACTGTAGGTTATGCTTGCCCTGGAACCGTTAACAGAAGGATATGACAGCAGTAGTTCAGTACCCACGACTGATATGAGCCTCGACGCACAGCCTCCTGGAGTAAAAAGTGACCAGAACATGCCTGTATCTCTGGATCAGGCCACATCTCTCCCGAGTGTGAAGGAGACCGCTGGCAGCAGCTACGGTCACATGCCCAGGTTTGTTTTTATGTTTTGAATGATTTGATTGTTGAATGAAGAGTGTGGGACAAACTAGATCACTCAGTTGACATGCTGTTCTACTGCAACAACATTCATCCTTATGACTGATCTTGAAATCAGTTTCAGACTTGACTGGTTTATGAACGGACAAGTTCAATGAAAATACTTAAAATATGGATAAAATATTTAAATTATCTTATTAAAAAAATTGTTAGTGAAACTTTTTTAAATTATTTGGAAATTGATTATCCACCAGTGTTATTATAGAAATATTTATATTATTATTGTAATAACAATGTGTATTAATATTTTAATTAGATTTTATGTGTATATTTTCAGATTTAATTTCTATATTGTTTTAATTATCTTAAAAAAATATTTAGCTTTAATTATTTTTTTTATTTTTTTTTTTTACTTCAATTTCAACTTATTTTATTTCAGTTAGTGGCCAAGTAACTTAAGTTTCTTAAGTTTAATTTTTCATCTAATATTTTATTTTATTTGTTTTATTTCAATTAATGATTTTTTTTAACAGATTTGGTTTTAATTAACAATAATACCCCCCCAATATTCTTGTTTTAGAGGGAAGGATTACTTGTATTTTCAAGAAAGTGGTAATATCTTGCCAACGTCTTCCACTGGAAAACCAAAACCTGCTTCCTCTCAAAATCTCCTGGCAAATAGCCATGCACCTGTTGACCTTTTGTCAGGTAAAACACACTAACTTGATTCACTGAATTTAAAACATCATATTGTTGACATTATTGTTGAACACAGCAAAAGTTTGTATGAAATACTTTGTTTTAGTATAGAATAAGTATAGAATTTAGAATAAGTAATTTTAACATTGGTCAAATTAAAAGATCATCTAGCAATCACTAAGTTAATATTGACAAATTCTGCTGACTGAGCCTGAGTTTTTCTTTTAAATTTATTCAAAATATTTTAACCTTCTTTTTTAATAGTGCTTGGATACAGAACTATACCAATTACATTTTTTTCTTTGGAGTTGTTTGCAGCCACTGTGGCAGTTCTGTTTTAAAAATCTGTTGACAAAAAGACCAGGCAGCTCTTTATATTCATGTGACACTAATTAGTTAATTACCTGATGCATATGCATAGTATTTATTATTTATTTATTTTTCTTTAAGTAGTTTACCTATTTGCGATATATTTTATTTATTTTGTTGTATTTTTCAGTTCTTCTGGAGCGTGGTAGCAAACTCAGAAATGCCATGGTGGTTTCAGCCTTAAAGTCTGATGTGGAGTCAGATGTTCCTATGAAGGACGTTCCCCCGACCCTCTTTAAAGACAACATTGACGTTTTGTATGATCACTTTTCATTTCATTTACATACTAATCAGGGGTCATAAATAGACAGCAAAATAGCAGAATGTTAATGATAAATAGTGTTAAACATCATCTTCCTCCAAAAGGCCCGATAGGCCCTCGTCAGGACAGTTTCTGGAGAACATCCTTCAATCGGAATTCCACCATCCTGCTCAGGACCTCGAAGAACCAAGTCAGAATAGAGTCAACACAGAGGACATGGCAGTGGACTTGCTACTGGGAAGGTAGTTAACGCTACTCTTACCTTTTAGATTAAGTGAAGATAATGTAACTTTGCTCACAAATACTTAAAGGAAATGTGGAAATCTTTTAGAGTGAGTTTAATGGGTTTTTTCTGTGTTTGGAAAATATTTATTATTTGTAATGGCTCTGTTCCTCAGTGTTAATGGATCTGTGCTGAAGTTCTGGGATGGCGAGGGTTCTCTCCCAGATTCTCTTTCTGATCACAGCGGTGTGCTCATGGACAGTGAACTCAACGACCCTCAATATGATCAGAGTCTTCTGGAAAACCTCTTCTACAAAGCTCCTGTAAGTCATGCAATGAAGAACAGCACACTATTATATGTAGTTTTCTTAAAGTGCCCCTATTTTCTTTCCGTATATTACCTTTCATCATGTAGTGTTTAATAACTGTTTGTGAATGTACAGTCAAAGTTTCAAAGATCAAAGTGCATGATAAATCGTGTCATTGTCTCCCAAAAAGAAATTGAGAAGTTAGAATTCCAGTCTTACTTCATGCTCGAACTTATGTAGGTTTGTAACAAATTTGCAGTATACTCACATACGGTCTTCATTGGCTGTCTGCGAACAACGTCTACTTTGAGCCGCCATCAAACAATAGTTACATCTGAGGCTTGGAAGAGTTTGGTTTGTGTTTTCAACATGTTGAAAAGACTGTTTTTTGTGCTGTGAAAGGAATCCCCTTTGCAAGCACTTCTAAGGGATAAGGACTCAGACTCGAATTGATACGGTAAAACCGACTCCATCTTTACTGTTCGTATCACTGTGTATACAATCAGGAAGAGCTGAAATCCAGATATGGTACCAATCACATCAAACTGGACTTCTCTGACCAATCAGAGAAGTGTATGCTCTCTTAGGAGAGACTGAATTCTTTATCAATCTTTTTCTGACACTGAGAAAAGAGGTGACATTATAATGTAATGTATACAATGAGAAAATTAAGGTGTTTGGATGCATGTAAACCATGGGAAGCATGTCTTTGTAGGAGACCCTCAAAACAAAATTAGGAGCCTTTTAAATAGCATAATAGGGTCACTTTAAACATAAAACTTCGTATTTCTATATTTTTTCTACATTCAGATGTCACTGAATGTTTGGAAGAGGAACATCCGCAGAAGGGCCCAGCAGGGAAGCCAGAACACAAAAGCTCAACTAAAAAAACCCGGTCAGTTGCACTTATGTGGAAAACAATGCTCAAAACTCAATATCCTGAAGATAAAAGAAAACTACATAGAAAAGCATAATAATAAACACAAATGTAAATGTTTTCACATCTGTGTAAAGGTACATAATATAATACAATACATTTTAATACATTACATAATACACAATAATACATACATAATTTGTTTATATCTGCTGTTGTGTAAATTTCCTATGTTTTTTGAAGGCTTGATTCTGATGATGTGCAGCATTCAAAAGCAGGAGATGACCTCTCTGGACTTAGCATTGATAAAATATCTTTGCTTAGAGATATTCATTTTGCCAGGCTTACCATCAGTGAGTTAAAAGTTCCCACTGACAGTACTTCAAGAAGTCTTTCTAGAAAAGGAAGACCACCTCGCCCCCTCACCACAAAGAAATGGTACGGCATTTAAAATATTTAATATCAGATAATATAGATGACAGTGGCTAGAAATTTTAGTGTTTTAAAACTAACCTGACTTGTAATTGTCCTGTCCATCTAGCTTTTATATTGTAGAATACCTCTTCCCACTGGTGTCTGCGGGATATGAGGATGTTCAACAAGTACCTTCAGAGATTACAAAAGTTGTCTCTAGTAAAGTAATAGAGGGCGGTGAGTATAATTGTTTTAAACCGGGTGCACACTGTGTGATTTTGGCCGCGACTTGGCCGTCTGAGACAAATGTAGTACATCCTAAAAGAATCCTCTGATCCTTGGCTAAAATCTGAGGTCTTTGATCGTTAGTTTGACATGTTCACGACAGAGATTAATGACCATTGCAATAAAAGATTTGACTCTCAGTCCTACTAGGGGTGGGAATCGCAAAAATGTGACGATTCGATAGTATTGTGATATTTGGGCCACGATTCAATATTATTGCGATTCTCAATATATTGCGATACAGCAAGTATTGCGATTCGATTCTGCGATATATTGCGATTCATGTTCCCCATATTATTCAAAGTCATTACAAAAAATGAGGAAAATAAGACTGCTCAACTCATTTTAATTAAATGTCACATTTAATTCTGTAAACATTATCTTCTACACATTAACTGAAGTGCAAACACTTGAAAACTAGTTCTTGAACATTCAGGACACAGGACAGGACGTAATTATTCTCTGAACAGGAGACCTAGGTCACATGAATGGTGAGCTCCTCTAGGCTTGCTACGATAGTCGGTGTTACACGTGTTCAGCCGCAACACCGGTTTCATCACTTGCCCACCGCGGCACCGCAAGAACAAACATTTTGTGAACGCAATTACGCAGTTATCATCCGTTCACACACACTGCGCTGTATTTGAACAAATCATTACACACACAAATTATGCCAAAATGTCCGTTTTATCAAATGTCCTCATAAGAGCAGTCTTAAATGATTTAAATAACGTCTTAAATGAACTTTTGTGAGAAAATGGGACGCGTGTCAGATCACGTCTCTGTCCCACATTGCACTGCATGAACGTGTACAGCTTACGCTCACCGGCTGTCCGAATTCGCTCACTCATTTTCATTCACTCCTTCAAGTGAACAGTATAAGTGGACTAACTTAGGGAATAGGCTTTAACTAATAGGTTGGATTGATAACCCATGTTCTCAAGCAGTGAAAAATAGAGAAACCAATGAAGAAAACCGGAAAGTAAAACAGATAATCTTATAATCAAATATTGCACAAAAGATTCGATACTTGGCGCCCGTGTATTTTTTTCTCCCACCCCTAAGTCCTACAGTGTGACTTCTCCTACGACGACCGTCAAATTGTCTTCATTTTTTAAGACAAGCCTTGACCAAAATTAACGTTAGAGGTTTCTCTGTAGCCACCATTTCAATCCTGCGTGTGACGCAGCCCACTGTTTTATTGCGTGCATCCGTTTTTAACGCGTCTCTACTCCCGTACAGTCTGATATTAATGACAACTGAGCTTTTACAGTGTGACATGGATTACAGCGGTGATCATGTTCGTACAGTCTGAAAAGCAACAATCGTGAAGGACTATTATAAATCTCACAGTGTGCACCTGGCTTTAGGTAACTTTAACAAAAGAGAGTTTAACCAAGAAGTAGTGTAACGATCTGGTGATTCTGTTTTTCTTTTTCTTTTTTAGTGGTGACGTTTCAGCACCAAAGTTTGTTTCCAGTGAGGTTCAGTAGTCAGTCTATTAAACAGTGGTGTGAGATGAAAGTCACATTCAAGATCTACTCCAGAAATAGCCTTCAAAAGACAGTAAGTGCAGTGTGTGCCAACCACTAAATATACTACACATCTCAAACAAACCTTGCTCTTAATTGTCCTGTTTGTTGTTTAGCCCATTCTCATTGGGTCAGCAATGTTTCCTCTGAGATCCATGTTGCAGAGTGAATCGCTGAGCATTTCTGCTGCTCTGCCTGTTCAAAGGCTGGAAGGTAACTCTGATAAACAGGCAATTGGTCCTCTAAAGGTAATCCTTCACTTATAAGAACCAAATCTAGGAGATTTTATTAAACCCAGCAATTCGTTACCCACATATTCATTCTGTACTTCACCATGTTCTTTGTTCGTAAAGGTTTTATTCAAATTAGCGGCAGACAAGAATGATTTCTCCACCAAAAAGAGACCTGCAAAGCACATGCTGAGTCCACAAAGACCTCTCTCCTCTCATCTGACTGAAGAGCATGGTGGGCAGAAGGGTTTATGTGTGAGCGACCACAGGAGAGACCCGTCTCCTCATGCAGGTGTTCATCAAGTCCAGAGTATTCTGATACCTCCAACCAGATCTCGCTCCACATCACCACACGTCAGATACCAGAGCTCTCTTCATGAGCCTCTGCGTC
Organism: Chrosomus eos; assembly: GCA_036326025.1. Lineage (NCBI taxonomy): Eukaryota > Metazoa > Chordata > Actinopteri > Cypriniformes > Leuciscidae > Chrosomus > Chrosomus eos. Next base: position 31,789,664 of record CM070825.1, on the reverse strand, counting down.
AGGAAGTGAAAGACACTGAGATTTTGCTTCATATGTTGCTCATGGCGCCTGATGGGAAAGATTTTAACTGTGCACCCATGCAGCCCAATATCTACTTGAACTGTAAGCTCCTCGAATCCGATGAAACCGCCCGATCGTCGGTGAGCTGGGGTCATAAACATCCAACGTTCAGCTTTATTCAGGTTTGTGCTCAATGGAGAATTGAGGAAAGTTTATAGGCTTTAGCCATATTTGTTAGTGGTGGAAATCATCAGGAATCCCATAATTATTTTGAAAATGGGAAAATCTGGTGTATGTTATTTGTTTTTAACCTAATTTTTTACATGATATAGGTGACTCCAATCGCACTGACCAGCAGACTGTTGGAGAGAATGAAGAACAATATGATAGTCATTGAAGTTTGGTTGAGGGCCAGCAGCTCAGATCATGATAAACTCCTTGGTTTAGTAAAACTACCTCTCCACCAGTTCTACATGTCCTTCAGGTAGGTCTATATATATATATATATTATGTATATATTGTATGTATGACATTATTTATATGACATTGGTTACTATATGTGCGGTATATTATAATATTGTTTAATTATTATTGTTTAATTATAGATGTAAATCTGTACATCCGCTGTATCGTCATTATTTGTGATAAATTAGATCCTTGTGTTTCACCACATGACAATACCGCTCCAGTGCCGCGAGGCATTTACATAGCTGCGGTCATCTATGGTCTGCCTTAATGTACGGGTTACACTTTAAAAATCCAGTGATGTCCATCAGTATATGACATTCAGGCACTTTATCCTCATAATGCTTAACACGTTTGACTTAATCAGTGTTCATTTTGTATTGCAATAAATATGTGAAATAAATGTATAATAAAATATAATTATTTAAAATTATCATTTTAAAATTAGAATTAGAATCAAATGAATAGAGAAATAATAAAATGTAATTAAAAATTGATTAATAATATTTAAATTACACTGGAACATAATTTGTCATTTTACTTTGTCTTCAGAGACCCTAAGATCTCTGAGCTGCTCTTGCAGTCTCAGTATCCAGTGGTTGGAGTGGACAGTTATATGCCCGTGGTTGACTGTTCACCGGCAACACTCGTGGAAACCTAAGGGTGTGTCTAGCAATGGGTCTAGCACAGCAGATCACGGCACTGCAGCGAATGAGGGATGACGAGCTGGCCCTCGTGTCACCACTGCCTCGACCTGCACACATGTTAGACCACCGGCCACATGTAGAATCCAAGGCTAGTTCACTTTAAAACATCCCCAACTGATGCTTAAAAATAAAGCCTAAATTGTTTCTAAATCAATGTTCTTTTAGGCCAGCACCACTGTAGATGTTCTGCACGAGCATGTCTTCATGATCCGAGTAGAGAGAGTGAAGGGTCTGACACCTCTGCAGTCCACAGTGTGGGGAGAGGCTGACTGTTACATCCAGTACTCCTTCCCTGCACAAAATGAGTCGAGAGAGGACATGGACCCACATGTTGTTGAGAGCAGTAAGCCGTTTTCTTACTGACTGTATCAAAGAGCTTTAAATCATGTCTTTCTGTTTAGCTCAACCGATTTTCTTTTCCACAGATGTGGACATCAAGGCATACCGCACCGAGACCACTCTCTGTGTACTGACCCTGTGTTTGGACATAATGAGACTCATGTCCTACTGGCTCCTCCTGACTTCCCAGTGCAAAGAATACTGCTAAGCACACTGGCCAATCGGGGACTGAGGAATGGAGGAGGAGTGCAGTTTGAGGTTTGGTGCAGGTACACTAAATGTAGAAATTATATTTCAGTTTTTATTTATTTATTCTTAGACACTTTTATTTACATTTTAGCATTTAAAAATACATGTTAAAAACAACTCTTTTGTTTTTGCCAATATTTTTATTAAATGTTATGAATTTATGTTTGACATTTTAGCATTTTAAAGCATGTCTCTTATTTGGCTATTTTAATTTATTTATTTGCTTTTACATTTGATCATTTAATTAATTTATATATTTTATTTGGCAGTATTTTTATGATGTCTTTTTTCCTTTTTCTTTATTTACAATTTAGGATTTAAAAACACGTTCCTTATTTGAAAATGTTTATTATTTATTTACCTTTTTACATTTTAGCATTTAAAAACACGTTGCTATTATTTGGCAATGTTTTAATTAGATTATTTTATTTATTTTTTACAATTCAACGTTTAAAAAATGCAATATTATTGACAATAATGTTTATTTAAATGTATTTATTTATTTACGTTTTACATTTCAGCATTTAAAAGCATTTTGTTTTATTTGGTAATATTTTTATTTAATTTTATTGATTAGTTGTTGGTGTTTTTTTGGTGTTTTTTTACATTTGTATTCTTTAAAAGAAAGCACGTCTCCTTTCTTTGGCAATTATGTGATTGTTTGTTTGAAAAATATGACTTATTTACTGGGCTATTACTTTTTTTCTTCTTCAGGTATTATTATCCAAATGTTAGAGATCAGCTAGTAGCCAGAGGACTGCTTCCCATGTCCAAACTGTGTGCTATGGTAACCATGCAGAAACAGGGTCAAACCGATGTGCAACATTTCTCCCTCCCTCTGGTCCCAAGAACTGACGACCTGTTGAGACGCAGCCTCAGTCCCCTGGTAATTGTGTGCCTAATTCATTTAAAACTGCATACAGATAGCATCATATAGAGTATAATATGAATTTGAAGCAAATGTAAAACAAAAAAAAATATTTGTACTTGCCTGTAGGGCTGCTTGAAGTGAGTCTTCAGTACAAGTCTCGACCAATGAGGAGTGTCGGAGAGAAGAGTGGGGTTGTGCCGTCCCGCAGAGTGGTACTGGTTGTGCAGGTGCACAGAGCAGCCGGGCTGCAAGCTGCAGCCAAGTGAGTCAATCTACCTCAAATCTGACCCTTAAGGTTTTTTAACAATTACCCCAAATGCTTTCCACACATCAATCTAGCTTAAATTGATGGGGTCATGACATGAGAACTCAAATGTGCCTTGATCTTTTGGTAAATAATGGTATTTGTACCATTAAAACATCCTGCAAGTTTCATAGCTTCAAACGTTCTCCTCATTATAAACAAATCATTTATTTAATCAAGCTCCAAAAATGGCTTGTTTGGATATTGTGGGATTTAAATACATTTGCATATGACCGTCTCCAGTGCAAAACATCAACGAATATTCATCATCTTTAACATTACATACAAATCACATAAAGTACAGTTAATGCATTTTTATTGTTTTTTTTCCCCAGAGTTCTTGCCGATACAGACAGATCGCTGCAGTATTACTCTGAAGTGGGGCTCAACTCCTTCATCACCATGAAGTTGTCCTTCTTGCCAGACAGTGAGGCTCGAAGCACACGTGTGGCGGCCAGAAGTTTCTGCCCAGAGTTTGAACACCACGCAGAGTTCTGCTGTAACCTGCTGGTGCAGAGAGACAGCGGGGAGACTGTCAGTCTCGCTGAACTCCTGCAGGAGGCAGTGGCCGTCTTCACCATTTACAACAGAGACACGCGCAAAAGTGAGTTACCCAACCTGGAAAGGTAGACAGATATGTGGAGATGTCATTTTACAAACACAAACACTTACCGTTTAGTATCATTTTAACGTTTACTTTTTAATTACTAGTGTGATCACTCCATTTCAGCGGTAAAAATACTATGTACTGTAAGTTTCTTTTATCTCATTGTAGTGGCCGATACAACAAAATCAAAGGATGCTGTCTTGGGCACTGTGAAAATTAAGCTTGCAGATCTGATTCAGAAAAGAAGCGGTATGAAAGTATTGTATAATAATAAGATTTTTATATAATATTATTTATATATATTTATGTGTATTTTAGCAGTTAGAAACTTCACTTTTATTTGGCGTTTTATATTTTTATTTTATTTAATTATTATGTATGTATGGTATAAAGTATTGAATATAGTATTTAAATGTTTGGTTGATTTTTTTATATTGTATTGTTAAAGGATTAGTTCACTTTTTAAAAAACTTTTGCTGATAATTTACTCACCCACATGTCATCCAAGATGTCCATGTCTTTCTTTCTTCAGTCGAAAAGAAATGAAGGTTTTTGATGAAAACATTCAAGGGTTTTTCCTCCATATAATGTTCTTTACTGGTATCCAAACGGTTCAAGGTCCAAATGACAGTTTCAGTGCAGCTTCAAATGGCTTTAAACGACAACAGACTATGATTAAGGGTCTTATCTAGCGAAACGATCGGTCATTTATAAAATAAATAAATAAAAAAGTAAGTTTTATGCCTTGCTCTGTTCTGTGATGCGCGGTCGTGACTCTCCTGTTCGAACTCGTTCATCAAAATGAACTAATCTTTTTTCCGAGTCATTTCGTTCATTCAACAAACAAAATGATCGAAATGACTCGAAAAAAGACTCGTTCATTTTGATGAACGAGTTTGAACAGGAGAGTCACGAACATAAAACTTCCATAAAACTTACTTTTTTATTTATTTCTTTTATAAATGACCGATCGTTTTGCAAGAAAAGACCCTTAATCATCGTCTGTTGTCGTTTAAAGCCATTTGAAGCTGCACTGAAACTGTCATTTGGACCTTGCACCGTTTGGATACCAGTAAAGAACATTATATGGAGAAAAATCCTAGAATGTTTTCATCAAAAACCTTCATTTCTTTTCGACTGAAGAAAGAAAGACATGGACATCTTGGATGACATGGGGGTGAGTAAATTAATAGCTGAGTAAAACTAATCCTTTAATTTTTATATATATATATGTAATTTATTTACTTTTTACATTTTAGCATTTAAACATGTATCCATTTTATTTGCCCATGTTTTTGTTATTTAATTGTATTTATCTGATATGAAGGTATTGAATATTAATAGGATATAATTATATAATTATATATATTTTTTACAGGTATATCTGGCTGGTACAGTCTCTCTCTACCTCATAGCACAACATCACCTCACAGTCTGACTTCAGCAGGAGGGCTTGAAATCTCCATCAGTTTTTCCCATCATGCAGATAGAGAACGAGTCATCAGTTCGGCCCGTGGACTCGGATGGGACGTGGGGCAAGTCAGTGAAGATGAGGCCGATATAGAGGATGAAGATAATTTAGAAGAAAGCACAAAGTCTTTGGCGTTATCACTTTCCATGCCTAGAGTGTGGCTGCCCATCCATTGCCTGCTGCTGCCAGGACATGAAGACTTACAGCGTTCCACCTACTGCTACTACAGATACAAACTGTACGACCAGCAGACCTTCTGCTCAGAACTTAGACATCCTGTTCCAGAAGAGAGTGACGGAGAAGAGGGTTTAGCCACGGTGGCATTTCAGGGCAGCAGAAGTGTGGTGTTGAGAAGGACTCAACCCCTGTGCTGGTACCTGAGGGAGGAGAGGCTGGAGGTGCAGTTATGGGTGGCCTTTGGAAAGGAGAAGAGAGTCCGGCCTCATAATGCTGACCGTCTGGTGGGCTCTGCCTTTGTGGATCTCTCTGCTCTTGCTTGGTCCTTGAAGCACCATCAAACAATCAGCGGTAGAGTTATTTGATCTTTTGGTTGTTTACCTGTAATGGGGCAAAATTAAATTTTTCCCCTAGTGCACTATTATATTAGTCAAAAACTATTGTGATTTAGTTTTACATGATCATTTATATTTCTGTTTAATTTAAAGCAATAAGGGCACATATCATTTAGAGAGAGGGCTACTGAATTAGATATTATAGATAAATTATTAATTAATAAATTAGAAAGAAATCTTATAATACTTTATAATATAATACTATGCTGGCATATTATATAATCATTATACAGCAACAGTGTTGCCACATGATGAATTCCCCTTTATTTAACTGAAAATTCGAAGACAATAAAATATGAAAAATATATTATAGTTCAAAAGTTTTGGGTCGGTAAGTAGTATTTTATGCTCACCAAGACCGCCAGAAATACACTAAAAACAGCAATATTGTGAAATATTTGTACAATTTAAAATTATTAAAATAATTGTTTTCTATTTTAATAAATTCTATGTGGCCAAAAGTAATGGGACACCTAACCATTACACCAGCAGGGACTGTAATGCCATCGCATTCTAAATGCATAGACAATAATGATTTGGTACCCCCTTTTCTGCTATAAAAGCTTTCTTTTTTGCGGTGTTTCTGTGAGAATTTGTGCCCATTCATCTGGTAGAGTTTTTGTGAGGTCAGGAACTTGTGTTGGACGAGAAGGCCTGGCTCGCAATCTCCGTTCCAGTTCATCCCAAAGGTGTTTGGTGGGGTTCAAACTCATCCAACCATGTCTTTATGGACTTGCTTTGTGCACTGGTGCACAGTCATGCTGGAATAGAATTCCAGAATCTTCTGCTGTCAGTCTGAAGGTCTGGCTACTCGATGGAATCAGCCGAGCGTTTGGCGACTTTGCCGCGTCATGTGCCTCAGCACTCAGTGACTCTGTTCTGTGACTTCACATGGTTTTCCGCTTCGGGGCCGAGTTGCCGCTGTTCCTTAATGCTTTCACTTTCCAATAATACCACTTATTGTTGACTGTGAAATATCAGCTGAAATTATATTTCACAAACTGACTTATTGCAAAGTTGGCATTTTAGATGGCATAAGAGCATTCACTGAGCTCTTCAGAATATGTTCCTTTAATTTATAGAAAACTTAACTTTATTTAACTACAAAAAACAGTATTTGGGCCAAATAGCCAGCCCCTACTGAATGACAGCCTTATTTAGGTAACCCTGTTACCCATCCTGGTGTATTTTTTAGATCAATGTTTATTACTAGAAAATAATAATGTCACACTAAACTGGGTTTAAACTTTATTTAGAGACAAATTGTGGTAACAGGGTTGAAAAATAGCAAACTGCATATGAAATAAAACTGAAAATGTGATGTAAAAAACGACACCAAATAATTTTGGTTTGACATTTTTCTGAAGATTTGTCACTTCCCTTTTCTGACACTAAATTAGACTTAATTTTAAAGAGTTTCATTCCTTATTTCAGACCCTATTTTGTATTTTTTTGTTAGGTGCCTATCTTTGAAGATTTTCCATGATATCTCTTTTGCTCATATAAAAAATGTTTGCAACAGTAAAACTATATTTCATCTCCTCTGGCTAATGGCTGTTTCTCTCTCATGCTAGGTGTGTATCCTCTGTTTAAGCGCTCTGCTGTAAACCTGAGTGGTGCTGCTGTCAGAGTCCATATCACTGTGACGACAGACTCTGTACCACATGAGCCTCAAGCCATTGAGGAGCTCAACAGTTCAGGAGAAGAGGAGGAGGAAGAAGGCCTCCCAACCACAGTGCTGTCTAGACAATCTCAGTCCCTCAGCAAACAGCTCATCAAATCAGCCGTGAGCTCTGATTCTCCACCATCCACAGAACTCATCAATGAGGACACCTTCATGGCCAACATTACTGTGGACAGAGCCATGCATCTGAGTCTGAAGGGTAGAATAAACACAGTGATGTTTGATTATTCTTTATTTTTTGCTTCATTCTCATTTGTAAATACCTTGACTTTATGACATTTAAATGCGGTTGTCATCCTCAGGTTGTCCTCTTGCTGAGCGGGGTGGAGGGTTGCCTAGTTGCTGTGTTTCCTACGCCACCACCGATGCCCCAGGCACAGTGACCACAGAACTGATCAAAGACAGTGACTGCCCTGTGTGGGACCATCAGCAAGAATGCCGGTAAACCCATGCATATATTAACAAACTGTGAAACATCGTAAATCTAAAAATTATATATACTGTATATGAAAAAGGTCCATGGTGAACACATGGCTGTTTCTTGTTTTCAGACTGTCGAAGGAGCTACTTTTGGATCCCCAGCAGTCCTTGGTTTTTAAAGTTTGGCATAAAGGAGGTAATCACACATAGCAATCATCCACAACACCCTACCATTGTGGTGGCAACTTTTACACAGACAGGCACCTCATATTTTCTTCAGAAAATGTTTTACATCATATTTTCCTTTGCAGAGGTCGAGCGGGTGATTGGATTCGTGTCTGTAGACCTGTCACCACTTCTGTCAGGATTTCAGTCCGTTTGTGGCTGGTATAACATCACTGATTTCAGCGGGCAGTGTCAGGGACAGCTAAAGGTGTCTGTGTCTCCTCTGAGGGCAGTACATGACCTCCGGGCACAGAGACAGACGGCCCACGAGACTGTTGCTCCAGAATCGAGTGTAAGCCATTAATGGATTTAGTTTTCTTGCTGATTTGGTGCTCCGGTAACAGTTGTTATTATCAATGTTAAAAACAGTTTTGTGCAACTTAATACCTTTGTGGAAACTGTGACACTCTACCAAGTCAAAAGTTTGGGTTAAGTGAGTTTAAAAAAAGTTAGTCAGCAAGGATGCATTAAATTGATTAAAAATGACAGTAAGACATTTATAATGTTACAAAAGATTTCCATTTCAAATAAATGCTGTTCTTTTGAACGTTCTATTCATCAGAGAATCCTGAAAAATGTATTGCAGTTTCCACAAATATATTAAAAACTTTCAACATTTATAAAAAAAGAACATCAAGAATAATTTATAATAACGGAGCAGCAAATCCGCATATTCAAATTATTTCTGAAGGATCATGTGACACTAAAGACTGGAGTAATTATGCTGAAAATTCAGCTTTTTATTCCCATCACAGGAATCCATTACATATTAAAATATATTAAGAAATAGAACTTGTAAAAATATTTAACTGTTTTTACTGTATCAAATAAATCCAGCCTTGGTGAGCATAAAAGAAAATGTTAATATATTTTTCACACATGATGATGATTATGTCTTTTGCAGGCTCTTTTTAGTGCACTTCCACTCTGCTATCAAACTACAGCTACGTACCACAGCTTCCCCAGCCACATTAGTCGATTCTCAGAACAGAGGATCAACACACCTCCTGATCAGTTTGAAACACTGCTCTCAGACAGGTATTTATTTTGGGAAAATGGTATAGAATCTGCCTTATCAGATTTTCTATCTGAAATAATACCTATGGGGATGTTTGGTCAGATCCAGTGTGACAGATCGCCACGACGAGCACATGGACAACATAAGAATGTTCCATCAGACTTTGCATGAGGGTGAGAAAGCATCTCGCTCCTTCTTGGCTGGAGATCCCCACCCATCCAGTTCAACACTCTTCTCTGCCCTCAGGTAGCCCTCACACTGTCCTCCGCTTTCTGGCTGAAAGGTCAAGATGTCACATCAGATAATTATCAGAGTCCATATGAAGTACAAATATCAGTTTACATGTATTCCAAATAACATTCAAAGACCTCTCCAGTGTTACAAATGATTTCTCTTTCTTTTCATCAAATAATCCTGAAAATAGTTTAAAAAATAGCTGCACAACTGTTTCCAACATTGATAATAATAAGAAATGTTTCTAAATCAGTATATTAGAATGATTTCTGAAGGATCATGTGACACTGAAGACTGGAGTACTGATACTAAAAATTCAGCTTTGCATCACAGGAATACATTACACTTTATAATATATTAACAGAAAACAGTACTTTTAATTTGTAATAATATTTCACACTAACACAGTTTTTACTGTATCAAATAAATGCAGCATTGGTGAGCATAAGACATTTAAAAATCTTATGGACCCAAGCCTTTAAACCAGTAGTGTATTTTTCAGTCCAGCTGTCAGATTCAAAGGTTTACTTAACTATGCTATTTAACAGATTAACTGAGCAATAATATATGGATATAATATCTATCACGATCAGATTTTTCAGTTTTTTATGTGGACTGCCAATTCCAATTCGTCTGTCATTTTGATTACTAATGAAATTTGTGTTGCGTTTAAGGAAAAACCTCAGCGAGTTAGATGATATTCAGAGATATTTCAGCCGGAAGTTGTCCACTCCAACATTCCCAAAGCTGAGTGAGCTGAGAGGAACCTCCAGACAGGAAGAGCACAAGGACTCGGAGACGGACACCACACATCTCCTACTGAAGTCCAGTCAGCTGGTGGGAGAGGTCAATAACATCATTAAAGGTGAGTTGTTCTCTATTCGTGTGATTCCTGTTTATTTAGGGGCATTGTTTAATTCAGTATTTATTTTAAATCAGGCTTAAGTGAACACCAGACGGAAGAAGCACCAACTACCCTTAAAAGATCCACCACTCCTGATGCGGTTGATGAGCATGTAACCTGTGGGGTTGATCAGCTGATATTATCGGAGTCTGACAGCTGTGAGACAGAGCCACGCTTTCATAAAGACTCAGACATGATGTTGGAGGATGAAGATGAAGTCTCGCCCAATAGCTTTCCTGCTCATGCAGAGATCAGACAGTCACCAGCTGCTCCTGAAGATGAAAACCTCCATCACAGCTCCAGCGATCACTCATCTGATGAAGATGAGTGTAAAGAAGAGGATAAAGACGAGGATGAGCTTGAAGAATTCGAGGAAACTTTAATACAGCCCAGAACACTCAATGAGGTCACTTCAGTCACAGACAGAACCAGTCCCTGGACCAGCCTACTGTCTGACCCAGATATGGGATCTCTGGAGAGTCTGGAGTTACTGCAGCATCATGTTCATGACGACACCGTCCACACTCGAGGAGAGGAAGGAAACAGCAGAGAGCTTGTTCCAGACGTTAACCCGCAGTCACTGACTGCAGAATCTCAAGGTATTGTTTCTGACTCCGATATCTGTGAAGGATCTGGAACTGATCTGATACATTTAGGAGTGAAAGCGCTATTGCCACAGATCATTGGGAACAGAAGCCTTCTCCAGATGGAGACGGTGCTCTTTCTAGCATTAGTGAGGTTGAAGATTATGGCCTGAGTAACAGTGGGCCTGAAGAAAGCGATGAGAAACTGAACTCGCCTCCCTTTACAGAGTCTGGTTCAGAAACGGATAATAAAAGTGTTGAAAGGAAACAAAACCGTATCCTTCCAAGCTTTATATGACTCAAAACAGCATTTTAAAGATATAGTCAAATTATCTGTCCAGAAAAATGTCATCTGTGCTTCAGTTTGTAAAAAACAAAACACTGGCTTTGACACTTCCCCCATTGACTTCCATTATAAGTGAATTTACAATTGAAGTCAATGGGCAGTGTTCAAAAAAAGCTGACATAGACAGGGAATATCCTTCAAACTGCTGTTTTTATTATACACTATGTTGGTTATTTTCGGCTAAACCCCTCATTGCAGTTCAGAATCTGTAGAGATTCCAAATTTCTTCTTGTCGGCACACCATCTGGAGGCGTCCATGAGGGCTTTGAGGATGGCACCTGTCTTTCCATCAGCAACAACTGAATCTGTGAGTACTCTGCCATTTTTAGAAGTTTCATTAAAGCTACTGCTTCCTTTTGGTAAAAGATTATATATTATAGATAAAACAACACTTTTTCAGATTTTATAATGCACTAAAGTCATGCTTTAGGTTGTTTGTTGTTTTTTTTTTTTATTGTTTTTATTTTTTCAGAACTAAATTAATGTGAAGATCAGCACCAGGACAGTGTTATTTTAGTTTTTATTTATTTACGTTTATAAGTTAGCGCCTCAACTTAAACTTATTTCAGGTCAATGCAACATAGGTTTCAAGTTTTTTTTTAACTATTTATTTTATTTTAGCTTTATTTCAATTAACAGAAATGAATAGTTTTGTTTGTTTAAAGTTTTTAGTTTTATTATATATATTATTTTTTTTTTTTTTTTTTATGTTATATTTAGTCTGTCCGTTTGCCCATTCATTCATCTGATCTGTTGTTCATATTCAGTACATTACATTTATGCTTATACAAAAATGTTTTGGGGTCATCCTAGCATCAGTTGGTATGTATACATTTTCAAATGTGGTCCATAATGACTAACTTTTATATGTGAATACAATCTCCAAATTTTTTGGTATGCTTTCTTATGTGCAAAATTGTTTAGTTAATTTTTTTTTTTAAAGCTGTCATGATTTGGTTATTCAAAATTCTTTCTTTTAGGGAACTTTAAATCCTGTAAATCTTACCGAAGAATGCCTCGATCAAGACCCAGCATCCCTCCATCACAGAGGAGCGAAGAGACCAAAAGAATTGCAAAAATATTTGCTTCAAATTTTACAGAAGAAAGTTAGTACATTCTTCTGATTTATGTGTGCTTGTTTTTAATTTTAATTTTTTTTTTGTGAATTTTTTATGCTTATTTATTTCTTACGTAATGCAATATGGCTTTCTAACAGGAATTTTATATAATGTAAGCATTAAAAAAGTTGTTTATTTACAGTAATAAACTATTTTTGTAATAAATAATTTTGTATTTCCATATACGGCTGATTGTTTTTAAAGGTCCCGTTCTCACTGTTTAGTTTTACATTGCCAGTTGTCTGTGGCAGGTAAAGGCTGTCAGACTGATGCTGCTCAAAGGCTTTAAGCATTTAGCTGACAGATGAGAAAATTGCCCAATTTGAGCTGCTGCAGACAATAGCACATACTGACAGTGATGTAACCAAAGTATTATCCAGAGACAAAAGAAGCCAACGGTCAGACAAAAGCCTCTCTTTAACCTCTCAGCCTGTTTAATGAGCTCTAATTAGAGAGATGAGTCTGATCAAGGAACTGGATCTCATGCTGACCTTCTTTTAAACCAGATGAATCAATTGACAGACTCGAAGCCTTAGAGAATGGCAGCAAATTAGGCTAAATATAATGGATGAAAACTTTTAAACATACCAGTTATTAGCAATTTTACTACCTAGTGTGGAACCTGAATTAATAAATACTTATTTAAAATTTCCAGTACTTTATTTAAAGTGTAAAAGTAGGCTTTGATAATAGAAATGCAATATTTACTTTAAATGATGTTTTTTTTTTTACTAATATGTAAAAATGTATATTTCGAGACCAGGCCAGTCATTGACTGATATACATTAAATGATGACCAATGAGACAAGTGCTCTACAGCTTTACTAGGGCTTCTGGTGGATGTTAGGTTGAATCTTGTCAAGTGGCTGTAAAGCTGCATATCTTTGTGGCCATCGGCGAGTCTCGGTGCACTTACAAAAACCTTGTTTATGGCTCGATTCAGTTTTGGATATCAAAGTCGAGCATATATCGATACAGCCATGATGCTTTAGAGGAGGAAGATATGATGTCGAGGATAAATGCGGATACTGGAAACCAGGCAGTAAGAGAACCGGATAGATGCCACTGAAAACATTGATCATGGTCGGTGAGTCCATGAAGTTTGGATGATGCCCGAGACGGGAAAAATCAACATCTTGATTGTATATTTGTGCTTGTAGGATGAGGTTCTGGATCTTCTCAGCTTGAATAAAATGGCGATGGCATAACGTCTGAGAGTTTTGTAGTGATTCCACAAAATCTGTCAGCAGAAGTTTTCCTTCTGTGAATTTTAGCCAGAGATTCTGAAGAGTGGAAGACAGAAATCTCAATCAAGCTTTAAAATGATGAAAAGTCTGCATTTCATGAATCATATCTCAGATGTACCTCAGATTGACTCAAGGAATGATTGGTCTTCTCCTTAAGAAGCTTATGAATCGCTCTAAGGCTGAGTTTCTGTTGTAAAGTTTCTGCATGTGGCACAAGAAGCATTACATCAGTTTTTTTTCAATTGAAAAAAAAAGGACATATTACAAGCATAATCTCATCACACAGAAAACGTACCCAGCTGTCTCTGTTTGCGTCGCGTTGAAGACACCATTTTGACCAAGAATCTGGTACTTTTCAGCTAAGTGAATTTTAGAGTTGCTCAGATACGGCTGATGTGCTAAATTCTGCTCTGCGAGCCAACAGTTGGATGCCATCAAGATCACGTTACACCTCTGAAGATGCTGTAACTGCAGGCAAGTCCTTCAGATCAATACAATGTACTATTTTTTTTTTTTACATTTAAAATCTTTTTGGAGTTTTTTTATTTCATTAATATCATATAATAAATTAATATATAATATAAATATTTATTTTATAATAAAATCACCCCCCAAAAAATATGAAAGAGATTCTGCATTCTTGACTGTGTACTTGTTTGGTACCTTTGAATTGATCCTGACAGTTTCTCGCATCCTTTCCTCGTCTTCCAGGAGCTCCAGAAGCTGAGCAGTGTTCAAACGCTTGAGATAGTCCAAATTTAGCATTGAATCCCCTTTTTGAGGCATTGTAGCCCATTTATAAAGATACTGCCTCACACTCAGGGCTTGAGCTACTGATGCTCTGAGGTCATGGTGTACATCTAGTAACATGATCACAAGCTCCGGAGCGGTTGGTTACTAGGGATTTCTGAGCTTACACTGGAGCCAACATATACCAGCACAGTACTACACATTCTCTTACACACTTTAGAAATGTAGATGAGGCCACGCACAAAAACATAGATCAAGACCTCCGTGGGCCTTCAGCACCTTGGACAGCTCTAGAATATTTCAGAAAACTTTAGAAAATATTACTTGTATTATTTGACTTTGAATGTTTAGATATGAGTTATTCTATGAAATGTGTAAATAATCACCCGCATTTACTTTCTGTTATGATTGATAGATTACATAGATTTTTTTTAACATCATTTACACGTTTCATAGAATGAAACCTAGATAACTCATTTCTAAACAGTAGAATATGTATGTATATATTTAAGCGTTTCCAAAATCCCTGTTATATTAGCAAACGTGCACATTTGATTGGAAAAAATTAGGGCTGGGAAAAAATTAACCGCATCCAAAATAAAAGTTTTGTTTACATAAAATATGTGTGTGTAGTGTGTATAATTATTTTGTATATATAAATACACACACATGCATGTATATATTTAAGAAAAATGTGTTATTAATATAAAAAATATGTATATTTATATATAATATAAATGATGTATAAATATATATATACAGTATATACATGCAAATATTTCTTAAATATATACATGCATATGTGTGTATTTATATATGCAAAATAATTATACACACTGACTACACACATATTTTATGTGAACAAAACTTTTATTTTGGATGCGATTAATCACGATTAATTGTTTTCCAGCCCTAGAAAAAATATATAAAACATAGGACATAAAAGTAGTATATTTATTATCTTGAAATGGATTATTAAAAGACTAGTCAACCCTGTTTCCATTTTATTTCCCCCTAATTTATATATAAACAAAACTTATCAATGTGAATACAAATCACAAACAAATCATAATGACATTATGATCCTTTCAAGAAGTAAATGCTGCAAGAACAATAAAGTCTTTCCTCTTTGTGGCATGTTATATTTAATTTTGTATATTTTTTTTTTCCAAAAGAGTATGACAATGAATTGTCACCCTGTTACAGTGATTTTCTCTATAAACAATCTAAATAGTTATTTTAAAACCCTTTTCCTAGACCACAATGCAATAATGGCCAAGTGAATTATAAAACTGTCAGCATGGTTATCGTCAACCCTGTTACTTTGCATTTAGTTATATTCAAACATATTACTTTTCATTAATTTAACGTAAAATGTAAATATTGCCTTTTTGAAATGGAAAAGGCACCCAATTGATAGAATGACACTTTATTTTCCAAACAAGGGGGAAAGTTTTAAGGATACGACAAATGCCTTCTAAAATTCGCAGAACAGACAATGCTCTGATTATGAAGAGCTAGAAATCCTGTATAAAAGTGTCTGTGTTTTGGATTAAATTCAAACTTGCTGTCCAGTAGCACGTCCTTTATGAGGTTATGCAACACTTAATCTTCTTTCCCACCCGATAAACTGTCTCGAATTTATATCACTTTAATCTTAAAGTGTTATCCTGTTATACTTTTACTTCAAGAGATCCAAGCACTTAGCACAAGTCACTTAGCCATGCAACAGGAATAACTTGTCATGCTTGTGGTGTTCACAGCATAGGTTCTTACCCAGGCATTACCACACATGCCCCCCATGACGTAGCTCAGCTCATTGATTACTGTTGTTCTTGTCCTTTCACTGACTGCAGCCGGTTACCATAAACAGTCTTTTGGAACAGATATAGCCACAGTAGACTAAATGTGTCCATGCTAGCTAATCCTCTTTGCTTCTGTGATCCCAAAGAGTCTGGAGTCCTCCGGGCTTCAGAGACTCAAAGGTGCTTTCTGCCTGACGGGTGGAAGAGCATGCAACACTATGGCTGGAGATACAAATTCTTGTTGCTCTATGTAAGTAATTACAACCCCTATACATACTGTAAGAAAAACTAACCTGTACAAATAATGCTTTCTTGATTGAGGTCACCCACTTATGCAACATTTCATACATGTGTTGTTGTAAGATAATACAATTGTTTAAATTTGTTGATTATTTCACATGATGTATGAGGTTAGACTGATTTGTTTAGAATGTTTTATGTAATGTTTTTTGTTTTTAGGATTTTATTAAGGTGAAAATCAGTGTTATTTTAGGATAATTGAGATCCTTTTATAATTAATATTTTGAATTTGATTTTGTGTTTTCATTTTCATTTTAGTTTTAGTGATTTTTATTGTTTTTGTCTTTGTTGTAGTTTTAATCTTCATTATTATAATACTTATGTTGCTTTGGCAACTAGTTTAAGTTATTTATTTTTTTCAAGTAATACATTTGTATGGTTTTAGTTTTAGTTGACCATATGTCCATTATTCAGACAGGACCACAAATTAGATTTTTGTTTTGGACCATTTTAGCTTAAATGTTTGTGCCTCCCCATTAATGAATCCATTATTCAGAATATTTTACAATATATTTTCTCTTTTTATGCATGTTTATGTAAGAAAATCAGTGATTCTCTTTAGCGGTGTTCCATTTGTCTGGGCTTTAATAATAGCAGTAGGCTACAGAAACGCATATTTAAAGGGGCTATATGATTATTTTCATGTATCAGTCGCTTTTTATTGCCAGTGCGTGAAGTGGTGAGCTTACGAAACTTTAAAAAATGAGATCTTCCCCGAGTTCCTAGGTTGTCTATGAAAGCCTGTAGACAGATTTTTTTATGTGAAGTACGCGGGACGTTTTTTTTGCCGGGAAAATTAAAAGGATGAGAAATATGCGCGATCTCCGACTCCGGCGCGACTCCGAGAGCATCACTTCCGTTCAATGACACGAAATGAATGTTTAAAATGTCCAGGAAAATGTAGGCTATCCAATTCTGTAGGCTAGCTACTGTAATGTCAAGGTGTCATGCAAAGAAAATGGAACAATTCAAACTACAGTCTCATTAATTCAAACATGACCTCATCTGTCGACATGTAGCCTATCCGGTGAATTGCAGATCGCTGGTGCAAACATATCCACATCATCGCTACGATTAGATGCTTCCTTACCTGCTGTTTGCTTACCGCTGTCATTTTTATTGTGTGTTTATTTTGTTTTTTAAAAGGAACGCAGATATTTACATATTCATAAACGTCCCTCTCAACAGCGTCTGGATGCCCGTTAACAGTATGTCGCAGCAAATGTATTTCCAACTTATTTTTACTTCCAAGAAAAGAACAAAAAATAACTTCGCCGTGAGTACATCGGGGCTTAGAGCTATATTAAGCCTTTGTTATGTGCGAACACGAGCAGTAAGTTGCTGGCTGCAGTTCACTTAGCCACCGCTATTGCTTATAACAAGGGTTTCTGAATTATATACAGTATATCCCTGAAATGTGGCTCAAAATGTTTAACAACACAAGCTCTGTTGTCTAAAGAGAACAGTGCATCACTTAAATGTGTTTTGATGTGTGAAATAGCAGTGTGTGTGCTTGTTATTGATGTTAAACTCAACTCTCATCTCTTTCTGAACAGTTTGATGTTGTCGTGGACTCTCTGAAGAACACTGGACTCTGCGATGTCCATTGAGATGTGTACTTTGTTATAAGCAGCTCAGACTGAGACAGGATAGTCATGAGTGCTGACTCGGCAAACAGGGTGGATCTGGACCCTGATTATAATGCTGAACTGTCTGACATGGTAGCAGCCATGAACAGACTGACCCCTCCAAATGGATTCAGGACCACCCCACATCGCCTCAATCTCTCGGATCGCAAGATGTCACTGCAGGAGCGATCAAGTACTCCGAATGGCATCACCCCACGAATAGCCAGAAGACCCACTATTGAATCAAAGCGGGTGTCTATCTCTGATGGGGATGTGAGTTGGGCATGATATTTTAGACTCGTGCGGCATATTTTACCTCAGACCATCAATGAGGATGTTCAGCTAAATATGGCATTGGTACTTAAACTCATTATACAAGGGCTGGCACAATATCAGATTTTCACTATATGATTGTTGTGAACAAAATAATTCATCGCAATTTCCACACTAAAAAAAATCTGGTGTAGGATTTACTTTGAAACAAAGTTTACTCTGAAATTACTAGTAAATTGAACATACAACGAAATGGTAATACATTGCGTTATACATGAAATTTTGTAGTAGGAGGACTGAAATAGTTTCTTATTTGATCAATGATTAACACAAAATATGAGTGAAATGAAATATCAATATTTCATTTTTTAAATATCACTATATCGTGACACCCCTAACAAACATACTTTTCTACCTACAGGACTGTGTCCAGCTAAACCAGTACAAGTTAAAGAGTGAGATAGGAAAGGTTGGTTATTCTACTTAAAATTCTAATTTGTTTAAAATATTTATGATGGTTGGCAAAATCACACATGCATAAATATAAACATAATGTTATCTTTGAAACCTTCCTTTTTTTTTTTACCCAGGGTTCATATGGGGTGGTCAGATTAGCATATAATGAAGATGATGACCAGTATTATGTAAGCAAATGTGTGTTCTAAAAGTGTGTTGTTGTTTTTTCAGCCTTTAATCATAACATGATCATTTGTAACACATATAGTAATTATTAAAATATGTATTATGTTATATTATAATGACTAAATGCTTACAAATTGGGATAAAATGGCATAATAATGTAATATAATAATTTATTGCAGGCTATGAAGCTGGTATCCAAAAAGAGGTTAATAAAGCAGTTTGGATTCCCACGTAAGCAATACACATTCACATTTTAAACTTGTGAGTTTTTTATTCTGAAGTTTTGTCTCATGTCTGCAGAACATTAATGGTAACTTGTGATTGTTGTGTAGGGCGACGTCCTTCCAGAGACTCCATTGGATCACAAGAGAATCTTTTAAAGCATTCTGGCCTGTTGGACCAAGTATATAAAGAAGTCGCTATTCTGAAGAAACTTGACCATCTTAATGTTGTGAAATTAGTTGAGGTGAGTTAGATCTGTTTCTTAGATCATTTTTCACTATACAAGTCAATAGTAGTTACTTGCTATAAAGTATAACTGTATCTGTCCTGTGATAATTAACTGAAGGTTCTGGATGACCCAGCTGAGGATAACTTGCACATGGGTGAGTAAATCTGTCAGTCAGCTCAGCAATCTGCGATATAGAAGACATCTGCTTTTTACTCTTTGATCTGTTTTCTAATTATTCTTTGTGTCCTTTTCTCAGTCTTTGAGTTGGTACCTAAAGGGTGAGTATTTTTACTTACAGTTCACAGCCACACTGAATGCTAATTCAATTTTTCCTTAGTTAGATTTTTCTCTCATACTTTGTTTCACCTGACTCTAGTCCAGTGATGGAAGTCCCTACAGACAGTCCGCTAACAGAAGAAATGGCCCATTTCTACTTTAGGGATGTCATCCTAGGAATTGAATACTGTAAGTTACCTTAGTCTAGGGTATTTTATATAGTCTTGTATTTGCTAAATGGCATCTATAAACAGAGGTCTATCTTTGTTTTAATGTTTTATTTTTTAGTGCACTATCAGAAAATCGTACATAGAGACATCAAACCCTCAAATCTGTTGCTGGGGGATGATGGGCACATCAAGATAGCAGATTTTGGTGTCAGTAATGAGTTTGAGGGGAATGATGCTCTCCTGTCGAACAGTGCAGGAACACCAGCTTTCATGGCACCCGAAACTCTGACTGATCGGGACCTGGGATTCAGTGGAAAGGTTAGAAGACTTCTAGAATATTCTGGTTTACATACAGTGAAGACATTGATTCTTTATCATTTACAATCGACTCTCATTGGCTTCAGGCTCTAGACGTATGGGCAATGGGTGTGACGCTATTTTGTTTCGTCTTTGGAAAGGTAGGACATTTACTTACCTGTGTATTTATCACAACAATACAATATTATTTTTCAAACATAATTATTCAAATACAATATTTTAATATTTTGTTGTGCAGTGTCCTTTTCATGATGAATACATCTTAGGCCTGCATGGAAAGATCAAGACTATGGCAGTGGGGTTCCCAGACAAGTGAGTCGCAAACACTGATAATAAACCATTTTACATACATTTACGTATTTGGCAGATGCTTTTATCCAAAGCGACTTACATTGCATTCAAGCTATTAAAAAAATCGTATTTTTTATATATATTTACGGTAGGAAATTTACAAAATAACTTCATAGAACATGATCTTTATTTAATATCCTAATGATTTTTGGCATAAAAAAAAAATCTATAATTTTGACCCGTACAATGTATTGTTGCCTATTGCCATAAATTTACCCGTGCGACGTGGGTCACATATAGCTTTCCAATACATTACTATATGTACTCAAAAGTTATTATTTTATCTCTTTACTTAAAAAAAGGTCGCATTTATTTATTCAAAAATACAGTAAAATCAGTAATATTGTGAAAAATTATTACAATTCAAAATAACACTTTTCTATTTGAATATATTATAAAATGTTATTTATTCCAGTGATGCAAAGCTGAATTTTCAGCGTCATTACTCCAGTCTTCAGGGTCACATGATCATTCAGAAATCATTCAAATATGCTGATTTGCTGCTCAAAAAACATTTCTTATTATTGTCAATCTTGACAACAGTTGTACTGCGTAACCATTTTGTGAAAACCGTGACCCTTTTTTTATGATTCTCTGATGAATAGAAATTTCAGAAGCCAAGCATTTCTTTGAAATAGAAATGTTCTGTAACAATGTAAAAGTCTCTTTTTTTTTTTTTCATTTTCATGGATAAAAGTGTTGTGTAAAAAAAAAAAAATTCTTACTGATTCCATACTTTTGAATGGTAGGATAGGTTGTTTGGAGATTATATGGATATATAGTGGAGATCCATACTAAGACACTCACAGGTTATTGTAAGGTTAAGTCGCCCCTATTTACTCCGTTCATTTGAAACACCCCATGTAATTCTTTTTTTATTATTTGCACAGGCCTGTGATCAGTAACGGGTTGAAGGAGCTCATTACCAGAATGCTGGAAAAAGCCCCAGAAACTAGAATCACATTACCAGAAATAAAGGTAAAATCATAATAAAAGATTGCGGAAGAATTTTAAAATGTACGTTTCAGTATTACTCTGTGTAATCTGGTCTCTGTGGGCAGTTGCACCCATGGGTGACGCGGGATGGCACGGATCTCCTGCCCCTGGAGGAGGAGCACTGCACAGTGGTGGAGGTCACTGAGGAGGAGGTGCAGAACTCGGTCAAACTCGTTCCCAGCCTGTCTGCTGTGGTGAGTACATCTGAGGGAAAATTTTATTCACACACGCAAATGTATTCAAAATTATTTTACAAAATTTCTGATTTAGCCATCTATCAAGTCAGCAAACCAATAATGCTATAAACTTGAAAGAAGTATCTTATGCCCAACAATGCTGCTTTTATTCAAGCAAAAATACAGTAAAAACACAAGAAAAAAAAGTGTCAGGTTTTGGTGTTGAGGGAGGAGGACTGATAGGCTTTTATTCAAAGTAAAACAAAAGAAAAACAGTAGGGGGAAAACACCGTCTAGTGGTGAGGTGAGGCAAGGCACATCATACGACGTCCTGGCACAAGACAGAGAATAAATAGGGAAGAAAATGAGGAGGATAACGAGGGAGGACATGTGGGGTAATTGAACTAATAATCAGGTAATGAGGAGGACGGAGTCAAGACACTAAACAGGGGAGCACATTGCACACAGAAGCAAACATGACAGAAGCCATTTGGCCTGTTGAACGAAACTGCCTGAACAATCTCTGAACAAGGCCCTGTTTACACCTGGTTTTAAAATGCGTTTTGGTCGATCGAATAACAACTTTCAACTACTTCCAGAGGTAGTCAAAAACACATGAGTAAACACTCATGTGGTCGAATGTGTTCGAAAAGACCACCTATTCTCCGCAAACTGACCTAATGCGTAAACATTATGGGAAGAGCACTAGCCAGACGGGATTTAAAGTTTGTCGGCTGAAGACCCAAGTTTGGTTTGAAGACGTAAAGCTGATGCTCTCAGACTCCGTGCACGTTCATATGTAAATTGACTCTTCCCTCGAAGAAATCAGGACAAAAGTGGACAAAAGAGACGGATTAAAACACCAGGTGTAATCGGGAATGTCTCCCTCGTCTACGTGTGAACCGAACCGAGGTTTGGAGTTGACAAAACCTTATAAATCCAACCAGGGGCCTATACCAAAAAGCCTGTTTAGGTGGCTAGTCAGGTAGTGGCTAGACTGCCCCCCCCCCCCCACACACACACACACACACACACACATACACACACACATACACACCTGCCGGTAGATGATCATGAGGGGGGCCCGATTCCTCCAATTATAACTGGGCCTGGCCCCATGCTTGTGACGGCCCTGTATACAAGAAATGAGCAGGGCCGTACTTAGGTCGGTGCAACTGTTGCGACCGCACCGGACCCCACACTTTAGGGGGCCTCCATGTCGAATCCAGACTGAGGGGACCACAGGGAAGGTGATCGCGAACAGACTGATTAGGGGGGCTCTGCTTCCTCTAACTCACACTGTGCCCCACCCTCACAGGACGGCCATAAACATGAGCACGAATGTCCGGACCCCAACACTGAACTGAAAACTGCAACAGACACCAAAAATAAAAAAATTTACTGACCCCAAACTTTTGAATGGTATTTGTACATGCCGATTCAAAGTAATTCGCATTCTGTAAAGTCTGCAGCTCAAAAGACCCATGTTGTGGATCAAAAAGTCCCACTTGTTGGTTCTGTAATGTAAATATGTGTAGTTATTAATAACATGTTTTACTGTGCACATCTAAAATTTGTTTTGCACTGCACTTTTAGATCCTGGTGAAATCCATGCTGCGGAAGCGCTCCTTCGGTAACCCCTTTGAGGGCCGCAGGCAGGGCAGGTCCATGTCTGCCCCTGGAGGTCTGCTCGTGTAAGTCCACCACTGCATGTCATCATCACTTCCTACTGTATGCTGGTACTCAGAATACCTGATATGACTCTGATATGATGCTCTTATTTCTCTCCATAAATTCTGCAGGGATATGTCACTGTTTCACCCTTTAAGGTATTACACAATCGATAATGCAGAATTTTAGTATTTCAAACTTAATGCTCATGTTTGAGTGTGTGTTTGTACTACATATTAATTTTTTGATGCTGTGTGTCTTCAACAGCAGAGGGAGTAACAATAACGGGAGCAGAGAGGGGGAGCTGGAAAACCTTATTGAGGATGAAGCTTTTTCGTGAATTTGCTCAAATCATTTGTCACATTGGTCCAGGTGTGATTAGACTATTTTGTTCCAAACTGCATTGGAATTGTTTTTTTTTTAACAAACTCCTATATACTGGACAGCATGATGTAGGGGTTTTGAGGTACCTATAATGCTGAATCTGGTAATAAGTACTTTATAGTAGAGTAATATTTGTGTTTCATTGCATTTAAGTGCCAAATTTAAATAGATTTTGATTTAAATGCATATTTATAAAGATATATGTGCGTTTGACATTAGCATATTATATGGCAGCAGCAGTGATGACTGCTCTGCAGTGGAAATCAGCAAAACTTTGCATGAGATGTATAGAAGTCTATGTGTTATATAAAAGGTCTTTATGTTGTCTTATTGTCATTTTGAGCCCATGCAGTTATACTGTGTCTGTGGTATCACAGAATGGTCTGTAGTTTGTGTAGCTGGAACGTTACAAATTTTTATTTTGCACCAATTGTGAGTTTGTTTTTCTTTCCTTGACAAAACTACTTTACTACTACCACACACACACACACACACACACACACACACACACACACACACACACACACACACACACACACACACACACACACACACACACACACACACACACAGGCTCCATGTTTTATAGGGACTTTCCATATAGACATATCCCATCCTAATTTAAAGAAAATGTATTACATTCATATTGAAGGGCTAAAAATGTGTCACTGGCACATTAGTCACATTGTTTATAATGGCCCCTTGATTACTGTTAGTGTGCACTATTAGTAAACACTATAAAAGTCCTCTTGTGCCTTCATGAGGTTGTTCTCTGATTAGCAACACAAACCCCAGGGACTCTGTGTGCCACTCTTTTTGTGTAAAGGGAGATTGTATATCAGGGTAAGAGCTCCATTATGGCCCATGTGTCAACATATAGTGAAGTTGACTGTTGATTCTCTTTAATGTTATGATGACCCCACTTCAACAGTCCACAAATGAGCAATGGTCTTTATTTCATTACAACTGCAATTTCAAGTTGTATTAAGATCTTAATTATATTAAACATAGACTAAGTGTTTTTATCTGTGAAAGAGCATTTCTATTAACTAGATTTTCTGAAGAGAAAATTGTAATGGTTGTTGGCTAGTGTGCTTTGCTATGCGGTTGGGTGTTCTAGGCATTTCTGGCGTCTCGGTGGTTGCTAGTGCACTTCAATTTAAATGAAAGTCTATGGGATTTTATCCACACCACACCATTTGAGTTTCAGCCCAGTAGAAGAAGAATATGGCAGTCAGTAATAACAATGCCACTAATTAACTTTATTGTTCAGCTGCCATTTTAGACTGACGCAAACACCTGGTCTGATATATGGCCCATTACTATAATAAAACAATTTTGTTTAAATATACTCTTGTAAAATAGGTTAATGCATGTGTGCGTAACTCGGGTATACGTTTAGAATGATGATCTGGAATCAGTAATTAGCTTCAGTTATCTTTATACACACTTCTTATCTTTACTGTCTGTACAGTGTCAGTCCATTACACTGAAGAGAAAACAAACACAGATGTAAGGAACTCAAAGGAGTACATCACTTTCACTACAATTGGCCCTTTGTATACTTGGCTTTGCCCTGACTCACAATGAGCTGTAGGGTGGTAGGCATAGATGCTGAATGAATATGAAAAAAATGGGCCACTGTAATTTACAATGTGGCTTTTTATATCAGAGCTTCAGCCTCATGGGTAATTCAGGACACAGGATGCAGACATATTAATTTGTTTCGTATTTACCCACACACTTTGTGTCTCCAAAGTATCCTACCGAAAAAAATGAAATTATCATGCAATTATCATCAGGTAATCCCATTGTGTTCTATTTTAATTTTAATTTTTTAGGGTTTCTTTTTTTGCCCTTACTTTATGACCCCACCGGGTACCACTCATCTCTGCTTGGCACCTAAATCTTTTGAAAGCACTTTACATTATGGTCCCGAGTTTTCAGTTTTTAATGGCCATTTTATCTGTTGTCATTTGAGCTATTCAGAACAGAGAACATGAACAGTGTTCTCTTACATAACTCACATTCTCAACCAGTTGATAGTGATCTGACAGCATTTCAATTTCTTCCTGAGGGACGCTTGACAGCAGTCCGTTGACTTCACTTTGTCAATATAGATTACAAGTGTACTCATCTAACATATGGTAAGCATCCATGTGATTACCTTCTGTCTTATTTTCCTGGGTGTGCATGTATTTTCAAATTGCAAATAATTTAGTGTACACTTAGTAACCTAAGGTTACTACTTTACTTTTGTTGACTTTGCAAGCCAATTTTTAGAGCAAATATTTCTTGAGCACAACAGACCCGGTTCTAGGATTGGGTGACTTACTTGTTGGGGCACTATTATCTTGCAATGGTTAATTATAGGTTTTTGATTAATTCCAAAAGCATTTTTTGCAAATTAAGAAATTAACATTCACTTCAAATCGTGATGAAATTGTATTTGATTCGCATAAAATGAATTTAAATTATTTTTTTTAAATCACTTTCACTAATGCATCTGCAAAAGAATTTACTTTATTTATTTAATTAAAGCAAAAAGAAGATAATTTTGTTTTCATTTAGTATTTTAATTTAAGCAGAGGCTCTATTCAAACAACAAAATATTCTGGGGGCAATGACAGTTTTGTAAAAAATTATTAAAAAAATGCTGGCGGTGGCTGGGAATTTTTTTTTAATCACTTATGGGAAAGAATTCCTCATTCAGAAAACATGTTCAAATCACCAATGCAATGTCATGGCTGTACAGCATTAATTACAGGGTATTGTTGTATTTTTATTAGCAACCCGAGACGTTATAAATAACCTTTCCAGGCAGACAGTTGGTAAAAACCATGGATGGAGAGGTCAAAACCATTGGTAAGTGCTCTTTTTGTTACATAATGAAAGACTAGAGGAAGGGTTGCGGCCTCTTTTCCCTTTGGACTATTCAGAGACACTTCTGTTCATATTACCACTGCACTGCAATGCTTTAATATTATAAAGGCTGTTGCAAAAAATCTAAAAGGCGACTTTTTATATGAATTAAGTTCATAAGCTCAAATGTAGGATATATTGTTTTGGTTATAGATTTGCTCAGCAATATTTCGGTGCATTCAAATAAACATGATAGCTGAAAAACTGAAATCTCATATCTGATCATTTTTGCTGCGTTAATATAAATTAAGATCATTATCTCATCTGAAGTGTGAAATATTCATATAAACACTAAATTGTGGCCTACAGTGAAAATTGATGTGTGTACGTGCGTAGTTACACACAACACAGTCAGAATAAAGAAAGCTTATTTAATGTAAAATCAGATTTAAAAAAAAGGGGATCTTTTGGGCAAACCAGAGTGACAAAAATAGTGAAAAGTCCCAGTGCTGTTCAACTAGCTAAGAATGCCATTTGGCCAATCATATTCGAGAACTGTAACTACAGTGTGTGTTGCATAATGCTACTGAGACAATTTTGACATAGCTTTAAAATATTTATTAAATTGTCTTCAAGCTTTTAGATGTCACAGACCCCCATATGATCATCCTAGTACCAAAATGTAGAAGGCCGATATAATTTTCATACATTTTTACCCAGACCCAACTTATAATTTGAAAAATTGTTATAATTATGCAATATTTTCTGAAAAATTATTTTCTTTCTATCTTTTTAACTTTATGGTACTATAGTGTTAAATGTATTAATTATTTATTTAGGCTATTTAAATCAAATGTTTATTTTGGTTGAATTATCTAGTTAGTTTAATATTTTTATTTTACTTTTACTTTTTATGAAGATAATTTGAGAAATGTTGCAGTGTTTTTGTTTGTTTTTTGTCCATACAATGGAACTTAATGGACAGAACTGTCTGGTCACCAGCATTCTTCAAAATATCTTCTTTTGCGTTCCACAGAGGAAAAAAGTCTTACAGGTTTGAGGGTAAGTAAATTATGACAAATTTGTCATTTTGGAGTAAACTCACTTTAAATACGCATCTTTAAGTTGTTCACCTGAGTTCCATCTGTAACCATAAGGGCCACGGTTATGGTTTTTATCGAAATATATATCTCAGCGTCTTCTGTTATTGATTTGGAACTAATTTCTACAATAGACAGATGGGATCTTGCCATTCGGCTTTATGGTGTAGTGCGTTAATAAATGTTCTTCTCTTTTCTTTTTCCATATTAAACTTTATATATGAACGCCCTTGAGGGCCAGACAACTGTACCTTAGAATGTCTCATCAGATTATGAAATCAATTAAGCATTGATAGAATAAAAAAAATAATGCTTCAACTATACATTTTGAGGTGACAAATCTTCAGCCTTATCTGAACAATTTAACCAAGGCAAATATGTTCAAATATTACACGCTTTCTATCTTGCATCCGGTCATGGCTTGCTCCTTTAGTACATGACATAGTCCTGATGTGAAAGAGGGGAGACAGGTTTCCCTTGAATTGTAATGGTGTCTCTGATGTTTATCTTTTTGCAGGTTGTTCTAGATGTCTGAACAGTGCCAATGGGAAAGGGGATGTTTAGTCTCCAGCCCTAGCAACATGCACAGGATTGGTGGATATGACAGCTCAAGCTGCCTGCGATTGGCCGTTATTGTGGAGCATTTTGAGCAGAGAAATTCATCTCTTGCTCTACTGGGTGTGGGTTGCTGTAGGAGGCTGCAGCAGAATGCTGAAAGAGCCAGCAAATCAGGCTGTAAGTTTGTTTTACCTCCGCAATATGAAAAAGAAATAGAATGAATACAATGAAAGTGTAATTTCAGCTGGCACTCGTGCAGTTTATGTGGCAGCCACACATCAGAAGAGATCCGAGTTTAGCATCAGCGAGATCATTTTTCTAATAATAGTCATGCTGGTAATGAATTCAAATGGAAATGACTAAAGGCATGCAGGTTTGTCATGTGACCTTCAAAGGACGAAAGTCAGCCATATCTTTGCTGTTTCTTCCCATAAAATAATTTTTAATGCATGCATACTCAGAAGCCAATAATATGGTCCTTATCAAGGCACATTCATACTGTATGTCAAGCACATTATTATAGTTTTGAGAGGTGAGCTCTGCAATGCAGTGCTGAACACTAATCATGGATAGAAGGTGCAATGCAGAGGAAAACCATTTGGTCTTCTTAAATTCAGTTGGGGATTCACCACGGTGTTTGAACCTGTTAAATCATTTACAATGCTGCTTAACTTCAGATTACAGTGGGCGAACAACAACAGGACTTGGAATTGAGCACACATTGCAAATATTAATTTGACTTTGGTGTAATTCAGCATTTTGAGAAAGTTTTTTTTTTTTTTTTTAGTGAGTACGGTAAATAATAGAGGAACAATACACACAACCAGCATTGACATGATGCATCTATGACTACTTGAGTTCGTTTTTTCGGTCTTTTTATTGTTATAATTATTTTGGCTCTTGTGCAACTGCTACATAGTTATTCACATTCAAGATATTGTCACTCAGGATACAGCTAAAAGTAAAAAAAAAGAAATTGAAAGGAAAAAAGGCAAATCAATGAATTTAAAAATACTGCCAAAGACAATGTATGGTCCATGTTCTGAATCGGTCACGGAAACACTGATTCGGTAACTTCACTTGTTTAAACCACACGTTCAATGTGCATAATATGACAAGAAGAGCACTCATATATGTTTCAGAGAGCAAAACATTGCTTAATGTCATGGTTACAATTTACCAAGAAAAACGCCGGTACATTTAAATGATCAGTAGTGTTGTTCAAAAGTCAGCCTAGCTAAAGAAAAAAACATTTCATGTCACAACGGCAACGCCCATAACAGATCGATTTATTGTTAACAAGCACAATTTTGGGATAGCAAATCAAAACGAAAACTGATAAATTATAAATAAACAATAAGAAGCCAGTTTACTCTTCAATTATAGGAATACATAACATCCAAGATATAAGTTAATAAAGTCAAGCTATTGTATAAATACATCACCAGCATGCACAATATTGAATCATTGATAGTATCGTTGTAATTATCTGACACTGACGAAACATTATACTTGGCAAGTGCAAAAATAAATTAAACACAGAAGTAAACCACAAACTTTGAAGCTGCAATATTTTTTTTTTAAATCCAGATCAGTCTGTGCCTTTTCCCCAAACTGTCCTTCAAAAACGTCAATGGTTCCAGTAGTATCAGACTGATTATGATGATTATATAACAGTGACTGAACTTTATCTGTTTTGGTGCATTCAAAGAACACAATTTCATTCACTGCATTTGCTGAATTTCCAGTTCAATCAATTGAGCGCAAACAAGATGATTCGAACAGATCAACTTGTGACTAATACTGGAACCATTTGATACCATCATTATCCTTCGAACACCACCTAACCCTCTTTTGAAATGCATTTCTACTACCCAAAACATAAATAAGCAGCATCCCTTTGAAATACATCAGTCCATATGCCAGTGTGAGGCTGCCATTCCCAACCAACAACGACCGCTTCCGGCTGATTGACTGACATTTCAGTGGTTTTGGCAAATGTCAAAGAGAACCAAGAAGAGGGAGGCCCATTCAACTATATATATATTTCTGTATATATTCAAACTAGGACTTCAGCCCCCCCTTTACCACCCTTGATATTTTTTTCTTTTAACTCGTGGAAAAATAAAGAACTGCTGCTGCAGAGGAAACCATGGCAAAAGCTGCTGCCAAAGTCCACCAGCCATTTTGATGTATCTAGATAGATAGAGAGGCTGTCTACTTTTAATTGTTGCCCTCCCCAGCCTCATCGTCTTGCTGGTCACTCGTCCACAGTGTTAAGTTGTCTCGGAGGAGCTGCATGATGAGGGTCGAGTCTTTGTAGGAGTCCTCATTGAGGGTGTCGAGCTCAGCGATGGCGTCGTCGAAGGCTGTCTTGGCCAGGTGACAGGCCTGCTCCGGAGCGTTCTGGATCTCGTAGTAGAAGACGGAGTAGTTGAGGGCCAGTCCCAGCCGGATGGGGTGAGTGGGCTGCATGTGCTCTTTGCTGATCTCGTGAGCCTCGTTGTAGGCCTTCTCGGAGGATTCCACCACGGTGGAACGCTTCTCGCCTGTGGCCACCTCGGCCAAGTAACGGTAATAGTCTCCCTTCATCTTCAGGTAGAAGACCTTGCTCTCGTGCTGGGTTTCGCTGCAGTTCTTGATCAGGAAGTTATCCAATAGGTTGAGCACGTCCTGGCACACGGCCTCCAGTTCCTTCTCAATCTTCTCGCGGTAGGCCCTCACCATCTCGATCTTCTTCTCGTTGCCATCCGCGGAGGTCTTCTGCTCGATGCTGGAGATGACCCTCCAGGACGAGCGACGAGCGCCTACCACGTTCTTGTAGGCGACCGACAACAGATTCCTCTCTTCGTTGGACAAGGCCTCGTTCAGCTCGGTCACCTACGAAGGAGGCAAATAGAACGCCGTTTGAGAAAAGAGGAGTAATACATCCAACAAGGTGACTACAGAAATGCTTTCTTCATAAGTTCAGCAAAATTACATTAAAGTCAGCATGAAATCAAAATTGACAATTCTTGTTTTTTGTGGAATATTGCAGTGTTCACTATAAATTATATATCCGTGCATACTAGGGCTGCACGATTAATGAAATGGCAAAGGCTGCGATTATTTTTTTATGTATGCGCAGCTTGTCAGTGACTTACGGCCATCTGAAAGCACTGCGAGTTTGAGTTGCTTATAATGTGCATTTGAAAAATCAACACACGTCAAGCATCTTTCAAAACATGAGAAGCATATTTGCGTGTCTGCGTGAGAGCGCCCTCTAGCTTTTAGGTGGAGCAGCATTTACTACCGATCCGTCATGCTGCACTGACAAACTGCGCATAAAATAATTGCAAGCTTTGCCAAATATTAAGCCCTAGTGCATACCGTTTTTTTTTCATGTACTTTCCTAATTTTTTATCAAAATAACTCCCTCTCCCTCTTGCAGCAACATCTCTTCTCTTCTCTGATGACGTTTTTAATGGCACAAGAGCGATAAGGGAAAACCTGTCACTCACATGAGATCGACCAATAGCAAACCACAACCATCCAATGATCCAATCAATTCTCCTTTGACAAAATCAAGTCCTGCCCTACACTTTTTCTCATTCGAGAAACCGTTTCACTCGGATAACATCGCAACAGAGTACAAAAAAATATCGCAACTTCAGTTTCATGCCGACTTTAACATTAAAATGAATGTACAATGCTTAATTTTTCAGTTGCATAATGATAATATCCACACAGAGCTTCATCAGCTGGCTGAAAGCATTGTGCAGCCATGAGCTCAAGTTATATGCCAAGTGCAGTTTCCATGGCAATAGTCTCATTTTGTACAGTAGTCCAACTCTATCTAGCGAGATGACGGAGCGCTAGCGCTACACAATGCACTAGAGGTGAAATCACTTCAGCTGAGAGTGGGGGCAGGGTGAGGATAGGGGGCAGGGGTGGGAGGCGAAATGTTCCCACATACCCCTCAGGGCAGCTGCAGTGTAAGTTAACACGATCTCTGTGTGGCAGTTCATGTGTTATGGTGGCCTTCTCTCTGACCTTTCTCTTACCAAACTGGCACTAACATACTACGTATGTAAAACTAGGTTGGTTCCATATTTGAACAAAAATCACTAATTTCAACTACAGATCTCCTTCTAGTCACAATGTCAGAACCTCTTTGTGGTGCACTAACATAATATCACATGTGTTTTCTGTAAGGTTGTAGGAACTGTATGTGCAATTAAACACTTTTCAAAGGCCATGTGCCTCAGATCAAGGTTTCTGATTTTAGATTTCAGCTAAAATTATTCCCTCAGAGTACAAAGAGAATTGAATTCAAAGAAAAAGATCAGAGCAGAAAACAGGAACGGTGGTAGGACAGGAAGACGAGACTCATAACGAAACACAGGCAGGAGGATATGAAAATGTTTTATTTAAAAAGGAAACAACAAACTTATAGCTATTTATGTCTGGGTACACAAGTTCTGCGCAACGCCGATTTGGCATTCCTCTCAAAGACAGATTGTAACGGGTAGATGTGGTGGGTGACGGGGTAACCTTGTTACCTTGGTAGCCGTGTTGAAATCAGATGCAAATATTTACACATAAGCAAGCCGTTCACAAATTTTAAGTAAAAAGCCGGATGATCTTACTCGAATGTGAAGTTTTAAGCCTAGCCTATTGCTGCTCATCTATTTGCCTGAATGCATCAAGATAATGGAGGCCTGTGGGCACTTTCCCATCAGGTCTGTGGTGGCTAAATGGGCTTTTATCCATGGGACCAAAGTAACTAGAGTCAAACTGCTTTTAAATCTCCCCCACAGATCCATGAAGCTAAAATTTCCTGTCCGGTGTACAAAACAATCTTTGCAAGGATGGGAAACCTTCCCTTTTAACAGTCATTTGGGATTTCGATCAAGCTAATATGGCGCTAAGAAAATATATCCATTTTAGCTAAATTGATCTGGCAGATCTTTGCAATCAATACACTTATTGTACATTTTGGTATTCAATTAAGACTTTATTTTATGTAAAACACTGCTAATGAGTACTAACACATCCGGTCTAGATTATAAATACGCAGATTTTGCACTGTAGTCTATTTGCAGTTTTTTTTATGGCTGTTTCAATATGCAAATCTTTCTTTTGGGGTCGTAGAGTAAAAAGCGTTGAAGTAGACACATCTAAATGTAATTTGTAATTAAGTCAAAAATGTATTGCCATGGGCAAAAAACATTCAATCACTCAAGAAATAAGAGAAGAGATGCTAGATGACACCCCTCCAGAAAAAAAGCATGATGTCAACACTTGACAAAGCAGAAATGGAGGGGTCCTCCTCAATCTAGAC
The DNA here is from genome assembly GCA_036326025.1 of Chrosomus eos. Taxonomy (NCBI): domain Eukaryota; kingdom Metazoa; phylum Chordata; class Actinopteri; order Cypriniformes; family Leuciscidae; genus Chrosomus; species Chrosomus eos. The sequence continues at coordinate 31,756,265 of CM070825.1, read as the reverse complement.
TAGAGTCTCCTGAATGCCCTCCCTCAGATGGGAATGTAGTCAGGATGCTGACGTGAAGAAGTGTTAGAGCTTAAGATGCAGATGTTTGCTCCCCCCTGGAGAAGCCCTAAGGCCTTGAATGATTTAATTATGGTGCCCTGTATGCTCACCCCTCAAACACTGTTAAAAAAAAAAAAAACACTATTGAAGAGATACATTTCCTTTAATAGGCTTATATATAAATATGTGGGTTTAGAACAAGAAGGAATCGTGGACCTTACTGAATCATGGACCTTACTGCAATATGACAAGGATGGAAGATTCTGGAAGGAATGCTGCTGCCTCTAACGTTGGTTTAGAGGAAATATCTTAACAACTCCTAGGATATGTAGAAAATGAATATGGGAAGACATAAGTCAATTATAAAAATGCGTGAGAAAAAAAGAAAGGCATTTTGAATTTATATATGCTGATGATGGAAAATTAATATATAATGTAGGCTATTTATGACAATACACTATGCTTGGGTAATGAACAGCAATGTGCCTATTTCTAATGTAAATTCAAATACTAACCAACTCTGCGTTTATGACCATGAATATGCAGTAGCCTATGTTACGAAGAGCTGAGCAACGATTTAAAAAAGAATAAAGTGCAAAATATGGATTTTTTTTTCATTCATTCTGAAAGCTATTTGAAACAGATCTTTATACATTGTCATGTGTCGTCTCATTCATTTGAGAGAGTGGGTTCGGGTAAGACAGGCACCGCCCAAGATCCAGACGTCTACTAGCCTACACCCGATCCTCTGCACTCTCAATAATACAGCTCTGATTTATCATAGATCAGCACCCCAAAAAATATTATACGACACCATATTAATGCATTTCGTTAGCTACATGCAATCACTTCACCCATGTGATCTTTCAACATATTAGCCTACCCCTTTTCCTCCAAATGCGTCGAGCTTATAGTAGGCTATGCATAATACGACAATTATATCACCATATTATATTATATATATAATTTTATATTATAGAAATAAATTGAAAGAATGACTTACCGATTTCATGGCTGCTGCCATATCATCATATCTCTCTGCCTGTTCAGCCAGCCTGGCTTTTTGAACCAGCTGCTCGCGGTCAACCATGTTGGATGGTTATGGTTTGGACGATATAATTTGTTTTTGGGGAAGAATTGGTAATATTGTATGAGCTATGCGGTGTAATTGACTGAACGAGAGCTTGTCTGCAGCTGTTCCTCGCTATCTGCGCTCGTGCCGACGGGCCAACATCGCCCCTCCTCAAGCGCTCGAGCGAGGGCTACGTCAGGGTGCTATAAACGTGGGTGCTATGGCAAGCTACATTTCAACAGTTGCTAAAACTAGCAACTATTGATGTTTCTAGCACATTTTTAAATTATTAGTAAGCAATCATCCAACAGTGACTATAGTATCTTTATATAATATATATAGGCCTATCTATAGCCTATATCACACTGTCGTTCTAATGTTTGGGATCGGTAAGATTTTTAATGTTTTTAAAAGTAGTCTCTTATGCTCACCAAGGCTGCATTTATTTTTATTTTATTTTTTTAAAAAACAGTAGGCTAATATTGTGAAATATTATTTCAATTTATAATAACTGTTTTCTATTTTAATATATTTTAAAAATGTCATCAATACTCAACACTTTCATTCAATAAATCAATACTTTTATTCAGCAAGGATGCATTAAATTGAAGGATGCATTAAAAACGTTAAAGTAAAGACATTTATAATATTACAAGTACCACAAGTATTACAAAGTACAAAAGATTATATTTCAAATAAATTAAATCCTAAGGAAAAAATTGTCCACAACTGTTTTCAACATTGATAATAAAAAGTAATGTTTTTTGGAGCATTAAATCGACACTGAAGACTGGAGTAATGATGGTGAAAATTCAGCTTTGCATCACAGGAATAATTTAAATATATATATATATATATATATATATATATATATATATATATATATATATATATATATATATATATATATATATATATATATATATATATATATATATTAAAAAAGAAAACAGTTATTTGAAACCAATATATTTAACAATCTTACTGCTTTTTTAAATCAAATAAATGCAGCCTTGGTGAGCATAATGACAGATAGATAGATAGATAGATAGATAGATAGATAATGATAGATAGATAGATAGATAGATAGATAGATAGATAGATAGATAGATAGATAGATAGATAGATAGATAGATAGATAGATAGATAGATAGATAGATAGATAGATAGATAGATAGATAGATAGATAGATAGATAGATCTTCCCCAAATACATTTGGTTATTTTAAAGTTTAGTTTTAAGAATAAATGTGAAAATGGCTTGCCATATGGGTGCCTCACTCATGATGTAATAGTCCTTATATGGGAGTCAAGAGGCCACATATCAGCAGTGATGATGATGGCACATTAGAGGTCTTCTAAGAACAAGTGCAATATGGGCGAATGAGTCACCCACTATTACCAATTCTAGCACCCCTCCTGTATGGAGTGGAGGATTTTGGGGGTGACACAATATGGTAACATTTAGGATGGTGTGTCTCATGTTTTGTCCATGCTCAGAAAGGTTATAGGTTATTAGACCGATGGAACAGACAAACAACTTGGTCTTTCATATGGGTCATTTCACAAGAACAGTGCAATCCCTTATAGGGGAGACTGGGGCTAGTTGTCATATGGGAAATTGGGCACAAAGTTAGAATTGGGCACAAAGAATAGAATAGAATTTAATTTAATTGAATAGATGGAAGTCAATTTTTTTTCCCATGACCGTAGCACCTGGTTTATATATCTCCACAATATTTTAGGTAAGCCCTTGCAATCCTTTTTTTGTTTACAAAGGATTGTCCTGAAAAGGTGAAAAGGACATGCTGGGTTACTTCCTTGGCGATAATGCGGTTAACAGCTAGCTCTACTTGGCACAGATCAGAACGGATGGCTCAGCTAATCGGCAGGGCTGTGCGCAGCAGGACTGGGCCAAATCCACTGGCAGTGTTATTTCTTGTCCTTTCTCACCATGATGTGAAATTTGTTCATTCACTAAATAATTATGTAGACTATCGTGAAAAAAAAATGGACTTGTCAGATGCCAGATTTGCATTTGGAGACTTTCAGGTAAAACTGATCCATTTCCTCCAAGAGGATTAGTCTCAAGCAGATTATCTTGGCTCCCTCTCTTAATGCTGAAGCTATAGGGAGCATATGGGTGTTTGCTAACCACCTGTCTATCTACTGAGGGGACATCAGACGGACAGTCACAGGAAAAGAGGAAGAAGACTGCAATGATTGGGCTGGATGTTTATCTATATCCAGATGGTCTTAGGGTTGCCTTACCAGAAGATATAGAGAAGTGGGAATCAGAGAGTGACATGTATGAGCCGAATGTGCGCCTCTTCGTGGCTCTGTTCTCATACAACCCTGCGGTGATGTCACCAAACCCTGAAACAATGGAGGAGGAACTGCCTTTTCAACAAGGACAGATCATTAAAGTAAAGATGATGTTTTCTTCTTCTCGGTTGTTCTTTCATCTTAATTCACAATCATTCGCAATGCATCATCTTCAGATGATTTGTGTTCTGCTTCGCTCATGCTGTGTTGGGAAGCCTCAGAGTCAGTGGGATATGTTATCTTGCAGGTATATGGAGATAAAGACGCTGATGGCTTCTACAGTGGGGAGACTGGTGGTCGCTTTGGTTTTGTGCCAAGCAACATGGTATCTGAGATCTGTGGAAGACGGAGATCTTAAATGTCATCTGTTCCGGCAGGGGTTTTTACCAGAGGAGACGCCTTCTATAGGCAAGTTTTTTTTGTCTTTTTTTTTATTTGATAAAACTATCCACGCAATTAATACATTAGTAAAAGTATTAAACTATTATGGATTTGTTGATTGATTCGTGGCATCTTTGTACTATTAATAGCCCCCAGTGATACTTCTAGTGTGGCGGATGAGAAGGTCCACAGGATGGTGGCCATTTTTGATTATGACCCTTGGGAAAGTTCTCCAAACTTGGACATTGAGGTAATTAATAAATATTATAAAAATATTATTTTTTACATATCTCCATGTGCTCCAAATACTAATTTTACAGCTATTTGTGTGTGTGGTTCCTGTAAACCCAACATTATGGGGACAAAATGTCCCCACAAAGATGGCAATATCAGAAATCCATGTCCTTGTGGAGCAATTTTTTGGTCCCCGCAGCTTATAAATATGAAATTTAAATTTGAAATTTGAAAAAAGTAAAAATGCAGAAAGTTTTCTGTGATGGGTAGATTTAAGGGATCGATTATACAGTCTTGTACAGTATGAAAATGATTATGTCTATATGGAAAGTCCCTATAAAACATGGAGACCGTGTGTGTGTGTGTGTGTGTGTGTGTGTGTGTGTGTGTGTGTGTGTGTGTGTGTGTGTGTGTGTGTGTGTGTGTGTGTGTGTGTGTGTGTGTGTGTGTGTGTGTGTGTGTGTGTGTGTGTGTGTGTGTGTGTGTGTGTGTGTGTGTGTGTGTGTGTGTGTGTGTGTGTGTGTGTGTGTGTTTTTATTAAAAAAATACATTTATAAATAAATTTAATAAAAGAAAGTTAAAAAATAATTTGTTTTGGAATTATTATTAAACTAATACATTTTTATATTCAAATATTTAACTATTATAAATAATAATTATATAATCATTTTGTTTATTTTTTATTAAAATATTATATCAATATACAAAGTCTGGAATATTATTTATGGTAAAACTTTAGTTTAGGGTCCAATTTTATAATTGCTTATTATAGAATATTGGCTGTTTATTAGTACTTATAAAGCACATATTAATCATATTCTACAAAAAGCAGTAATTAGAGTTTATTGAGGCAAAAGTCATAGTTAGTGAGAATTGGACCATAATCTAAAGTTTGACCTTATTTATTTATCAAATATAATAAAAAACATAAATTAAACATCCAAGGAACAACTTATTGACAACTTATTAATGAAATACCACTTAAATGAATCTTAAAATATCTAATGTAATTTTAAATGTTGTTTTTTTTCTTTAGGATGAGCTTCCCTTTCGTGCTGGAGACATTATATATGTTTTTGGAGAAATGGACAGTGATGGATTTTATTATGTAAGTATTACAACTCTGTCTATACATGCATGCTTTTTTTTTATTTTTTTTAAAGATCATGAGTTAAAGAATGAATGTTTTATTGATCCAGGGGGATCTACATGGTTATCGAGGTCTTGTGCCATCAAACTTCTTGCAACCACTGCCTTGGGATTAAATGAAATGAGTAATCCTAACTCAAGAACAGAAGAGTGGCCTCAGATTGTGACTATAACCCACTTTACTGAATTCAGCTCCAACTCCATTCTTGCTTTTTGTTTTTCTGGTCATTTTTTATATAAAGTGTCTTTTTCCTGTAATGTACTGTACATGCATGTACCCCCCGCCCTTCTCTCTACATATTCCCTAACTTTAGCTCAAGTACGTACATTAAAGGGAATTCATTTCTGTATAATACAAGAGCTTTTGGAAGCAGCTAGTGTATTATAGCCTTAAATAACTGATAATGGCAGTTTAATAACTATCGTTTTTTTACTTTATAAGTAAGTGTGTCTTCTTTATATGATTTAAGCTATTTTTGTAATGTCATTCGTCTATGTGTTATTTTAACAACTCGGCACTCTGTTTTTCACGCATATTTGCAGTTACTTCATTTCCCCATTTCATAATTTATTCAATATACAAGTTAATGTGCATACATACAGATGAACAGTTAAAAAAAACAGTTGCATTACACTCAGCCACGAAACACATTTTTAATAAATATTTCATAGATGGGACATCCATATTCAGCATCTTTGGTGCTCCATCGCAGCCAACAGTACACTCATCCATAAAGTAGGAAACACTACACCGTGTAAAAACCTTTAGTAGTGCTGTCTACTTTATGAGTGACTGCACTGTACCTCTGAAGTTCCCGCCTCGTCTCTTTGTGGTCCAATCGTTACATTGCATGCTTCCTCTTATCTTCTCCATGTGCTCCAAATGTTCATTTTACAGCTAAACCTGTAAGAAATGAAATCAAATGAATGTATTTAAATAAGTCAAATCATGTTTAAACATGGTTGGATGTTCAGCTGCATCAACTTCATAGTGAGTAGTGAAACCACAAAGGAGTTTAGAATCATTTTTATTGCCTATATATAGTGCTATTGCAGGTAAAAATGCAATATTACATGTGAAATAAACTAATCTAAAAACAGTATCATGTACAATACATCTGCGTTTTAAGAATTTAATGTGAAGTCTGAACCTTTGAAATGGACTATTACATTTAGGTATTGTTATTTAAAACTACTTGTAAAAATAAATGTGTACAAAGATAAAAAATGGGTGTGTATTTATTTATTTAAATTGTAACAAATTCACTTAACTCTCACAATCACGTCGAGCAGTTGACCATCTTACATACTTTAACCTCAAGTTTATAAAACCAAATAAACTGTATATTTTACGAATATTTTAGAGTAAACCGAAGAGCAGTGACTTACCAGTTCTCTGCCTACTGGATCCCGGAAACAACAGAGAAAAGAGAAAGAAGTTGTCGCCTTTTAACACTTTTTAGGCCACATGGTGCAAACCACAGGAAGAGGCCCTGCAGTCTCTGTCTTAAAGAAGCACAAATTCGCACGCCTATTGGACTACAGCGAGTTTCGTTCGAAGACAGACTCAAACTAATTCCTTTTAAGGGCATTTTAACCGATAAAAGTCAGATCTGAAACGACAGAATAAACCCTGTGGTCTTTAGCATATATCAAAATCACACAAAGAAATAAAGAGGAAGTCTAGTCAACATGTGATCAGATTGCACCAGCCTTCCACATAGTCTGCCTTTGCATCTTTAAAGCTACATTATTCAATTTTCAGCTTAAATAACAGCTGTGTTGGTCTACGAGAAAGTATCGTCAATGGAAGATGTGCACATGTTTTGCTTTAGTTAAAATCAATAGCTTCACATTGGCTTAAATATATGAAGCATGATCTTGCTTGCAACTCTTACGGAGGGGGAGGGGTGCTTGTTGTGCAAAACCACACTGTTTCATCAGCATATTACATATAGCTACTTTGAGTGGAATATATGAGGGTGCGATGATGTGTCATAGAAATGTCATGAGAGTTATTAAAATGATGGCTTGCTAATTTTACATTGCTTTATGGTAGATGCTGATAAAAGTGAAAGAGTTATAACCTGTTGAAATATAGTTAATCGAGCAGATATGAGACTATCATGTAAATCAAAATGTAATACGAGTCACTCTTTCTTCGGTGTCATTTTCCTCAGATGCTCGAATTGAAAGACTCTTTGTCCCAGACTCCCCTGGTTATGTACTTTGATAAACAGGAGGCCGCTCTCCTATTTCCCTGAACATGATGTACACGCGATGGACTTGGTTGTCTAGACAACCCAAACCTCAAACTCTCGTTTGACACGCACAGAAGGAAGTGGGGGATGTGCAGACACTTCTCTATGATATACAATGATAATGTACCTAGTGTTGTAAAAACATTTTTACAGACATGAAATGGATGGTGAATGTGCAGTATGGACTGTGGGCTTTTAGAAAGTAAACACTGTATTTTTCACATTTGCACTAATTTATTTAATTTGTTTAAAGGGTTAATTTTACCAAAAAAGAAAATTCTGTCAGAAATTACTCACCCTCGTGTCGTTCCAAACCCGTAAGACTTTTGTTCATCTTTGAAACACAAATGAGGATATTTTTTATGAAATCTGAGAGATTTCAGTCCCTCCATTACTTAAAAAGATCATAAAAGTTCATAAAGTTCATAAAGAGATCGTAAAACTAATACATTTGAATTGAGTGGTTTAGTACACATTTTCTAAAGAGACTTGATCGCTTTATATGATGAACAGATTGAATTTAGGCTTTTATTCACACATAAACATTCATCAAGGAACACATAAGATATGGTAAACGGAAGCATGTTCGTTGACGTGCGAGAACCAATGAGTTCATTCTGTGTTACTCAGCAAGTTAAGCTTCACAACGACCAATGAGGTTCATTCTCGGTTACTCAGCAAGTTTAAGCTTCAACAAGACCAATGAGTCATTCTCAGTTACTCAGCAAGTTTGAGCTTCAGCAAGACCATGAGGTTCATCTCATGTTATCAGCAAGTTTGAGCTTCAGCAAGACCATGAGGTTTGTTCTCCGCTTCAAGCAAGTTCGGTTGAGCTTCTGTTTCACTGATCAATGTTATATGTGACATTCTCTTCAGAAAATTAGATACTAAACCGCTCAATCTACATGGATTAGTTTTACAATCTCTTACAAACTTTTTGAAGCATCAAAGTAGTTGTAGCTGTCAATAGATGGATGGACATAAATCTCTCAGATTCAGAGAACATTTTTGGGATTACCTCCGTCCATTTCATGGCTAGCAGTTATTCATCCAAAATACGCACAATTAAAAAAACATTTTCAAAGTATTTGCATAAAATTGGAAAACATTACAGCTTGATTGGAAATTATGCATAATAAAAATATTATTTCCACAAGTACCTAATTTTTTTCGGTTTCCTTACATATTCTCATATTTTATCTCAAGCTCTTTAGATAAAATCTTAACTGCCACGTTTGTCGCCTTGGCCAACAAATATACTACTTTAGTCAGGCTCTAAATATAAAATAGAACATTTCTAAATACTTTTTTCTTGTTAATATATAATAATTGATCTTTTTACGATGAAATTTTATTATATTTTATGATTTTACATCTGTGTCTGGGACCAGGGTATAAAACAATAAAATTTACACATAAAACCGATTCAAACGTCGTAAAAATAAACGATGGGAGGCGTGAATCAAAGTTTCTAAGAAAGTTAATTTGTTATATGTGACCTTCATATAACAAAAAGAAAAGAGATGTAATATGAAGATATGCTAGTAATAAAAAGCAATACCTCACTGTAAAATCTAATTAGTTGGACTTTCTTAAAAAAAGCATGCATAAAAATATATATATATTACTTCTCTTCCTTTGAAACCGAATGACTGATTTCTTGTTGCATCACTGCATCATGGGAAGAGAATTACAATATAAATTAAGTTCCAAAGGGATCAATAATCGCTGGTGACTAAAACATTTTAGGAAAATCAACATGAGTGAATGCAAATAGAGAAAAATAACTGCAGAAGTGGAGGAAATGAGTGAAAAGTCATTATGATTTTCCCCGCCTCAAAAACCACACTCAAACTAATCAATTAATCTTAACTTGGGTTTTCTGAGTAAACAAAGCATAGTGCAGATTACTAGATTTTTACAAATAAGTTAAGACATTAAGTAGAAGAATCACTGTTGGATTTTACAGTGGAAAGTGCCCAAAGCTAAAAAGACAGCATACGTACGTACGTACGTACGTACGTGTGTGTGTGTGTGTGTGTGTGTGTGTGTGTGTGTGGTGTGTGTGTGGTGTGTGTTGTGTGGTGTGTGTGTGTGTGTGTGTGTGTGTGTGTGTGTGTGTGTGTGTGTGTGTGTGTGTGGTGTGTGTGCTTGTTTTTGTGATATATGAGGACACAAATGTGTATAATGACATGGGTATTACACTGGTATTACAACTTACACGTGAAATATGAGGACATTGTATGCGTCCTCATATTTCAAACAGCTTAAAAATCATAAAAAACAATGTTTTTTTAAAATGTTAAAATTCAGCATGTCTCCTGTAAGGGGTAGGTTTAGGGACAGGGGCAGTGTAGGGGATAGAATATATAGTTTGTCCAGTATAAAAACCATTACGCCTATGGAATGTCCTCATAAGTCACAAAAACAAACGTTGTGTGTGTGTGTGTGTGTGTGATACATCAGCATCAGAGCTTATGAAACCTGAAGGTTGAATCTAAAGGTCAAACTTATGGACGTTGTTTGCCTCTCTTTTATCAGACACACAAATCACAAATTCATGTGATTATCAACCATTAAATCACCCATTATCAACTCATGAACTTTATAGTGTTTTACAGCTGTTTCAATGTTTGTCCTGTAAAATGTATTCTCCCTGGTCAAGCAGGAGGCGTTGAACTTGAGCTTAAACATCTATTTCTGTACAATACTGGATTAACTCCTGAAATAAACACCATGGTGTAGATAGCGTCTTCAAACTAACTGCGTGAAAAGATGGGTATTATCCAGACAGGTTTAGATTAGGGTTAATTCAATTATCTTCTTTGCCTTCATATGTAAGACAAGCTCAATGTTTTTTATTGTGCATGGCTTCATTACATTTTAGAGACATAAAAGTTAAGATTCCGCCTTGGGGAATGGAGGGACTTCAGACATTTTAAATACAATCAACGTATTAATCAAGAATTTGTCATTAAAGTTCATTAAACATTTGAACAGAAAACTTTTAGGTTAGGCCTACACTTTATTTTTATGGAGTCTTTGTTACAGTGTAATTATACATTTAAGTGAGTCATAATAATTATACAGCATCTTCTTAATAGGGTTAGAGTAGGAATAGGGGTTGCATTATTACAGTTATAACTACAGTAACTACATGTAACATGTGTAACAAGGACCCTGTAAAATAAAGTGTTACCAACTTTTACATCACGATTACTGTCTTGTAAGTTAGATTTGCGAGACCGGAAAAAGTTGAATGACCTCAGATTGTCTATTTTATAATCACCACTAGATGGCGTAAGCCTGTAACTGCCGATATGGGTTATGTTCTGTTCAAAACAACCTTTTGTTACATGTCCATGCATTAAAACTCTTATTAATACACTCTCAGAACAAATGGTCACTCCTATGAGGTATAATGTGCACTCTTTCAGTACAAAGGTGTAGCCTACCTTTTGAAAGCTGCACCAATGACAGCTTGTGTACCTTTTTTTCTGGTATACTTATAACATTAATAAATGTTACATTCTTCTTATGTTTTTATTCATTTCATTTTACCGTTGTCATGTTTACTTACTGCTTCAAGAGTGTGCAACAACGTTATCCATTAATTAGTGATAACTGATACAATAAGTGTTTTTATGTAGTAGTTGAAAACAAGTGAAAGTTTGTTATGGGCGGAGAACATATTTATCAGATTAACTACTGAATATTCATTATTAACAGGACACTTTATGATACATTTTATTACAAATGAGTTTTATGGTCACCAGGTTTGGTGCTGTAAAACGTAAAAGGAGGGGACACTGAGAAAGCGCTGTTATAAAATGATGAATCCCATCATAAAATGCATTCTCTGCTCTTTAGCTGGATTCATCTTTCAGGGGGATTTTTTTCTCAATTCAAATATTAAGGATGAATGTGCTCTATCTTTCCATTCTTACTATTTTATGTAGGTTTGCTTCAAGTGCAGGTGGGTTAAATGATTTTAGTATGTCATATTTATACAAACAGATTTAGCTACTGCTGAATTTAGGGAGCTTTGAGTTCATCAATCCATCATTTTGGATTTTATTTTAGTAAACATTTGAACTGTGTGTGTTGGAAGGCCTGTCTAAATTAACTTCGTCTGAGTTAAACAAATATGCACCATACAACGGAAGTATAGTGTATCAAGATTTCTGGCAAAAAGAGTTGTTGATGCGCATTAGACTAAATAGAATACAAATGTATTAACTGAATGACTGTGGTCTGTATTCATATGTGCATAATCTATTACATGTGATTGTATTCCATTATTAATATAATACAAAATAAATTAATTTAGAACGACTGAACTTTATTTTCTTTCAGAATGGTGTTATCAGTACCAAGTAACGTGCAACAACACGTGTGTAGGTGAGAACTGTGCCTTGATCAATGTCATTTATTAAATTATAAAGAAAAAATACACAAACGACAAATCAGAATCAGTGTTGTTGTTGTTGTTTTTACTGTATCTTTGATCAAATAAGTGCAGCATTGATGAACATAAGATAATTATTTCAAAAACATTTTTAAGAAATCCAAACTTTAGAATAGTAATATGATTTACACTAGCATGATCTTTTTTCTTTCTTTTTTTATAGGACCGGATGAATGGGCAACCGTTGCGGCAACTTGTGGAAATAGAAGACAGTCACCCATTAACATTGTAACAAAGAATACCTCTACACACAGTCATCTGACCCCAGTGCAGTTTACAGGCTATCAAGAGATTATCAGCCGTGTCATTATAAACAATGGACACACAGGTAAGTTCTACTTAAAGAGATAGTTCACCCAAAAATGACAATTCTGTTATCATTTACTCGCCCTGGTTCCAAACCTGTATGAGTTTCTTTGTTCTGCGGAATACAGAAGAAGATATTTTGAAGACTGCCGGTAACCAAACAGTTGATGAGCCGAATTTACTTCCATAGATTTTTTTTTTTCATACTATGGCAGTCAATGGCTACCGTCAACTGTTTGGTTACCGACATTCTTTAAAATATCTTTTGGGTTCAGAAGAAAGAAACGCATACAGGTTTGGAACAACTTGAGAGTGAGGAAATAATGACAGAATTTTCATTTTTGGGTGAACTTTTTATAGTGAATAGCCTTAACACACATTATTTCACTTTATAAACACTTTTTGTCATATATTTTTAGTGCAAGTGAACCTGCCAAATAGAGCAACAATTAATGGGGCCAATTTAGGATCCACTTACAAAGCTCAGCAGCTTCACCTGCACTGGGGCAAGAACGGCGGACCTGGGTCAGAACATACTATAGATGGAGAGAAATACCCTATGGAGGTATTACGCTTTTGCGACAGGTTTTATTCCTACACCTATTTATAAATCGACATGGAACTATAATCATGTATTATGTATTTTTTAACAGCTGCACATTGTACATATAAAAGAAAATTACAACTCTGTGGAACAAGCCATTGACGACCCTTCTGGAGTGGCTGTTCTTGGATTTTTTTATGAGGTAAAACCACAGATGCATTGGTCCCACTTTAAAATAAGCGTGTACTGACATTAAAATTAAGCATTGATACAATGCACTTATTGTGTACATACATGTTTTTACATTGGACTTGTTTTTTTAAAAAAATACCTGTGTTTAAGCTGCTGCAATTACATCTAAAATTACACTTTTGACCCTTTCCTGACTCTTAACTCGCCCTTAAACCTCTCCCTAACCTTATCCATATCTCGATAGCAACAAAAGTGTTGTGCAATAAAACATGAACAGAATAAGTACCTTGTACCTAATATTGTTTTTTATGTACTGTTTGTGCATAGTAAATATACCTAATGTAAAGTGAGACTGATATGGCCATGTTATTTACAGCTAATAAATTATTTTATTGTGTCTCTTATCTTCCAGGAATCAGAAAATGCCAATAAAAAATATGAAGCCATCATAAATTCTCTGAAGAATATTACACACCCTGGTAAGATCTTTAAATCTACCTTTGAAGTTTAATCAATATGTTGTTTATCACTTCTTGATAAGGTCACTCAAGGACACACTCAAGCTCTAATATGGGAGACTTATATAATGTATTATTGTTCAGCAACCCGCTATATTTAGAGAGAAGAAGAGGAACTTCATGACAGTTTACAAATATTTATCTTTGGTAATACTTTATTTATAGGGTCCAATTCTCACTATTAACTAGTTGCTTATTGCATGCATATAGGACATTGGCTGTTATTATATAAAGCACATATTAATGCCTTATTCTGCATGACCATGTTTTACATTCCTTATCCTACCCAACACCTAAACTTAACTATCTCACTAACTATAATAAGAAGCAGTCGTTTTTAATATAGTGGATAGTGAGAATTGGACCCTATCTAAAGTGTGACCACGTCTTTTTTAGGCACCAATGTAACACTTGGAGATGTATCATTGGACATGCTTATTCCCCCATGATGACTTGGAGAAGTACTATCGCTACGAGGGGTCTCTCACCACACCAGGCTGCTCTGAAGCTGTGATCTGGACAATATTTGAGAAAACGATACCACTCAGCAAAGAACAGGTAGTTTATTATATGTTTCCACCTTATTTTGCGACGCAAAATTAATCTGAATATTCGAGACTTTCAATTTATGCAAGATAAAAGTTATCTTCTTATAACTAGAAGAATAACATAGTGCCATAAACAGTCAGTTGGCAATATCAAGCAGCATACCGAGCTGTTTTGTACAGCTAGAAATAACAATAAGCGGATGACACTGGACGCCAGACACATTTAATTTACAAATGTACAAATAAGGTGGATAAACAAGTGAAATTTTAACACAGAATGAAAGGATACAAATACCATATAACCCTTATCTTTGTTTTTCAGCTTTCTGCATTTTCAAACTTGATGTTTTCTGACGGGACTGCCATGGTAAACACGTACCGGCCCGTTCAGCTGCGGCATGGACGTGATGTGTATTATTCTAGGAGTTTTGTTTTTTGTGTAAGCACTGCCTTATTGATCAGCTCTGTTTTCACATCACTCCATGCTCTCACGGTCTGATTTATGGCTGTTTTTGGGGTATTGCTCGAAACAAGTTTTTTTTTTTATAATTTATTAATTCAAGACAAATCAAACTTTATTGTTGTTCAGTTCGGCTACTATTATCTAACATAAAATGAACCTAAAGCATATCCAACATCAGGGCTTCTCGAATGTATGAAAATGTATACTAAAGTCATAATTGAACTGATATTGTTGAAAAAACTGTTGTATAAAAACAATATTTAGCTGTGTCTGTTATAAGAATGTAAAATATATATGTACTATTTTGAATCATATTTGTGGAAAGTATGTGCAAAAGGACATTGTTTGACATTACACTGCACATTAAATATACAGAGGACATAGAGAAACACAGTTCACATGAGACAACATGGGGGGGGGGGTTGGTTATGATTGTAAATACTGTATTCTTGTTTTTCTGTATTGGTAGTCCTAATTGTAAAAATAATAAAGAAATTAACAAAATAAACAAACAAATAAATGGTCTCAGTCATTGGTAATTGTTTATTTCAATAATGAATAACTAACCCTGTGAAGATTTTACTGCCTGAACCCTGTCTAACTAGATTTTATTGCTCCTGTTTAGTTTTATGGGATAAAAGGGAAGTGAGTTTTCATTGGCCAGATTCTCTGGAGACAGCTTATTCATTGACATGCAAAGTTGGGTGATTTGATTATATTGAATATATCTGGCAACCGATACAAGAGATGAGAGGCAGTGAATGAAGTGAGAACCTTAGGGATTTTACAGTTCAAAATATTAAAAAGACTGGGGAAAATTAAAAGCTATGCTAAATGTGTAGGCTACGGTGAGGTCCTGGATGGAAATCCAGCAGTTGTGTCTAGAGGTTTTAAAACAACCTTGGGCTTGAAAGCTTTGCTGGACCTGGCAACCCCCTGATCATCGCTGCAAACTCACATTTGAAGAAGTGTGACCGCACAGTCAGTTGCCCAGCACTTGATTTTCCTAACTTGTAACATGGATCGCTGGAAAGGCAGGGTTGCTCTTGTCACTGGGGCTTCAGTGGGAATCGGAGCTGCAATCGCAAAGTCTCTTGTGCAGCATGGCATGAAAGTGGTCGGATGTGCCAGAAATCTAGAGCAAATACAGGTAATCTAGCGTTAACGAGCAGACAGCAGTGCGGTTCACTGCACACGCTTGCGAGAAGTAGGACTATAAGAACTATTTGAAGAATCGCGTGTTCTTTTTTTCCTGCAGAATTTGGCTGCAGAATGTGTCAGCAGTGGATTCAGCGGCACTCTGTTCCCGTATAAATGTGATCTGTCTGTAGAGGACGAAGTGTTATCCATGTTCTCCTGGATCAAAGTTCAACATCAGGGCATTGACGTGTGCATTAATAATGCCGGTTTGGCTCTCCCAGAGCCTCTATTGAGTGGCAAAACCAGTGGCTGGAGGACTATGATGGATGTAAGTAGGCAAACTGAACACTGTAGCCGTGTATTGACTATTGACACGACAAAGCGAGTTAGTGATTCATTTCATTTCTCAGTGAACCGTTTTGACCGAGTCAGTGATTTTTTTTCCGAGTCAGTGATTCATTTACGTCATTACGTGCTCTTTTATCACGGCGTGCATATTATGCATACGTTGTTGTTGTTGGTTTTTTGGTTACATTTATAAAAATGCCAGTTTATAAAAATGAACCATAATATTTTTGCTTTTAATTTTACAATTGTAATTTGAATGTTGTTTGAATACAGTGCTTATAAAACCATCAGTTTTTATATGTATTGATAAAACTGTTGAAAACTAACATTGTTATATTTATTTGGCTATTAAAGTAACTTTTTGCTTTATCGGTCAATGGCTTGGTTTACTCCTAAATGTCTTACTGATTGGTTTTAAAAAATAACTCCTCAGACTAAACTCATGAAATAAGGAATTTTACTGTATTTTTTCAGGTGAATGTCATTGCCCTGTCAGTGTGCACCCGTGAGGCTTACCAGTCCATGAAAGAAAGAAATATTAATGATGGCCATATCATTAATATTAACAGGTACAAAAATGTTTTATTATAATTGTATTTGCCTGTCTTCAAATTCCTGCCTGAAAAAAACCCCATTCAATATCCTTAAATCTCTTGTTGTGTTTTAGCATGAGTGGTCACCGGGTTGTTAACAACGCTGATGTACACTTCTACACTGCCAGCAAATATGCTGTGACTGCTCTCACTGAAGGTCTCCGGCAAGAGTTACGCGAGGCCAAAACCCACATACGTGCCACAGTAAGAACAGGATGAACACTTTATTTGGGTAATATGATGATTACATGTCTAAAGTTCTAAGACTTGTTAGCACTAAGATCTCTCTTTCTTTAACAGTGCATATCTCCTGGTTTAGTGGAGACAGAATTTGCCTACCGGTTCCTTAGTCAAAACCCAGAAAAGGCTGCTGCTACCTATAAAAGTATAAAGGTATACACATCCTGATTCTTATTAATACAATATGTTGTAGATTATTGTTTACACTTTTAAATATGTAAATGTTATTTACAGTGCCTGCAAGCAGATGACATAGCAAACGCAGTGGTGTATGTCCTAAGTGCTCCTCCTCATGTTCAAGTAAGTGTCATCCATCACTGGAGAAAACTATTGTGCTGTAAATGATTGCTGAGATTGTTCATATACAATCAGCTTGAGCTGCTGTGGTCATTTTCAGCAGTGTATTTTCTACGAAGATTTCATGTAATTGTTTTTTTCCTTCCCCATCTCTAGATTGGTGACATTCAGATGAGGCCTGTGGAACAGTTGACTTAACTTGAAGAGATATACAGGAACAGGCATCACTGTTCAATATATAGTTTTAAATATTAAATGTAGGGAAAACTACAGGAATGTCCCATAAACTGTTTCTGCACTCCAGATCTTTTGAAATGCAAATAACAATATCACAGAACACTGATCTGTCAAATCATGAAGTTTACATTTTATAATTACTTATTAAATCTATATATTATATATAAAATTACTATAATTAGTTTTGGAGAAATTATGCAAAGTGCGCTGGGTGGTTTTGGGATGCAGAATCAGTGTAATTTTTTGCTTAACATTATACTGATGAATATACACAAGTGAACATGCAGTTGTGGTTAGAATTATTGGCACCCCTGGTAAATATGATCAAAAATGGCTGTAAATCTGCATAGTTTATCCTTCTGATCTTTCATTAAAAAAATAGCAAAAAATCTAACTTTTCATTGAAGTAAAAGAATTGAAACTGGGAGTAAAATTACATTATGAAATAAATGTTTTTCTCCAAAACACGCTGGCCATAATTATTGGCACCCTTTTATTAAATACCTTTTGCCAAAATAACAGCTCTGAGTGTTCTCCTATAATGCCTGATGAGTTTGGAAATCACCTGACGAGAGATCAGAGGTCATTCCTCCTTACAGAATCACTCCAGATCCTGCAGATTCCCAGATCCATGTTTGTGCTGCTTCTCTTCAGTTCAGCCCACGCATCAGGTCAGGGAACTGTGACGGCCATGGCAGAAGCTACAATTTGTGCTCAGTGACACATTTTTGTGTTGATTTTGATATTTGTTTTGGATCAGTGTCCTGATGTAAGATCCAACCACGGCCCAATAAGATTTCTACCAGAGGCCATCAGGTATTGATTTTTTGTATTTGCTAGAATCCATGATACCATGTATCTGAACCAGGACCTCCAGCGAAAAAATAGATCCACAACATTAAAGATCCAGCAGTATATTTACTGCGTCTTATCCCTGTTTGCTCAAAACTCATCTGGTGGGTTTGCTGCAAAAAAGCTATTTTTTAAAGTTTCATCTGACAATAGAATCCGGTCCCTTCTGAAGTTCCAGGTTGTGTCTGACAACTGAATATGCTGTAGTTTGTTTTTGGATGAGCGAGGAGGATATTTATTGGAACCCTCCTAAACAACATGTGGTGATGTAGGTGTTGTTTAATTATTAAAAATAATTTAAAAAAAATAGGCTTTCTGACCCCAAGACTCAACTAGAGAGGAGAGGATCCTTGGAGAGGCTTTGGCCACTCAAACTTTCCTCCTCAATGTGCAATAAGACATTATAAAACCTGTCCTATTCCAGGCAGATTCGTAACATCTTTAGTTGATTGGAATTTCTTTATTATTGCCCTGATGGTCCAAATGGGGATTATCAATTCTTTAGCTATTTTCTTACAGTCACTTTCTATTTTGTGAAGCTCAACATTCTTTTTCTGCCCATAAGAACTATATTCTTGGGGTGCCAATTATTGTGGCCAATGTGTTTTGGAGAAAAACATTTATTTCACAATGTGATTTCTTCGGAAATTGTTTGTGATGAAACTATCAAATAGCTTTTTTCTTTGAAAAGAAAAGTGCCAACTGTTGAACAGAGAAAATTTATAGTCAAGGAGAAATTAATGAATACATTTTATTACAAACATGGCGGAGGACAGGCTCAAAATAACTGAATTTGTAGCTTCTTTTATAAACATGAAAGGTTATGTGTAGTGTTTTTTTTTTTTTTTCAGTGAAACCCACCAATAACATAGCCTGGCAGTTTATTGGGTGCTAAGAATGTCTATCAAATATGCCTGTACGTAGCTCATAGCCAATCGTTTCGATTATACCAGATGACGTATGTAGAGCGACAGAAATTAGACAAGGAAGAAGACGATGGGAAAGATGTTTTTTGTAAACAATGACGTTAAGTTTTTTATCTAAGAGTAGCTTCGCGTCTTCAGCCATGTTAAATCGATATAAACAAACTGTTTCCGTGTGTCGCATAGATGTCGTCATCGTCTAGCTGCTCCCTCCCCGTTCTGTGATTGGTTCCCTAAATGAGGCGAAAAATCTGGCCATGGTATCCAGACTGCCTTTCAGCGTGAATTGAATCGCGCTGCGGTAAGGCAGTATGGGGAAACCCAGGCTACCAATAACATGCTGTCAGTGGCATTAAAACTGAATATAGCCCTACAGTCAGCACTGAAGTTTTCAGAAAAATTTGCTACTGCATTGAGCATGGGACGCAGAATATGCAGAAACAACCCTAACGGTTATACACGTTTACTGAACTGATATGTACTGCTACACTGGAAAATGCGGAAGACGCAATAGCGAGCTCTTGCAGGAAAAAAAGCGAGCCCTATTGTTTGAATTCACAACAATTGCGACCGCAAAAAAATTCGAAGGAACAGCTGGAGTGATCAAGTGTGGCACAGTAGATCGTGCATTGCTATTGGCTAGATTCTTAAAGGGATACTCCACCGTTTTTTCATATTAGACAATGTTATTCTCTTATTTAAGATGATTTGATACATGCCTCTCTCGTCTCAGTGCGTGCACTTAATCGCTCTGTCGGGCGGAGAACTTTGAGAGCAGTTAGCTTAGCCCCATTCATTGTATATGGGCCAAACAGAGATGAAGTTAGAAGCGACCAAACAAATCCACGTTTTCTCTATTTAAATATAGTTACACGAGTAGTTACACAACCAAGTATGGTGACTCTAAATAAAATGTGGCGCTTTTTATAAGCGGGTAAAATGGATAACTATAATGCAGGGGTCTCCAACACGTCGCTCGCGAGCTACCGGTAGCTCGTGGCCTGATTGTTGGTAGCTCGCCAAGGGGCCGTTGACATATCGCATCTTTTGCGTGCTCAAGTTCGTTATTTCAAATGTAGGCGCGCGGCAAGCGCATTCAAAATTGAACCGACGCGCTCATTTTTTCTAGGCGAAGCGAGATTAAATCTCAACGCTTCTTATATGCGCATGCAAGTCTTTTAGGGGCTCGCGCTTCTTGAGACACACACGCACACTAGCACACACACGCAAGGTCTTTCATTTGCCGTGCGCGCGGCGCGCAACACGGTTTGAACATACATATTCACGTAGCTTTCGAAAACCGGGACATTCAGTGTCCCGGGAGAGTGCATAAATTTCCCGGGACAGGTTATTAAAAAGAAGGACAACAGGTGGCAACCCTAACTATTAATGATAAAAGATAAGCTAATGTGCATTAATGTAAATGTCAGTAATTTATCTTTGACTCATTCTTTTATAAAAATGATTTAAAGGCTGAAATATGTGAGGTTTATCTTTTTATAAAACCTTTTTTGTCAACTTTATTTGAACTTGTACATGTTAGTATTGCATGTTGCAAGACACTGCTTTAAAATCTGGCCATCATTTTTAATGTTATTATTTTAATGTTTATGTAAACAAAGTGCATATTGATGCTAATTTTATTTGCTGGTTTTCGACATAAAACTTGGTGAATTGATTTTATTGTGTAGTATTATTACTTTTGAACAGGATTCTGAGATAACCGTGATCATTATGATATATAATCATGAAATGAAATTTTCATGCCATTTCAGTTCTAGTTATGATGCACTATAAAATCAACTATAATTGTGTGTTTTTACAGTATATTATGCAAAGTACAATTTTCTATAAAAAAAAATCAGTTCTTCTCTCGACATTTAAGGGTGACATACAGGCGTACAAAAACTCTTTTACCGGTAGTTGCCAATATGAGAGTTATGAGACATTATTTAAGAGATTTAAGTATTGTATTACATGGGTAGCTCTCGGCCACTTTCGTTTTTAAAAAGTAGCTCTCAAATGAAAAAAGGTTGGAGACCCCTGTTATAATGTATGGCGGAATAGCACTTATTGGGAGCACTTCGACTCGGCGCTGTAATATCTTCACTCGTGAAAAGTCCTCTCCCCCCTCTCCCTCTCATTTTCGTCAATAGAACCAACGTGACTTTTACTTCTACCTGTGCTACTAGCAAACTGCAAGAGATCATTTACAATGGCGGACTCTGTAGATAATTATGACTTGTTTGTAGAAGACCCAGAGCCATATCTGTTTGAACCCAAGTACACAGAGGAGGAACTTATGGAAGCTTGTTTCCGCCACAGAATGAAAAATAAAAAAGGTAACGTTAATTGTCGCAGATATAAAGTCGCAATTGCGTGATATAAAGTCAGAATTGCGAGATATAAAGTCGCAATTGCGTGTTATAAAGTCAGAATTGCGAGATATAAAGTCAGAATTGCGAGATATAGTCAGAATTGTGAGATATATATAAAGTCCAATTATATGGGGGAAAAAAGACGGACTTTTTTTCCTCTCAGAATAGTTTATCTCACAATTCTGACTTTATATCACACAATTCTGACTTTATAACACACATTGCGACTTTATATCTCGCAATTCTGAGAAATAAAGTCAGAATTGCGAGATGAAAACTCGCAATTGTGAGAAAAAAAGTCGCAATTAGCTTTTTTATTTTTCATTCTGTGGCGGAAACAAGCTTCCATAAGTTCCTCCTCTGTGTACTTGCGTTCAAACAGATATGGCTCTGGGTCTGCTACAAACAAGTCATAATTATCTAACGTTACATAGTCCGCCATTGTAAATGATCTCTTGCAGTTTGCTAGTAGCACAGGTAGAAGTAAAAGTCACGTTGGTTCTATTGACGGAAATGAGAGGGAGAGGGAGAGGGGGGAGAGGACTTTTCACGAGTGAAGATATTACAGCGCCGAGTCGAAGTGCTCCCAATAAGTGCTATTCCGCCATACATTATAGTTATCCATTTTACCCGCTTATAAAAAGTGCCACATTTTATTTAGAGTCACCATACTTGGTCGTGTAACTACTCGTGTAACTATATTTAAATAGAGAAAACGTGGATTTGTTTGGTCGCTTCTAACTTCATCTCTGTTTGGCCCATATACAATGAATGGGGCTAAGCTAACTGCTCTCAAAGTTCTCCGCCCGACAGAGCGATTAAGTGCACGCACTGAGACAAGAGAGGCATGTATCAAATCATCTTAGATAAGAGAATAACATTGTCTAATATGAAAAAACGGTGGAGTATCCCTTTAAGACTCAGTGCACATTCATTAACAGGGAATGCATGTGATTTAAAGATAACTGCAAACTGGCAGCAGCTCTTCTGTTAGAGTTTTGTGAACTTGTAACATGGATCGCTGGAAAGGCAGGGTTGCTCTTGTCACTGGGGCTTCAGTGGGAATCGGAGCTGTAATCGCAAAGTCTCTTGTGCAGCATGGCATGAAAGTGGTCGGATGTGCCAGAAATGTGAAGCAAATTGAGGTAATTTAGATTATGCATTTGTAGCAGAGGATTAAAGGTTTGCGTATGATGAACTAAATGTCTGTTGATTCATTAGTGATTACTTTTTTTTATGTACTTTTTTAAAGTTTGACAACACCCTGGTCAGTTAATGGAGAAAAATTTCAAAATTTTTCACTTGATGTTTCACACAATAAAAAAGTCATACATGAGAAAATGAAGCCAACAATGACATTTCTGTCATCGTTTAAACACATGTCTTTTGTTGGCCACATCACATTTGAATAATATAGGCTAATCTTAATGTTTGAAATGCTTTACATCAACAATTTCATATTTCTTATAAGACATTATTTTGCTTCAGGGAATAATGTGTTCATACGGACAAAGTTATAAATTGGTAGGCAGCTATAATAATTAACCTCATACACAATTTGTTTGCTTGCTCTTGCTTGCTGTTTCTCTGCCAATGGTTTTGAGCTTTGACCCTTCATGAAATGTAAATCTCAAAGTGTTTTTCCATTTATAGAATTTGGCTGCAGAATGTGTCAGCAGTGGATTCAGCGGCACTCTGTTCCCGTATAAATGTGATCTGTCTGTAGAGGACGAAGTGTTATCCATGTTCTCCTGGATCAAAGTTCAACATCAGGGCATTGACGTGTGCATTAATAATGCCGGTTTGGCTCTCCCAGAGCCTCTATTGAGTGGCAAAACCAGTGGCTGGAGGACTATGATGGATGTAAGTATATCTCAGAATAAATATATAGGTATTTCCATTCTGACAACATGCAGAATAGAGAATGTGATTTTAGTCCTTTTTTTCTCCCAAAAATTTCAGGTGAATGTCATTGCCCTGTCAGTTTGCACCCAAGAGGCTTACCACTCCATGAAAGAAAGATATATTGATGATGGACATATCATTAATATTAATGGGTACTATAAAGTTTTAATGGACATTTTTAGACATATTTTCTGCATTTATATTCCTGTGCCATGCACCAAAGAATCTTGACTCTAAATATCGTATATTTTAGTATGTGTGGACATCGTGTCCTCCACAATGCTGATTTACACTTCTACACTGCCAGCAAATATGCTGTGACTGCTTTGACTGAAGGTCTCCGGCAAGAGTTGCGCATGGCCAAAACCCACATACGTGCCACAGTCAGAACAGGATAAACAAGAAATGTTTTCGATAAACACTTTATGAAAATGAGTATTGCATGTTCAATGTTCAAATATGTGCTGGACTAAGATTGCTCTTTATTTGACAGTCTATATCTCCTGGTTTAGTGGAGACGGAGTTAACCTACCGACTCTTTAGTCAAAACCCAGAAAAGGCTGCTGCTACATATACAAGTATAAAGGTATAAGTAGTAAATAAAAATCCTGATTCTTGTCTGCAGAGCATCATAGGTCATTGTTTACCTTTATAAAATATGTAAATGTTATTTACAGTGCCTGCAAGCAGATGACATAGCAAACGCAGTGGTGTATATCCTAAGTGCTCCTCCTCATGTTCAAGTAAGTGTCATCCATCACTGGAGAAAACTATTGTGCTGCAGCATTAACATGTCATGTTTGCTGTCTTTCAGTCATATGAGAATCTTTTTGTTATATTTTATTATATCCACATATTTTTAGGTGTAAACTTGATGATTTATTATTTAATTGTAATTTAGAGGTTTTTCCTTTGGTCTGTGTAGATTGGTGACATTCAGATGAGACCAGTGGAGCAGTTGACATAAGATAAACAGGATCAAGTGCCAATATCAGGGACCAACGTTCACAGACAATCAAAGATCACAGTTCTTATCTATCCTGTTCTTACTGTCCAATATAATCGTATAAATAAATGTCAAGTCTCTACATTTTTTAAATGCATGTAAAAACACAAAGCACTGTTCTGTATCATGATGATTTTTACATTTTTATTGTAGTAAATGAAATGTTTTGAGAAAATATGCTGGTGTTACAGGTTTAATTTGACACAATGTGATAAATAGCCTATACTTTATGTGCTTTTCCAATAGCTCTTTCTGATTTTTTTGTTAAAAAGGAAAAAAAATGCCAATATTCAATACATAGTTCCCACAGGCCAATTATTGTCACGTGACCTCCCCGGAGACGCCATCTTTGATGGCATGAGCTGCTGTGTTTACAAGCAAATATCGAATATTTCTTTGTTTATAATGTTATGCAAATCATGAAGAGACACAGTGACAGAGATTATAAAGAGACTATAAACAAAAGACAGAGAGAGGTACAATGCGAAAATTTCAGTCATAAATGGTGTGGATCCGTATGCGCTAACGAAGGAAGCACTGAGCACCGATTATGCAGCTTTGCAGTATTTATCATGTGTACCATTATAACTCCCGTGCAAATGAATTAATGTAATGCGGAACTACTTTATACGTGGATTCTTTAGGGATATAATCTGAGATGCAATGCTGGAGGTGTGTGTGTGTGAGAGAGAGAGAGAGAGAGGCGGGGCGCGATTGAACTGTGGAAACAATGTTGTTTTTGTACGTTTTAAATACCTCGTCATTTTGTTCATACAGGACATCATTCAAACTGCAAAGTGTTAACTTGTTTATCCTCGCCAGCCATAACCTCCGTCGTTGTTCTGACAAAAGCTTAGTCTTCTCACATTCATGTAGTCTAATGATGGGTATACTGTAAACTGATTTAACTGAAATTTAACTGAACCTCCGGCACGATTTGAACATCCATTGACCCAGCAGGAGATGACCATTTTCACTTTTTATCATGAAATTAACTCGTTTCAGCTTCTGCCCGTTCCAAACCTGTAAGACTTTCATTCATCTTTGGAACACAATTACACAAATGAAGATATTTTTGATGAAATCTGAGAGATTTCTGTCCCGCATTGACAGCTATGAAACTGACACTTTGACGCCTCAAAAGGTGCATAAAGACATCGTAAAACTAATCCATAGGCTTATGAATTGAGCGGTTTAGTCCACATTTCCTGAAGAGACACGATCGCTTTATATGATGAACAGATTTAATTAAGGCTTTTATTCACATATAAACATTGATCAGCGAAAATAAACAGAAGATCAGCTGTACTTGCTTGAAACGCAAGAAAAAAAACATCATTGGTTCTTGCTGAAGCTCAAACGAGAATAACACGAGAATGAACCTCATAGTCCAGTCATTTTTAAGCCAAAATGGGGGTCAACCTAGAACAAATTGCAACAGGAGCAAACTCAACTGATTTTGTATCCTCGTGTCCTGAGAAAGGGGAAAAAAGCCCCAAAGAATCCCATTAGAGGAAAGGGAAAAGACCCAAATAGCCTATTCATACGCCTCTCACGTGAATAGGGTAAAACTTTTAACCTTTAGAAATCATCAGGAAAATTACCAAGTTGCATCAAGACAAACAAAAAAGTATTACAAGTTTTTTGAAATTATTTGTTAACATGGGCAAACGGTGCATAATCGAATTACGTATGTGCTCATTTGCATAAATAACACAACATATCTAAACATTCGGTATAGCCAGGTGAAAATGTCTTGAAGAATCTTGTTGACATCTTACAGTAAAAGATATCGAGGCAAACAAATGTTCAAATAAGGGGGAGAGATTAAGTCATTCATGCAAGGTCCTCTCAACTGTCAATCAACTGATTCCTGTCACTCAGGTAAGAAAGATTTCCATTGTTTCTTCTACATGGATTCATTTGATTGTTTGATCCAGTTTGAACCATAAAGATGGGTTATGTGATTTTCTTTTTGACCATTTTTTCAAAATCACTTGAAATCCTATTCCTAACCCACTTACAGCCACTGAGTTAGAAGCACTGAAATGAAAATTAAAAAAATGAATCATCTGTGGAACGGGCAGGACTCGAAAAACTCCAGCCAATCATTTTCAAGACCGTCTAGAATCATTGGACAGTCAGTGCGTCAATCAAACGGTCGTACCAAACCCCCCTCCCCATGCCCCTCTTCGAATGGGTGGAGTGGGTGGAGTCAGGGAAAGAAGGTAGGACCTTTTGAGTTGTGTATTTTCAAAATGGCTGTTTTGCAAATCACATACCCCACCTTTAAAGGGATAGTTCACCCAAAAATGAAAATTCTGTCAGTAATTACTCTCATGTCGTTCCAACCCTGTAAGACCTTCGTTCATCTTCGGAACACAAATTAAGATATTTGTGATTAAATCTGAGAAGCTGGATCACTCCTCCATAGGCTTCTAAAGGATTGAAACTTGACAGCCCCGAAAAGTTATTAAAGAAATCGTTAAAATAGTCCAAGTGACTACAGTGCTCAATCTTAAGTTTATAAAACGACGAGAATACTTTTTGGTGCAAAAAAACACAAAAATAACGACTTTATTCAACCATCTCTTCTCTTCCGTGTCTTTCTCCTAAGCTGTTGACGTAGTTTAACTGCGCAGACCTTCTGTGTTATATGTCACACGAAGGCTCACTATTGGCCGACGCTGGTCATGTGTGTGATGCGTGTGACGTTCAACCAGAAGCGTTGCACAATAACACTACGTGAAATCTCCAGGCCCAAAGAGAATACTTGAATAGAGTCGCTATTTTTGTTTTTTAGCTCTCAAAAAGTATTCTCGTAGCTCGATAAACTAAGATCTAGCCACTGTAGGCAGTTGGACTCTTTTAACGATTTCTTTAATAACTTTTTGGGGCTGTCAAGTTTCAATCCTTTAGAAGCCTATGGAGGAGAGATCCAGCTCTCAGATTTAATCAAAAATATCTTAATTTGTGTTCCGAAGACGAACGAAGGTCTTACAGGGTTGGAACGAAATGAGGGTGAGTAATTACTGACAGAATTTTCATTTTTGGGTGAACTATCCCTTAAACATGAAGTAGCCTATGTACTGTTATCAACAAGATTCAACAAGACATTTTCACCCAATGTTTAGATCTGTTGTGGTATTTATGAAAATTAGCATATGTAGGCCTAATTAGATTATGCACCGTTTGTTCATGTTAACAAGCAATTTAAAAAAACTTGTAAGCCTACATTTTTTGTTTGTCTTGATGCAAGTAATCAACTCAGTAATTTTCATGGTGATATCTAAAGGTTAATCTAAAGGACCCTTTTCACTTGAGAAAAATAGCGAATATATTTTGGCCTTTTTCGAAACTTTCCCCTAATAGGATTCTTTTTTTCCTTACTCAGGACATAATGAGAAAACAAAATATATTGAGGATACAAAATCAGTTGAGTTTGCTTCCGTTGCAATTTGTTCAGCCTTTTTTTAATAAAATGACTTCTGAAGCTCAAACATGCTGCATAACCCAAGAGAATGAACCTCATCGTTTCACACGTCAAGCGAACATGCCTGAGCTTCCATTTACCTTAACTAATGTGTGCATTGATGAATGTTTAAATTGGATAATAGGAATAAAATCCGAATAATTCAATCTAAATGATTTAAAGCGATCGTGTCTCTTCAGGAAATGCTGCCACTCAATTCATTCGTTTTATGATCTCTTTATGAACTCTTTTAAGCGTCAAAGTGTTAGTTGCTGTCAAAGGGGACAGAAATCTAGCAGATTTAATCAAAAAGATCTTTGTGTTGTGTTCCGAAGATGAACGAAAGTCTTGCGGGTTTGGAACGACACGAGAGAGAGAGTAGAATTTTCATTTTTGAGTGAACTATCCCTTTAAGAATTGCCCAGAAGGGAATCGAGGAACGGTAGTAGCCTAAATACAAATCACTGCACGGGTCGGGACGCTTTTGTGTTCATTTCAAACGCAAGTGAGTTTGTTTTGGATGCAGAGGTGTTGTTTGCCGCACAATTCATTTAGCTGTCATGAGTGTCCTACTGAGTGTCACTTACAATATAATTCACTGCAAGACAGCATCAGCACGTTTGAACAGTGTAGGCTATTGATTACTTTGATTAAAGCCTTTTATGGATCTTGATTTGCTAGTATTAGTTTTTCTTTTGTTGTGAAAATTGCTAACGAATTAGACAAAATTGCTGCTATTGTAAATATCGTGGGGTCGTTTGCATTAGCCTATTGTATGCGAAATTATAGGAGAATCGGAAGTGTGTTGCTATTGGATAGATTCTCAGGGAGTGTTCGTTTACATAAGGAGTTGCAGTGAAGCTCTGACTACAGACTGGCAGCAGCTCTTCTGTAAGAGTTTTGTGTGAACTTGTAACATGGATCGCTGGAAAGGCAGGGTTGCTCTTGTCACTGGGGCTTCAGTGGGAATCGGAGCTGCAATCGCAAAGTATCTTGTGCAGCATGGCATGAAAGTGGTCGGATGTGCCAGAAATGTGAAGCAAATTGAGGTAATTAT
The DNA here is from genome assembly GCA_036326025.1 of Chrosomus eos. Classification (NCBI taxonomy): domain Eukaryota; kingdom Metazoa; phylum Chordata; class Actinopteri; order Cypriniformes; family Leuciscidae; genus Chrosomus; species Chrosomus eos. Next base: position 31,727,318 of record CM070825.1, on the reverse strand, counting down.
ATCAGCTAACTGCAGAATAAAGGTTTGCCTATGATACTGATTGATGACGAAAAAACGGCATCGTGTGGAAATTGAAGGTAGTGAAGATGTTAAAGTCATGAGCAGGCAAGAAAGTGTTTGTACAGAGATAGTCTGTGTTGTTCACTATTTATTAAATACCGTGATCATTTTTGGGAATTTCTATCGTGCAATTTAAAATGTTTAAAAAGTGTGCAAGATTATTCAATAAGCAGTGTAGCCGTATTTTGGATTCCTGCAAAATATATGATACAACAGCAGTAATAATGGTTCTGAGCTTCATGAAATATGAATCTCTAAGAACTTTTTCTTTTGCAGAATTTGGCTGCAGAATGTGTCAGCAGTGGATTCAGCGGCACTCTGTTCCCGTATAAATGTGATCTGTCTGTAGAGGACGAAGTGTTATCCATGTTCTCCTGGATCAAAGTTCAACATCAGGGCATTGACGTGTGCATTAATAATGCTGGTTTGGCTCTCCCAGAGCCTCTATTGAGTGGCAAAACCAGTGGCTGGAGGACTATGATGGATGTAAGTAACTCAGCAGGAACAAAAATAAGCAGGTATTCCTAATCTGCCAATAAAAATACAGTTTTTTAGACATCTCATTTCAAAATGTTACAATTTTTCAGGTGAATGTCATTGCCCTGTCAGTGTGCACCCGTGAGGCTTACCAGTCCATGAAAGAAAGAAAAGTTGATGATGGCCATATCATTAATCTTAACAGGTACAGTAGAATTTCGTTGCACCTTTTTATGCATATTCATGTTTATGTCCAGGTACCAAGCATTCAGGACCTTAACATGTGTTTTAGTGTTTGTGGACACCGGGTTATCAACAACGCTAATGCACACTTCTACACTGCCAGCAAATATGCTGTGACTGCTCTCACTGAAGGTCTCCGGCAAGAGTTACGCGAGGCCAAAACTCACATACGTGCCACAGTAAGAACAGGATGAACACTTTTCTAACATTAAAACTAAAGTTCTAAGCCTTGTTAGCACTAAGATCTCTCTTTCTTTAACAGTGTATATCTCCTGGTTTAGTGGAGACAGAATTTGCCTACCGGCTTTTTAGTGAAACCCCAGAAAAGGCTGTTGCTACGTACAAAAGTGTAAAGGTATAGACAAATTCTCATTCCTTTCTACTCGTTTTAGGTCATCATTTATTTAAATATTTAAATATCATATTCACAGTGTCTGCAAGCAGCTGACATAACCAATGCAGTGGGGTATGTCCTAAGTGCTCCTCCTCACGTTCAAGTAAGATTCATTTATCTCTAATGTTTGCAGTCACAATTTTCTGATTATGAGATGAATGGGATATTTTGGTGATGAAATTAGCCAAGATTGAGAATTAAATATATTTTCTTTATGCTGATTCAGAATCAATTTGAATAGCAGTGAGGAATTTCCTCGGTAAAAGCGTTATTTAATTGCGTTTTTTTTTTATAAACATTTTTCTTTCTCTTTGTGTAGATTGGTGACATTGAGATAACGCCCGTTGAGCAGCTGATGTAACATGAACAGATAAACAGGATCAAGAATCTCTGACACCTTGTGGCAATTATCAAGTAGAAAACACTGCTCTGCCTCAAATTTTGTTTTATTATTTTATTGTTTTATTTAGACTACATTTTTATAAAACTACTCTTGGTTCTGTTTTAATTAAATATTAGAACAATTATCAGCCTTGCAAAATGCAGTATCGGTGTCATTTATTTTGCGTGACATATTGATGAACATTTACAGACAAAGTACCAGTGCTGATGCTTCTTCACAAACTTTACTTTAGCTCTGAGTTTACAGCTCAGCATTACAGCGTCACATTGCATTATTGGCTTGAATCAAACATTGACTGATATATTGAGTTTAGTAACACAAATTCATAAACCCTTGTAACCTGATGCATTAATGCACTTTTAAAAAGAAAATTCGTGTGGAATCAGTAAGATCGGTTTAATTTTACATAGTAATAAACATTAACCACTGAACAAATTATGCAAGAATTAATGATGATTAAAAACTAAGACATTTGCATTCGCTTGTGCAGTCTTTTATGATACATTTATACATCTTATTCATTATATGGGAAAGAACGGTTGTCAAACATTTACCTCTGTTTTATGGGTGAAGAAAATCATACGAGTGGGAAAAACTTGAAAGTAAGTAAATGACAGATCAGCATTTTTGAATTGACACTATCCATGACTAGACCTGATTTTCACTTTAAAATGAATTGTATTTTGATTCCTAAAGTGTGTATGAAGAAACTTCCAAATGGCTCTTTACTCTTTCTTGTTTTTTTTTGTGCTTTTCTCTGAAATCAAGCATGACAGCTGTTGAATATTAAAAAGTACTGAAAGTACTGCCAACGTTTATCATGCCAAGAGCTGAAAACAACACCGTAATAAATTATTTAACTTGTCGCATATGGTTGAGGTTAGTGAAAGAGTGTGACACCTTGTTAAGTTTACTACACTACTGACAACAGTAGTATAGTATAATAATGAAAGGTATTAAAAGGAAATGTTGCTTTCCAGTGCCTTTATGATAACTAATGTTGCTCTTGCATCAGTTTTAAGACTCTGTTGCTGCTCTTGGTCCAATGTTTCCTCATGCATGATTGGCATCTCAAGGAAAAGTACCTAGCAACCAGAAATGTTCAGTCCAAAGTATATAAGGGAAGCATGAAGTGCTCATTGTTTTGCCATTAAAGTATTAAAATTGTAAAGCGGATTACAATTATCTTGCTTTAAACCAAAAATAATATTATTTAGTGTCTTTTATTAGCCACTTTTCATACGTTTAATACTAGTTCCTCTGCTGCCTTTCGATGACCTGTCTCGTCTCAGCATGTGCAGAACGCGCAGTTACTCAGCAAAAGCCTCTTGTTCTCATGGGAACACGTTCCCGCCCTCTTAACCCCAATTCCATGACCGTAACAGCAGGAAACGCGGTGGAATCAATCATGAATTGTCTTTTATGCTTTGTAAGTGATACTATTGTACTGTTTTTGGAATGTATATTATTTCATAATGCCTACACCCTCTGAATGCTGGATTATTTTTCCATGTCTGGGAACCAGGGAGCTGGTATGAGACTCCACATTGTTTTCATGTGCTCGTTCTGAAACTGCTGAGTACAGCAGGGTCACGGAGGAGGAAGTTGGCGTGATGCAAAATGGTGTGATGTTCTGCTCAGGCCATAATATGAATAAATGTGGGTGGTCCCTCATTTGAATAATGGAAATCCTATGTGGCTCTCTTTAACCGTGTAATCGACACACTCACACACATGTGTATGCATATATGTATATTTCCACCTCGACCAACTTTTGTGGTTACTTAGACATTTAAAACCCCTATTGAAACATTAATACTTTCAAAAGCCCCAACCTTAATAGTTCAAGTCTTAATTAGGAGGTCAGATCCCCCATTTCAGATTCACACCCTGAAATGGCATATTTCAGACTGCGATTCTGCAAAGGCCACACTTTTTAACAAGAGCATGTGAGGGTCAGCTGACGGGAGATTTGAGTCCAGTGTTACAATACTCATTTCAAGTCGAAGGGTGGGTGAGGTACCTAAACCAGATTATCCTTTGAGAAGAATGTGACCCTTTCTGCTTAAGTCCACTGTCGAAGGCCTATGAAGGCCAAAGTCTGTGCTAGAACAAAAACTTATTTTTTTGGTACTGTAAATAATCAGGTTACCTGGAAGTACACTTAACACTCTGTTTTATTAAAAAACAAAACCCATATGTTTTCTTAAACAACGATATATGAGAACCACCAGTGCTCTTATTTACTTTATTCAGCAATCATGTCGAGAAACACATGCTTTATAAAATTGATCTGATCTGTCAGTCTACCATCAATGGAGCTATGAAAACAGAGTAGGTAAAAACATGCTGCTTATTAAAACAAATTTGCTGCATATCATAAGGCAGCCTAGAAGATAAGGTCACACCATGTGGAGCTTATTGAATTTCACTCTTCAATTTTCCCCGCTTTTCTCGGTTTCCTCGCTCCCTGATTCTCTTGATTTTCGTGTTCCTAGGTCTGCGGGTAGCCATGGACGGAGTGTTAGTCTGTAGAAGGGGAAACATTGATGCCGTATTTATCTCAGGATCCTTCAACTGAAACGCAGTGTCCTTTTCCATCATGAGGGGGGTTGTGTCTGCAACGTCAGGCAAAACCACTTCATAGCAGATTTTCATTACACGCCTTCCACTTCTTCCCTTGGTGTCCTTCAAACTTTGTTGTCCGTTTTTTGTTGATGATGATGTGAAGCTTTCAAGTCGGTCCAACCCCAGTCTCTCAGGCATGTCAGTTGGCCCGACAGTCGCAGAACTTGTGAACAATAGAAGATCCTGAGAGCTGATAACATGAGGGGGTTCTTCTGTAGAGGAAGCAATGATTTTCCTCATTCTTTTTCTTCCTTCTCTCTGCCTTGAACTTGGCCTTCTGGTTCTAACAATGGGTGTTTTTTTGTGTAGTGACTACAAGTCCCTTTTCTTCAGTGTACTGTGTACTTTGGATCACCTCTTTTCTTACGGTATCACTGGGACTTCCGGATGTTGGCGTTATGAGGGTAACGCCTTCGGTCGGACTCGTTGAGAGCGTTTCTTTCTTGAAATAAGGTTGGGTGACTTCTGTGGACGGATTGTTTTTTCTTTGCTTTTTTTTCCCGCCTCTTTGTCTGAGCTTAGCTCTGATCTTATCACGGACAGCTATGTGAGCTGCAGGAGAGGAAGAGGCTAACTCTGTGTCGTTTGCTTGCCTGTACTCTACAATCTCTGGTTCTTTATCTGGCTTTATTGAAGTGGTAATGCCAACAACATCCTTATTATCACTCAATGTCCTCTGAGGATCATCTCTCATCATCTTATTGGAAAGCGGCCCGTTTCCTACAGAGTCTAGCTCGGTGTTCATGAAATTGTTTTCTTTAATGCTAAACCGATTCATCTTCGCTGATTCCTCCATGAAGTTGTTCTTACCCATGACCTCTTCTGTTTGGCCGGTCGGCGGTGGCGCGGCGGCCGTTCCTTCATCGACCTTTAGCACGGCGTCAAGTTTTTTATTCTTCTTCCTTCCTTTACCCTTCCCTCTTTTCTTCTTGTTCTCTTTTTTCTTTTTCCCGGAATTTTTCTTCTTCTTCTTCTCTGACGCCTGAGTTTCTCCTTTAGCTGTATCCGTGGACGAGCTTTGCGAGGTGGAGACTGTGGCGAGGACTTTAATGAAATCCTCGGCAGCTGTCACCACATTTGTAAGTGAGGGCTCCTCCGGGGTGGCGGTCTTTGATTCAGAGAATGTCGACTGTGTCGTACTTTCAGTCTTGTTCTGCTTTTCTTCATCTGACTGTTTCTCCTCATGAGGAGCGATAGACAATACGTCAATGACATCAATCCCACCGAAATCATATGGGATCGATTCTTTAATCACTGCAACGGGAACTCTGTCATACTTTTTACACCTTTATGATGGAGAAAAGAGTAAAAATTGCATTAATTTGGCTGCTGGAGAGAGCATTAAGAAGAATTTTAAATTCATGGAATTTGATACTTACATCCCATACCAATGACGCTCAACACACTGCTCTTCAAATGAGAATTCAAAGCAAGGCGCTTCGATCACATTAAAGAAAGCCTGTCCGACCACTCGGGATGAAGTGTCGTTTACAAGTCTTAGGCATTCCTTTAAGCTGTAAGCACATATAAATATTGATTTTTGAGCATTTTCACATTAAGATAATGCAGCAGTAAATCTCACGTTTAAACAAAATTTTCATTTGAAAACATACAAAAGAAAGCAATCATTAATTTGATTTTATTTTATGCCTGATTTAACCCTTAAATTTAGTTTTGTTGGTGTAATGTTGATTGTAATATATAAATTGGCGTTGAATAACATTGAGTTAATTTAACTTAAGTTATTTGAACATTTTAGGTTAACATTTATTTCACTGTAGGTAGTAACATCATCAAGATTTTAGGTTAAAATGTATAATTTTGCATAAGTGTCCAGTTTTTTTTAAATAATTTGAATCACCTTTTAGCCTTAACATTATAGTTAAAAAAAAACATTTCCATGTCTCAATAAAAATTACAAGTAAGCAATAGTAAGATAGTTTTTTTTTTAATTAAAGTAGTTTTAAAAGAAGTATAGCATGCATGCTGCAGGACAGTGCTGTCAGCTCAAACTTGCATCTCGTGGAGCACATTAAACTTACTCATTGTCGCAGTCGCAGTGGCTAAGGGAGTGCCATTTAAAGTTGGTGTATCCATAGTTGGAGGAGAATGCATGAATGATGTATGGGCAGTGATCATGGACGCGGCAACATTTGTCCGTCTCTTCGAATTCGCCTGGAGGTAAAAATGACATGCACTATTACAAAATGGCTAAACACCTGCTTACAGTCTGAAAATTAAAATCTCTACACATTACACAAGTAAGTGAATTAGAATCAACTCACCTAACTGGTCATAACGATCCGCGATGTTTCCTGCACCACACCAAAGTGTCCCGGGATAAGTGAAGCCTCGCTTGGTTCTCGTCTTTTTTTTGTTCGCTCCATCAGAGTTCGACTCTTTTGCTTGTTTTGTTTTCGCGATCACGTTTCTGTCGCCTTTTGATTTCAACTTGTTACAGTTCGCCTTCGCTTCGGACACCCCAGTCAAACTCATCTTTAAATCGGAGCTCATTTGGTTTCTTAGACCAAGTCTGCAAACATGCATGAAGGATTTAACTTGCATTTCGTTTTGGATCACAGAGCAGTCGACCAGGCTGCCCTCGGAGTCATGCACAGAGCGAACCTCTTCAGCTCCATCGGTAACCTGGTGAAGGTGATACACTCCGACAACTGAACTTTTGGCGCAAAGAGTGTTGTTGAGCATGTAAAATAGCTCTTTGCTCTCTTTTTCGGAATCTAAAGATTGGCTTAAGAATTCGCCTTTAACAAAGTTCCTGTCTAGATAAGACAGGAACACGAAAAACACGGACCACATCGCGGCGGGCGGCACTTCAGCACCACGGAGACTCAGACAGCACCTTGCCCTCTTCTGTTCAGCGAGGACCGGCTTCTTCTTGTCTGCCGCCCGCGGGGATTCATATATTACCGGTCAATAATGGGAGGGGTCTGTCATTTAATTAACCCTTTCCTCCTCCAATGAACTTGAATAGCCTGCACATGTGCATCTGTTTCCTCCTCCTTTCGTCTCTGTGGCAAGTGAACAATGATTGCCCATTTTTATGCAAAAACCTTTTATATTTGCAAAAGGCAAATTCGTATTTAGTGTATTTGCGAGAGGGACATGTTGCAAGGCAAAAAAAGAACAGAAGTTTGTTTTGTTTATTTTTTTTAAGTAAATCGATGCTTTGTTGAAACCACATTTTGTGTTAGGCTATTTACTTTTTATTCATTCAATTAAAGGACAAAGATGACATTTCAATTGCAAGCATAAAACAATGCACACGACATGAGAATTACAAGTATTTAAATGACATTTAGACATGGACTCTGCATAGAAATTCCAAACATAATACTCGAGATAGGCTATGTGTTTTCAAACAACCTTTCATTAACCAGTTAATTACAACGCTATAGCGCCTATCGCGTATGCTTGTATGGTCAATAGGCTATCTTATAGTCATTATTTATCACGTCTAAAACGTTTTAATATAATTGAGTGTGCTATAGGTGCGGAAGAATTGGAACATATTGATAGAATGATTGATTTTTGACCTCCTGAAAGTGCACAGAGGTACAAACAATCATATCACATCATATTTGATAGTCATAGCATATTTTTAAATGAAATGCAAAAATCTTTTGAACGCAAGGTTCTTTTTTAATTAACCCGTTTGTTGTGTGCACAAGCATCATTATAATGCAATCCCAATGAATGAAGGGTGTAATGGATATCTGTGTTTTGACCGCAAGTAACCCCATCGCTCTCCACACCTCGAGATTTACTTTGGTGACGCAGCAAGGAGGAGGTTCCATTTGGCGCTTTCCATAGTAACAAGAGATGGGGTGATTCTTCCGACCCAACGAGATTGGGCATTCTAGTTGCACAAAAGGAATGGGTAGTGACCTAATTTGGAACAGTGGGCTTTTTCAATGCAGACCAATGAAGATCTCTACGCAGTTATTGAACATCAGTCAGTCAGTCTTTTCCTATGGTTACATTGATCTTAACTTTGGGACTTTAATGGTCGCAGGCGCCAGCAAAATGGGGGGGGAAAGAGTAATTTAGAAGAGAATGCACGTTTGTACATGGCAATAGATTTGCAATTATACATGGCTGCTGCGATCAAGCAGTTAAATATTTAGTTTTCCAGTGCTGTGTTTTGTTTATTTAAAAAATATAAGAAATAAAGGAAAGAACAAATAAATATTATGATTTAAATTCTCTGAGATTCGATTTTTGCAGAAATATGTTACTATATTAGTTAGCCTATACTTTTTATAATTCAAACAACAAACCAAGAAAATAATAATAAGGATTTTGGTATGAGCAAGCCAAAATGCAAAAATATTTATGGTCGGCTTTCAAAGAGCTCCCACTGTTGGAATGGACAAGCCCACAGTGGGCTTTGGCAAGGAAATTGGATTGGTGGGGGTGGAAACAAATGATGTAAAATCAGCAGAGGCAACATGCGACATTGTTGGAAAATCCGCACGGTGTATTATTAATTTAATTCTCATTAAAGACATTTGCCAAGATTTTAATCACTGCGTGTTTCACATACCTGACGAATTGCTATTTCATCAAAACTCACTGTGCAATTTCGAAACACCACATTTTCTTTCATATTTATGATACAGTAGCACATTTCTCTCATTTCTTGCAGCATATAAATCTAAAAAGTTGCCGGTTAAAGTGAAAACACATGAGATAAATTCTAATAGCCTATACGAGGGCGTTATGTAAATCTCTGCAGAATATATATTAAAGACCATACTCAATTGCATACAATTGTCCATAGCATAATAATTTCGATCTTTTGTGGATTGTGTGGATGTAATCTACCTGCAAAATGAGGTCCAATTCATTGGAATCAGGCGCCTCCTGGCACCTTTCACAATAAAGATGCTTAGCCGTCTGATTAGGATATTGCTTATGGATTTTACAACCCACCAATATCGAAAATCTTAAATCTTGTAATAAGTTCATTGCAATTTTTCAAACAATTTACACCAATATAGCGCATGCTAATAAATTCTTAAATCTCGTATGTTAGAAATGATATAAAATAATAATAATATTGAAATGAATCAAAAAGAAATATGATGTTTTAGCTGGATGTAGCCTACTGCTTCATCTGTACGGTCTGTAGGCCTACTGTTACATCATTAGGAGTCGTCAATAAAATAAGGGGAAAACAGATAAAAAATAATAGGAAACATGTTACAAAAAAACATCAAATACTTTGGTGAATAGTTCATTGATTATTTGAAGCCACTATCCCACAGTATTAACCTATTTCTGCTTATCTTCACTAGGCTATTATTTATTTCATTTCTGACTTTCCACTGCTGAAGAACTAGTCACGTCTTTTTTCTACAAGAATAACTATTGTTTGAGGAGTCTTATTTTGTTAAGAGCGTATGGTGATCTGAATCTGTTAGGTAGCCTATATTTTTGCTTGGCTCATGTGCTTTATCACCGCAGTGACAGGGTGTCAGCCTCACTACTTTAGGACCTCGGCTGAAATCGCGGAGGGATATCATTTCTTCTTCATGAAGCACTCCGGTGCAGGGGTCGCAACACAAGTGAGAAGGCGGATTGATATCCTGATATGAAAGGAGCATTCAATCCGATTGGCCATATGCGTCAGTATAGAGCAACTAAGGAATGTATTGGGCATTTTCTATTTAAAACACATCCTAAATGTATGGGTCCATAATTGTATTTATTTATTTATGGCTAATAGTTATTTTATTAACCATATAAGAAACATTGCGCAGGAACAATCCACTTGCCGCCTAGCTACCCAGAGACAGCTTAACCCCGTCAGACCTAGGTCAGACCCTGCGGTCATTGGAATGGACATCACGTGGCTTTTGGTTTAAAACCTAACCAATAAAATGTTATGTTTTTATTATATGAGTAATGCCTGGTCACTGATTGGTGTCTGATCAACCAATCACCAGACAGGCATGGCTAACCAACTATAGGGAGGAAGCCCCTTTTTAATCTTTTACATTCAGATTTATGTTCATGTTAGCCTCATTAACTTGCACCGGTTATAAACTTAATATTATCAAGTATTCAAAGTTATTTTAAAGATCTTTCAGAGTTGCAGAACAGGTTCGCATCGCAATGGACATCATCAGGTGTAGCAGCGGGAACCTCACAAATTAGTTTGCAAGGTTGTGAAATTTGTGCAAGCCTTTCAAAGCTACAAATTCTAATGTTGATGTTTTATGAACATTAATGTTAATTCATTCAATATTAATATTATTTTATTTATATCTTTAAATTGACCATAAACTGTCCATAAAATTTTCATTGGTTTTAGTGAGAAACAGCCACAGTGGAGGTGAGATAAATTAATACAGCAACACACACACACACACTCACACACCCTCTGCTCATGTCTGGATGCTATAATGCACACAAACAACCAGCAAGTACATAAACTCAACCACATACTGTAACATGGACTGAATCACGATGATGGATTCCACTAAGCTCAGCAAAGCTTTTAAACTTTCGGACTTCTTCGTGTAAATCACAGGCCAAACACAGATGAGTCTTTACCGAGTTTTCACATTAGTTGCCTTGCAGATGCTAAACAGAAACACCTTTAGGTTCCTTGGTGATTTCAAAAGATCTCCCCTTTCAACCCACTAACCCCATGCTAGGCACAGGAGAATGTAAGGTGGTACCAATACATGTCAAGTTATATCCCAACATGTAGGTTATATGGTATATTCCTGTGTCCCCATGTTATATTAGCTTATTATGATTCTTTAGTTAGGGCAATATTAAATGCTTACCTTGATGTGAGACTGTAGGAGATATACATCCATTTTATTTATTAAAACCATTTATTATGTCCACGCTTGATTCTCTGTTGCTGCTCATAAGACCAAAAGTCATTTTAAATGTTTGATTCTTGTTACAAGATTTTGTACTGTTATAATACAGGAGATTATTCTTCGTGGCCAGAAGAATAATCTTTCTTAAGAGTCGATGAGAAGAGTGTACAGTCGGTTCGGTGGAAGAACAGGTCAGTCGATTTGAAAATAATTCTGTAAATTAATTTAGTAAAATTCATTCTGAAAGCTGATCTATCCTATATATATTCATAATTAATTATAATCCGATGTAATTAATTTTGTACATATATGCACACATACATGGGCGTTGTATTAGCCTTTGTTTTAATTTTTTATAATTGATCATAGAGCGTTATGATTTATTTTATATATTTCTCTTTTGAGCTAATTTGCTATACAAATACATACAGTCATGCTCAGAATTAATGGTACCCCATGGTAAATATGATAAAAAATGGCTGTAAAAAATAAATCTGCATCGTTTATCCTTTTGATCTTTCATTCAAAGAATTGGCAAAATCCTAACCTTCCATTGAAGTAAAAGATTTGAAAGTGGGGGGGAAATCACATTATAAAATAAATGTTTTTCTCCAAAACACGTTGGCCACAATTATTCATACCCTTTTATTAAATACCTTTTTGCAATCTCCTTTTGCCAAGATAGCTGCTCTGAGTTTTCTCCTATAATGCCTGATGAGTTTGGAGAACACCTGACAAGAGATCAGAGACATTCCTGCATACAGAGTCTCTCCAGATCCTTCAGATTCCCAGATCCATGTTGGTGCTTCTTCTCTTCACTTCAACCCACTCATTTTCTATATGGTTCAGGTCAGGGAACTGGGACGGTCATGGCAGAAGCTTCATTTTGTGCCCCCTAACACATTTTTGTGTTGATTTTGATGTTTGTTTTGGATCGTTGTCCTGATGGAAGATCCAACCACGGCCCATTATAAGATTTCTAGCAGAAGGCCTCAGGTTTTGATTTTTTATCTGTTGATATTTGATAGAATCCACGATGCCATGTGTCTGAATAAGAAGTCCAGGACCTCCAGCAGAAAAATAGGCCCACAACATTAAAAATCCAACGGTATATTAAATTGTACACATGGGGTACTTTTTATCCTTGTGTGCACCAAACCCATCTAGTGTGTTTGCTGCCAAAAAGCTCTTTTTTCAGTTTCATCTGACCACAGAAGCCTGTGCCGTTTGAAGATCCAGTCGTGTCTGACCACTGAATATGCTGGAGTTTGTTTTTGGATGAGCGAGGAGCATTTTTCTTAAATCCTTCCCAAACAACATGTGGTGATGTAGGGGTTGTTTGATTTTTTTAATAGGCTTTCTGACCCCAAGACTCAACTAATCTCTGCAATTCTCCATCTGTGATCCTTGAAGAGTCTTTGGCCACTCAAACTTTCATCCTCACTGTCCATTAAGAAAATATAGACACACGTCCTCTTCCTGGCAAAATCGTAACATATTTAGTTGATTATAACTTCTTAATTATTGCCCTGATGATCAAAATGGGATTTTTCAATTCTTTAGCTATTTTCTTACATCCACTTTCTATTTTGTGATGCTCAACAATCTTTAGATGCACATCAGAACCATGTTCTGTGGTTTTATTCATTGTGATGTATGATTAAGGGAATTTGGCCTTTGTGCTTCCTCATATTTAAACTCCTGTAACACAAGAAGTCATAGCTGGACAGTTTCATGTTCCTAGTCACCCTGGTGTGCTAAAAAAGGTAAATATTAATGGGAATATACTTCATAGATATTTTATTCATAAAAAATTCTAGGGGTGCCAACAATTATGGCCAGCGTGTTTTGGAGAAAAATATTTATTTTATAATGTGATTTCCCCCCCACTTTCAATTCTTTTACTTCAATGAAAGGATAGAATTTTACCAATTTTTGAATGAAAGATCAAAAGGATAAACGATGCAGATTTATTTTTTATAGCCATTTTTTATCATTTTTACCAGGGGTACCATTAATTCTGAGCACGACTGTATAGCCTACACATACTCAGATTCACCCACTGCAACCCACAAAACTTTATGCTTCTTTTTTTTCTACATTCTTATTGCATAGAGTATGTGTTATTTTCAAAATCTTCAACACTATTTCAACACTAGTTCATAACTATGGATAATAAATAATAATAATAATAATATTTGTATGTTGCTTCAGTCGTGGTGTCCATTGTGGACATGTAGAACATCAAATAAAAATATTTCTTGGCAAATTGTTTTGTTTAGATTCATTTCTACTTTGAAGAAGAAAAGTTATGAGTTGTATGCAAAGTGACCCATGCACATTTTGTTTTCAACCACAAAAAAATGTATCCAATTGACTCATGAAGCCGCATTAAGATCTCCATATCTCTGGGATTGAACCATACAGTGCCTTAAAATGAAGATACCACAAGAAATGTTTATTAAAAAAACAAAATATAAAAGAATATTAAGATATCTTTAATACTCCTTGAGTTACAGGCATGCAAACTTGGGTCAAAAAACACAAGTGCTTTTTCCCATTTTGAAAGGTCACCGTTGGCATATAATACAACAAAGATTGCTAAAGTCAAAAGATTTAACTATAGACCTACCAATCCCTGAGTATAAGTAAAATAATGATGCCCGCATCTTTTTAAATCCATTTACCCTCTGTCATTTGGCTCCAAAATGTAATTTTGACCCCACTCTACAAAAATAGGTGATTACTCAGTCGATATTGTGATAGAAATATTTCATGTGATGGCCTTGGAAGTGGTCAAAGGGGTATTTTCAACATGAAATGTACAGAAAAATGTAGGCTAAGGATGCTCAGTCAAATCCACAAATCACAGAAGAAGACTTGAGTGACATTGATTTTAACTCGGCTGTAAGATTTAAAAGTGCATGTATCTTTCTGTTTAATAGTCTTTCTTGGATGTTGCGACCAGAGAGCTCCTGGCTGCGATTAAAACTTTATTCCAAAGAGCAACTTGAGAGTCGTGTCAGGTATATGCTGCGCAGCTGAGGAATAGAAGTAGCCTACTAAAGAGTCTTGTTCTTAAGGCTGTAATACTCTGAGTTAGTATTAATGATCCTGTGTCGGACCAGCGTTCACTCTCTGTGTCAGAGTTTATAGATTCTGAAGACCTGGTGCTCACGTGTGGTTTGAGGTAGTGATAGTAGCTTATTGATGGGACGCCGTCACCATTCTTCAGGGAAGTATTAGATTGTGTTGTAAGTATTCGGGAAGGGAATTACCTTAAGGTACTGTGGTATATTATTTTATTATATTAACAACTGAAAGTGGTGAAGAAGTCAGATAAGTAGGTTGTATTCGTACTGAGAATTTCCACAACGATATACATCCATTACATTTAATATTTTGGCTTTCATCACTATTTATGTTGGTTTTCCTTCAGAAAAAAATATTCAAAAATTTGAGCCAGGGAGGTGTCCGAAATTTGGTTGATTTGATATGTCAGGGTATATGCAGGAATCTTGAAGTTAATTTTAATACCTTTTCAAGACTTTTTCAAGACCTTCTCAATATTTTTTAATACCTCACCGCCACTTCAAGCTGTAACCATTTTTACATCAGTGATACTTTTAACTTAACAGTTTTAGTTCGTTTGTAATACGTTTGTAATTTTTTTTTTTCCCGCCCTGGGAAAATCCCGCCCTGCAACCGATTTCATTGGTTTAGGTTACAGTGACGGGTAGGTTTAGGGATCAGTGTTGGGTGTAGGCAATCAGTACAGTGATTGACATGACAGAGAGGCAATTTACGAACGCACCCAAAATAGCCTAGTTTTTTATGTACCTAGTTTTTTATGTACCCGTTCGTTTTTTTCTATATTCACACACTTTTACGATGTTTTTGGGACTCAAACTGTTGGACAGCTAATTCAGAAAAAATACTTTCAAAATTTAAGACTTTATAAACCCGTGATAAGACTTTTTAATACTTTTTAAGGGTCTTAATTTTCCCAAAATTGATTTATCACCTTTTAATACTTTTCAAGACTCCGCGGATACCCTGCATGTAATGACCCATTGTTGTGAGTTATCAAACAGTCACATTTACAGTTAGGCTAAAGTTTGCTATCATAGTTCTCATTGGATAATTTTAGGATATCCCACTAGAAATATAAGAGGACAAAAACAATAAAAAAATGTTGTGTTATAAAAAGTTTTAACAGTAATCGTCGTAACTTGGGGGGAAAACAGGTATGGAAGATTTTCTCATTACCTCATATTTACTAAAATGGTGAATGTCTAAGTAATCTTTTACACGGAGTACAAACACTGCCCAGTGCCTGTGAGTCTGGTTTGGAGCTAATGGATTACTCTAGAAGAGACATGCAAACGCCCCCTTTAGATTAGTCAATCTTGACACCAAATAGGCTACACACCGTTGCCAGGGTGAGTTTTAAGAAGTCTATTTGTCTTTCCAGAATGGATGTTTAAGCAGGTCCCCAAAAGAGAGAATACGGCTGGTACTTGTCTCTTATGGCACCAAACACACCAAAGTTTGCATGGCTTGATTCATCAAGACTCTATTGCAAATCACAGGTAAACAATCGCTCCTGTTGCATGCAAAACTTATAGTGTACAATGTTGAAACTTTGTATCTTGAAGTCTGGAAGCTAAAGTAAGCATTGCAAGAATGTGATTGACAACCATGGGCTTTATTGTTTAAAGTCTCTGATCTCTGTTTTCTGTTACTCCTGGCTGATCCAGGCACTGTCAGATTGTGTAAAAGATCTTCTAAAACCATTTAAGAATGAGACCATTGACCTGGTGGCTGGAATAGATGCCATGGGCTTCATCCTCGGTATAAAACTTTCTCTTTTAGCTGATTTGGGGTAAGACAGACTCGAGAGATGAGCTCAGTTCACATGTTGCAGGAAAAGTTAATATAACTCAAATAAGCTAAATATAGAGTGGGATATACTCCACGGCCTGACTTAATGAAATGTATTTACTAGCCTGCCTATTTAATCACTAGTTTGAGATGAATTAATAACTGAAAAACAGTTTACTTTTATTTTTAACTTTCTCCTCCAATTTCATGGTCAGCTGTAGCCATGACTTTAGGAAAAGGATTTTTGGCCATTCGAAAAGCAGGACACTTGTGTGTTGAAACTCGCACTCTACAGCGACTACTCTAGACGAGAGAAACGCATGGAAGTGCGTGTTGATGTGTTAAAGCCAGATACTGATGTACGTTAACTCGTAAATGTCACTGTAATGCCACTCTTAAAAATAAAGATTCCAATAGGGGTTTTCGCAGCAATCCCAAGGAAGAACCATTTTTAGTTCCTCAAAGAACCTTTCAGTGAACAACAGTTCCTTAAAGGGATACTCTACTGGTTTTTCATATTAAAACTATGTTATTCTCTGAACTAAGACGAGTTGATACATACCTCTCTCGTCTCAGTGCGTGCACTAAATCGCTGTCTTGCCGCGAGCCTTTGTTAGATCTTATCTCAGCCCTGTTCATTCAATACGTGCCAAGAAGAGAAGCGACCAAACACCTCCACGTTTTCCCTATTTAAATACAGTTACTAGAGTAGTGTAACTCGACCAAGAACGGTGACGCAAACTAAAACGTTGCGATTTTCTAAGCGTGTAAAATGGATAAACTATATTGTATGGCAGAATACCATAGCAAGTGCTTGGGAGCACTTCGACTCGGCGCAGTAATATCATCTCTCGTGAAAAGTCCGCTCCCGTTGAAATGAGAGGGAGGAGGAGAGGGAGCGAGTCGAGACTGAGACGAGAGAGGTATGTATCAACTCGTCTTAGTTAAGGGAATAACATAGTTTAATATGAAAAACCAGTAGAGTATCCCTTTAAAAGAACCATTTTCTTAGTTTGAAGAACATTTTAATAATCTAAAGAACCTTTTTCCAATATAAAGGTTCTACATGGAACCTTCAATGCCAATAAAGACCTTTACTTTCAAGTCTGGTTGATAACAGAAACAGAAAAATCAAATTAGTTATATTTTTAAATACAATGTTTGCAGTGTTATAGAAATTATCAATCAGCTTTGCTGTCCTATTTTACTATAATTCCATTGAACTACATAATAACTGCAGAACTGTATTCAACCATTTTTCCATCATGACATCTGGTTCTATAACAATAAAGTATGAAATTCTGAGATGTGATATAACCTTTAATCTAACTTTCTAACTTTATTACTAACTTTAAAATGGTAAAAAATCAATAATGATGAATTTAATGTAAATGAAACATTAATTAAACAGTATTAATATAGTGTTTTTGCAGGTTTTATGAAGATGAATTTAGGAATTAGGAAAAGTCCTTTTTAAGACCAATTGTAAAAATGTAAAGAATAAATTGAAGGGAAAACAATATGTCAATATGTTCCTTAAATGTAAATGTCAAAGGAGAAACACAATGAGTAAAAAGCATAAACTCGCTTAAAGGGATACTCCATTTTTTTTGGAAATAGGCTCATTTTACAACTCCCCCAGAGTTAAACAGTTTTACCGTTTTTGAATCCATTCAGCCGATTTTTTTTGATATTTAGAAGAATATCAGTAACCGGACAGTTTCTGGTCTCATCGACTTCCATAGTAGGAAAAAAATATATACTATGGGAGTCAATGAGACCAGAAACTGTCTGCTTACTGATATTCTTCTAAATATCAGAAAATCGGCTGAATGGATTTGAAAACGGTAAAACTCAACTGTTTTACAGGGGAGTTGTAAAATGAGCCTATTTCCAAAAAAAGTGGAGTATCCCTTTAATTTTGATCAATTTTTCAAGACTTAATTTTGCATTTGTATCTCAAGTAAATGAATCTTGATTTAAAGATGTTTAGATATTTGTATTGGAAACATGATATAAATGCTGAGGAATATATTCATTTTTTGCCATGCATGCAACATTTAATGGCATGGCATTATAAACTCTGATTTAAGAAATCTTTAAGGCTTTCATTTTTGTAAGGGTGAATTAAGACCCGTGCAGAAACCCTGCAACATGACAATACAGTTAATATTAGGACTTTTGGAAAAAAAAAAAACCTCTTTTATTTACTGTGAGAGGTTTTTAAAATAAATGAACGGCTCATTTAAGAAAAAGGAAAAGCATTTTATTTAGAATAAAAATGTCAATCACAGAAAAACACGTATACATGTCATGCCCTAATACTTATAAGTCTTTACAGCAAAATTCATTTCGAAGCTATATGAATGAATTCCAATATAACTTCAAGATAAAGTACCCTTTTAATAAACAGGATTCTTTATATAGAAAAATACAGTTATCACTGTTTATTGTTTTTTTGTGCAACTCATGCATGATCCTCTTGTGTACCTTTTAAAATCACTGCTGACGGTAAAGCAAAAATATGAAATAAAAAATGTCTTTGTAATTAACACAATATAATAATTACTCACTAATAACTAGTATGCATAACTTGTGCATTGAAGTCTTGGTAAAACAGAATACCGCCTTTGCCACAAAAAATGCAAACCTCAGGTTGTCCAACAAAGGAATGTTTTCTTTTATCCAGCGGATATTCAGTTACACCCTATGAATAATAAACCACACTGTTGTGGTTGTCCATTCCACTTTTTATATTCTCCCTATGCACGTACATGTAAGTTTGCGTGCATGATTTGCTTTGGTACCCTATTTTTTGGTGCAAATGTTTGCATTTTCACAATCTCAGTCTTTACTGACAACAGTTAGGCTGTTTCTTCTTGGAAGTTGCATACAGGTTTTTTGAGTTGCTGTTGATTTCTGTGTGGATAAAACAAAGTTTACATGTTTTATTTAAATGTACTATTCATCAGTCCACTTTGTTCTACAGAAAACCATTGTTTCATAACCTTTTATAACGATGTAATAACCTTTTCATCCTTTGAAATGACTTTCTTTAATAAATTCAGGCAACCAATAATGTCATTGCTAACTTTTCATGATGCAATCAAATTCCATGGATATAAAAATCGTATTGTACGGTGGCCCAGTAGTGCACAATACAACAAAATTTAAAAAGCAAACATAAGTTCACAACACAACGAAATTAAGCCACGACACAACAAAATTATTTCACAACACAAAGGAAAATAATAGCGATAAAGTTAGTTTTCCTTGCCATTGTTCTATAGAGTCAGAAATATATCAACACCACGATTAGTTTTAACAGTATGTACCTAGCCATTGTAAATCGACATTTATTAATTCAAAATCACATACGTGCAACATAGCTGCATATCTACACTCTAGAATGCTTTGACGCACTAGCACAGCGCATCTTGCATTCCTTCAAGTTATTAAAACGTATAATTTGTATACATCAAGATTGCTTTTAACATCCAAAAACATACATGTTCAATCCGAAGCTTGATTATATTAGTAGTAGACCGACTTACTACAGCTGACTTTTTTCCAATACCTACCTTCATGTATTTACAGTAAACAATATTTTTTAGGAAATTTCTGTAATATGAATTTTTATATTCATGTTTCAAATGTTGTAGTTCCTATTAACCAGACTGACTAACAACAAGTGAAATTATGCCAATAGCTCCCTAAATGCACAGTACACAATTAGTTTTTTTATAAAAACATTAGGCCTACTGTAATTCACCTAAAGGTTTATTGTTTCATGTCCCAAAGCTTGTGGTAGGTTCCCAGTGACCAGCCTGACTTATTACAGGTGAAATTGTGCCAATGCCCTTCCTGTAATTCTGCAATTCACCAATGGTTTTTATTTTATTATAAATTATAATAAAATTATACGTTTTAACCACTTGTGGAATTGCCAGACGTTCCCTTGGGATCATGCGCTGTGGTAGCGCGTCAAAGCATTCTCGAGTATAAATACGCAGCTATATTCATGTAGGTGATTTTAAGTATATTTTATGTCGATATACAATGGTTACATACTGTTAAAACTAATCGTGGTATTGATATATTAAGACTGTCGACTCTATAGTACAATGGCAAGGAAAACTAACTTTATCGCGCTCCGAGAGCCCCTCGTAGCGTGTTTGCGGGGGAGTCATCTTTCATTTCCGTTTGTGGTTTGTAGGTTTTTTATATATCCGTTGTGTTGTACATTTTCCTGTTGGTCCGTTGTGCTCATTTCTTGTGTTGTGGCTCTTTCATTGTGTTGAGCTTAATTTCGTTGTGTTGTGAACTTATGTTTGCTTTTTAAATTTCGTTGTGTTGTGCAATACTGGACCAACGTATTATTGTACTTACGAACAACTTCCCCAATCCGTCTGGATCCACTTTTCTCCAGTTCTGCCAGTACATTGGCCTCAAATGTTAAAGACGCCACTCTGAAGAAAAACTCTCTCACATTTTCCCCTACAGTCACAAAAACAATAATTTAACAACATTAACAGTGGCAAAGCTGATCTAAGGTTTCCCAAATACTTAATATGACTGCAAAATTGAAACTGCAGATCTCATTAAAATATACTACTCTATAGTTTTGTCTCTAGTTAAGAACTTACCAGACAAAGCGGACAGAGCCCAGTACTCTGCTTTCATCTGATCTGCCAGTTTAATGGCATCCTGCTCAATTAGTGTATACTGTGCAGGAGACTGCAGGAAAGACACATTGGTTTGACATAAATATACACATATTATGCATGGCCTTGAACTTTAATATAAAACATATTTACTGAGTCATATATGTAACTTATTTATAATTATGAATTATAAAATAATAATACAGTAATGTTGATATAAAATAAAAATGGTCACTCACACTCAGATCTTTCTTCGTGCCAACCAAGAAAAGCAATACATTTGTAGGATCATTCTCTTTCATTGCATCCTCTAGCCATTGCCTTTAGAAGAGGATGATACATTTCAATGTGTGAGCAAGAATGAAATGGAAAAAATCATATTTTCTTCCCTATTGTGATGTATATCCAAGTGATACCGCATCGTAAACTAGAAGAAATGAAGGGCGGGACTTGATTTTGTCCTTTGGGCATTGATTGGATCGTGGTCGTTTTCTAATTGCTGTGATATCATGTGAGTGACAGATTGCTGGAGGTGAGGGATTATTGATCAACCCTCACACTGGTGAAAACCTCATCAGAAAAGAAATATTGTTGCGAGGGGAAGGAGACGTTAATGAAGGCATATGAATTTTTAAAAAATACTGAGCACGTGGATCAATCATTTGTAATAAAAGCTGCAATATTTTGAAAAAATAAATAAAATTACCTTGTATGTTCCAGTGAAGCTACATCCGTCAAATCAAACACAATGATTACAGCTGGAAACAGGAAATTAAAAAGAATATTAATTGTTGTATCACAAAATTTAGGGCACAAAAATGTAAATGGGGAAAAAATCATTCATTATTATTACTATAGTAATATATATATTATATCCTAGTCAATCACTAGACCCATTTTAGGAGCGTTTTAGCCCCCCTAACCCCCCCCCCCCCCCCCCCCCCCCATTTAAAATCTGCATCTGTGTAGTTCTTTGTCATAAATGCAGTTTACATAATATGATGCGAGAGCAATTCAAGATGGTTTCTCATCCACTGTAAAATCTGGGCTTATTTATTTATTTATTTTTGGCATGAGACTTTATGACTTTTCCTACTCTTGCTATACTTCGTACTTCAGTGCAATAAAATTGTCTAAAATTTGTTATTGTGCCCCCCTAATACTGAAATCCTAAAATTGCCTGTTACTACCATTAATATTGTTACATTAAATAATGTATTAAAATTGAATAAAAATATTAGTTAAACAATGATATTGTTTGTTTGTATTATTTAATGTTATTTTCTGGTGAACCATTCCTTACCCTGAGCTCCTCTGTAGTATGTAGAGGCAATGCATTTAAATCTCTCCTGTCCTGCAGTGTCCCACCTCAAAAATGAAAACAGAAAATATAGCTCTACAAATAACTTGTTTAGAAATAATTAGGCTGTCATAAGATTTGGGTCAAACTCACAGTTGTAGACTGAAGGGGACCCCAAGAACTTCAAACCTCTCCATCTCAAAGTCCACACCAATGGTGGCCTTGTAATTCTTGTCAAAGACATTTTTGCAAAATCTAAAGAAAAAAAGTTTTAAAAGATTCAAAGGTAACACTTTACAATAAGGTTTCATTATTCATCATTCTACAGCATTTATTAATCTTAGTTCATTTTAACACTTATTAATGCATTATTATAATACATTTGTATTTGTTCACATGAACAAACGATGAACGACTGTATTTTTTATTCATTTAAGTTAACATTGACAAATTTTAATAAATACTGTAATAAATGTATTGCTTTAGTTTTAGTTAATACATTAACTACTGTTAACAAATGAGACATTATTGTAAAGTGTTACCAATTACTATATTCAGCCAAACACTAACTAAAAGCAAGCTGACTGCTTTGACGTAATCAGTTAATTCTGCAACTTTGCTCACCTATTAATCAAACAGGTTTTCCCCACTGCCAGATCACCCACTACAATGACCTTTGAGATTTTAAACCTACTGGACAAAAAGCACAGGATAAAACAATGCTGCGTAAATCACTGATTCAGCCAAACAAAAGATAACTTCTCACCCCACAGTTCCAGTCCTCTGCTGCTGACAGGCCGTCTTCACCTTGCTGTGGAATTCATTCTCTGTGTTCAAAGCAGCGCCTTTGTTGAAGCACTACAATAGGAGTGAATATTAACACTCATTACTTCAGGAAGCACTTGGGGAAATGGGCCAATGTAGGAATGTAAGAACCAGCACTAGCATCAGTGCATTGTGTGTAAAACATGTACCATAGGAAGCTGTCCGATTATGCGGTCTTTTCGTACAGGGGGCAGTACACTCATGATGATGTTCCTGCAGGAGAACCACAAAGTTATGAATCACAGCTTGGCGTTTTGTAACATGGCACACACCATTAAAGAAGGAATGAGTAATGGCTGCTCAGAATGAGGCTCTAGAGAGGCAGACTTGCTAGAATAAGGTAAGTATATTTGTTTTGGTTTAGTTTATGTGTAAATTTGACCGTCAACGAATATGTAGGAACTGATTAGTTTTAAATAGTTGTCTACTTAGTCACTAAATAGCGACATGGGTGATGATGACTCACTAATCTGTATTTCGTTAATCCCAAAGTCAATCTGAGAACAAAGAAAAACACATAATTTTTGACAAAAAGTGTTTGACCTTGTTTGTGGTGCCTCTTTTTTGTCTACTTTTGGTGCAATATGTGTTGTTGCTTATACACTATACAGTCATATAAAGGATATAAGATTTATTAAATACTGTAGTTACTTAATGAGATTTATGACTCATGATGTACATAAACATTCCAAACGTCACATTTTAAAAACAAACGATACATTATTTAATCCATCTTCATCTTCATTCCATCCTTCCAAAATCATATCCGTGCTCCGTAACACTGTTGCTACAAACAAACAAACGTGTGTTTCTTACCTCAGGACGTTACTGTGAATGTAAAGCGCTCTCTTCTTGAGACAAAGAAGTTTGAAATGCTTTTATAAGTTCAATGCAAGAAAAACGAAAAGAAACTAGAGGGAGAGAAATATTCATCTATCGCGAACTGTTTCCAACTTTCTAAAGACAACGGAAGGGTATTCCGTCTCTGACCGACGGAAGCGCTGGGAACTGCATACATACAGATGATCCGTCTCCTCCAATCCCCCGGTCTCTCCTCTCCAAAACCAGGAAAGAGGGATAGCAAACGCCCCCTACAGCCCCAGGGTTATATGTGTCCGCATCCGGCACTATAATACGGTTGTTACCGTGCAGCATCTCGTTTAATAATGTGGTTAACATGTTATTATACATGTTATGATCGGGTTTGGTCATCTGTTTTTAAAGGTAGGCCTTAAACACGCAAACGCTGCAAAATATGCCATATCGATTTTTATTCTTTATTTTTTATTTTTTTAAATGCGTTTAGAAACTTTTTGCACTCAATTCGCATGTTTGTTTTTCATATTTTTTTGTCATCCCTTGCAAAAAGTTCTGGGTTGTAGCCTACCATATTGGTTTTAGGCCTACCCCATTAGCATTCAAAAGTTTGGGGTCAGTAAGATTAAAAATCATTAACATTTTTATTCAGCAAGGATAGTGAAACATTTGATTATTAACATTGATTATAAACATTTGATTATTCAAAAGTGACAGTAAAACATTTTTAATGTAACAAAAGTATATAAATTAACATTAATATATAATAGTAGGCTATAATAGCCGGCTATAGCCTAATATCGATGTTCAGCTTTGCAAAGAAAGATCTATGCATTTTTTGTGTGAATTATGAAATTTATTTAGAATAGAAGTAGGCTATGTGAGCCTATGTGATTAGAATAAATGTTGGAATTATAAACTGCAGCTTAATGTTGTTTTTGTTAGAGAAATGCATTTCTTAGCAAAATGTACAAAATTGTCCCCAGACCTATTTAAGGGTTTCCGCCAAAACCTCTAGCGCCACCATCAGATGGCTAAAAATATAACTTTGCTTATAAATGATTTGTCTGTCCACGATATAGTCCAGCTAATGTGCACGTGTAGAGTAAACAAACAGTCGATGTAGCAATGAAAAATGCGATTGGATCTTTTAATTGCCATATTGATGGTTGCGATTTCTCCCATTGTATACAAGTGGACCGTCTTTCTCTCATGTGAGGTAGGTTACCTGTTCAAGCTAGTAGGCCTTTTCAGTTCTCAAACACTATCAAGCGCTCTAGTGCTCTAGCTCCACCACAATCTAGGTGCACCCTATTATTTACCTGTAGCTGGGCGCCGTGGCTTAGTTGTTTAGTAAACAGGAGATCCTGGGTTCGAATCCCAGCGGTGCCTTATCTCATGAGAATGATCAACAATCCCATTGGGCCAAGTCCGGGATCCCTGCAGCTTGGGATTTTGGGCTGGTTTTTGGAGATGACAGTCGTGCGACTGCATCATAGGTCTGCATTGAACTAAGCTTCATTGTGCAGAGACCCGGGGGACCTGTCATTCCTGCCCACATAGCATGCAAACTGGACAGGCAAAAAGCCCGGAGAAGAACCATCACGTGGCCCTTTTGTAGTAGTGGGCGGGCTCTGTGGCGCAATGGATAGCGCATTGGACTTCTAGGTTGATTGAGGCAATTCAAAGGTTGTGGGTTCGAGTCCCACCAGAGTCGTCGTTTTTGTTATGTTATGTTAACCGGGTTAACCCTTTATAAGTATAATACATAGCGTTGGCAACAGAAACGTTAACACGCTGTGTTCTCAACATATTAATTTAAATAATTTCAAAATGCAATTGTCCGAGAACAGACCAATGAGTTGTAAATGCAAAAAGCAACAAAACATTTTAAGGATTATATAAGTTTAGCATATATTTTTTTTAATGTAGGCTATCAATCAATATAATTATGTAATTTTTTGTAGAGTTAATATGGTTAGATTAATTGATTCCACCACTTTGGAATCAATGGCACTTTTTGTTATCAGCCACAAGAGGGCAGCAAACAGAAAAAAATATCATGGTGGGCTCTTCCTTATCCAACTGAGTAAGTCGGTTACAATGTGGTAGAACTTGAAAGAAGATTTACATTCTCTTTGTTGTACCAATGTCTGGACAATGAAATGAACCGATTGTGATGATCAGATCCTTTATCGATGTAGGCTATAGTGCAGTCTGTATGAGTGGGTGTTACAAACCCTATAGTCTTTTGTTTTAACTATGTTTTGCTGAATAAATGATAGGCCTACCGTTGAGTAATCATACTTCAGAACTTGCAATAGGCTATTAATAATGACTCGGCAATAAAAATTACAATTCTGGATCTTTTTTAGTTAACTTTAAGGTTAATAAGAATTTCCTCTTTTCATCTAATGGATTATGTCTTCAAAACATGTAGGCCTATATATAACCATTTCATTATTTAGTCACATTTGCAGTTTCTAATAGCCTATTGTTCAGTTTCTAATGTTGTTATTCTGACTGTGGAGAACTGAAGCAGAGATGTTTAAATAGTAATTGAATATTTAAATGTCAAGACGTATAACAAATAAAAATACACTTCAAGAGGAAGGCTTCAGCACATTTGAAAAGGTCATTTTGTGAACTTTTCAACTTTCAAACCACTTCTATTTCTGTTAAACCACAGTCTCTTTGCTCTGTTTAGTTATTGCTGGCATGTTTATGAATAAGTACATCAAGATGAAAATTCACAGTGCATGCTTATTTATTCAGATTAATAATGTATATACACCAAGTGTTAATATGGCCAATACTCTAAGATTTTTACATTGTGTTAATTACATAGTCACAGTTTAAGCAAATTTACATGATTTGAATTTTATAAATCAGTTGAGTCTCAAAGTGTGAGGACTGAGAAATTGCTCAGGGCTGATATATATAATGTAGAAATTCTCAGGAAAACGCACCAGTAATTTGCATGACAGGACAGAATAAACCTCCAAGGTTCCTTCACAGCGGTCAGTGTTTTTTCTAGCCCTCCTCCATGCAATCATTCAGGTCAGTTGTGCTCAACCTAAGATTATTTTTATGACCTAGATATTTTAAGGAGATTTTCGTCATATAATACAGCAAAATTATGAACTTTATAAACAAAAGAACCTTAGGCTGAAACTTAGTTTATTGCTGTCTTCACTGTTTTGAAACTATGCTTACCAGCTTGGTTACATATTTGGTTACATATCTGTAATCCAAGTTTGAAATGTTTCATGCACCAGAATGTGTCAGTCAGTGATCAGGAATGTTCAGTGTTTATCTACTCACCGGAACTGCTTTGTAATTTAAGACAACAATATGAGGCGAAAGGACACTGCCGAAACTCATTCTCACAGGCGTTGCCAATTCTTTTAAAACATCTATATCTGTTATAATTCTTTGCAGTACTGATACTTTTACCTTTTTTAAATGCGCTTGGTTAATTTGAAAAGAGGATTTGAAATGAAAGAGTTTCATCTAATATGTGTTTCAACTTTGTCAGCACGAACAGATGACGAAGATGATATCCTGAAACTTGTGAAATGAATCAAACATAATTATTTTATTTGTAGGAACTAAAAATTTTGCTATTCACTTTCAATGTATGCAAAAGAGCAAACAATGGTCCTGTATGTGCTCCTGAGATTTAAACGCATCTAACTGAGGTCTAAATCACTTCCTACGGCCAAAAAGGCCAGGAGGTTACAATAAAGATGCCAAAAAATATTTTGTGGGCACTTTATCTCAGCTGTAGGCCATTAAATCACCAGTGAACAATCTTCTTATTGAGAATCAAGTGACACCATAATAGTAAGGCTGTGTAAAGGCAGTCCACTGATCATGATTTTACCTGTGGTGTTGAGAAGAATATGTGATTCAACCCCTTTAAAGATCTGGTCTTGATAGGCCAAACACATGAAGCCAGTTAGATGCTGAAGGAAGAAGTTACAGACAGAACTTGTCTTGAGAATTACAAATTCCCGACAGTAAACTGATGCCCCGTCCAATTTTGATGACTTCAAGTGCTTGCACTACTTCTGGTACGAAGAACAAATGGATTTGCAATGGTTGCTTTGTCATGTCCAGTGTGGGCAGCTTCTAGCTGTTGTGGTGCGATGGCATATCTGATGTAGAAATGGTGTTAGACATCAGAATTGTTTGTTCAGCATCAAAGCCTGATTGCTAGCCAACAGGGAACATACTCAGAACTTCCCTAGCGTTCTGGCAAGGTTCTTTCAAACTTATGAACAATCGTTCTTCCAGTAATGTAAACATAACCTTTGTTAAATGTTACCTGTTCTTTAAAAGACCAGGCACAAAATCACGCTCAAGAACGTTTTCATTCAGTGTACCTCGCTGGTGGAACGATCTTCCCAACCCTCCAAAAAATTATATTTCACAATCCATATTCCTTTGTCGCTCTATCTTAATCCCTCCCCATAGCTTTTACTATCCTGGGATACATTTCCCAAAAGCATTGTGAGCCCAAATTGATCGTGAAGATGAAGGCATATTAATGATCTTCCTGCACTGACACCATTATATGAGAACTGAACTGAGACGATGACATCACTTTTATCTCCAAAGCGGCTATATACATAAATTAACTAAATTAATAACTTTTTTACAACAAAAATGAACCATCACTGAATTTAATTAAGCTGGACTATGATGCTGTTTTCTTCTTTCTTCATTATTTTCCTGTTATCACTGTAAAGCGGCTTTGAAACAATCTGTAGGCTTATTGTAAACTGACTTGACCATTGTCACCAATGTTCTCAACGATCAACTTAGCTCACAAACACAGTCCTGTGCGACGGCTGAAACTACAAGCACTTCTCGTGTTTATTGCCTCTTTTAAGATGAATCGCTTGTTGTTTCCTAAATTGTTCGCCGCTTTGGTCAAAAGCGTCTGCTAATAAATGTAAAAATCAAAACATTAGTAGGCCCTTAAAAAATGACATTTATATAATTCATGGAACGTTTCTGAAACATTTTAACTGGATGTTAGTCTAATGTTTAAACGTACAACTGTATACTTTTTTTTCAGATGGTTCTAAACTTCTAAAAACATTCAAAAGTAATGTTCCCACAATAGGCTACCCATACTAGCAAAACCTTAAGACTATTTTTTTTTGTAAGCTGGGTAATAACTGAACACAAATAAGACATTTTAAGTAACACCCTGGTGTCAGAGTCGGTTCCCCCTGCTCATTTGCTGTATTTTGTCCCCTCTAGATCTCTGTAGGGGTACAGGAAGTGTTGCCTATAGTGACGGGGCGCTTTGAGAATTCCAGAAAACATGGAGAAGTACGAGAAGATTAAAGTGGTCGGCAGAGGAGCATTCGGGTAAATAAAACAACGAACGCGTTATTGGTTCGCGAAATGGTTTTAGTGATGTGCACTCGTCTGTTTGAACTAGTTGATTTACAAAAATAGTATTGTACGCTCTAATCGCGGTAGAAGTTGTAGCCTACTTGAGAAACTCAGCTGAAGAGCTTTAAATCTGCTCTCCACTCAGAATCAGCGCGAGAATATACAGCGCATCACTGTCTCGCGTTTCCGCATTCCATCAGTACAGTTACAGAGCCATTATCCCCCCACTCAACGAGTTACAGTTGCATTAAGAGAATAAGATTTCGACACTTTCCCTTTCAAATGGAAAAAAGAACTGTTGGGCAATGAGTTGCTCGCCCTACTCGTTTTTCAAATTTCCCTGGAATGTTTACAGTTTTCCTAATGGAATTACTATCGAAGTTTAGAATCTTGACGGTCCAGTTGCAAACATGATGTAAAAAAAATTCTTTGAACACTTTCTCACTTATAGGCAAAGTTAAAATGTGGGTACTGTTCTTTGTAAAAAAAATGTTGTCTACTCAAAATTCAAAGTTTCTAGCGTAAAAAAAACATATCGGAGAAGTAAAAGTGTTTTAACATTTATTTGTATTTAAGTAAAGTAGGCTATTAAAAAGTAAAGGTTTTATTAGCTTTTGAAACTGATCAAACCAAAACCTTGTGGTAAAAGAAGTGCATTCAATTGGATTGACTGGATACTTTGCATACTTCAAATCTTAAAAGTAATGCAAATTTGGGGACAATATCGATCCTGAGAAAAAGACATGTCCCATCCGTCCCACCCGCAAATTACGCCTATGACACGACTTCACTGGATCTAAACAAATCAATCTAACCATAGATGTTTCTTCGGTTATCCATAATCGTTTTTTAATCGAAAATCGATTTTTGATCGAATCTTGAGCCTAAAAATCGATATCGAATCGAATCGTGATATTTTCTGAATCGTGCACCCCTAATAATTACAAGCAACTAACCTTAACCCTATAGTGAGTACATGTAGTTAATTAATATTACTCAGTACTAATTTGTGTAATTACACTGTAATTACACCTTAAAATAAAGTGTTACCTAAGTTCTAAATTCATCATTACCAAAGTGTAATTACAAATATATTTAAATAATAGAAATTACATTAAAGTATAATGTCGTTTACCATAAATCCTTGTCAGTCCATTCGTCAGTCCACTTTAACCTGTTATTTCAACCTCTATCTTGAAACCGTAAATTGTTCAACTTTAAATTCAGCTGTTAAACTTGAAATTGTTACATTTGGCGAATGTAACAAATCCACACATTGACCTGCATCCTGACTTTTTAATCTGATACAGGATAGTGCACCTGTGTCGCAGACGCACCGATGGCGCGCTGGTGATCTTGAAGGAAATCCCAGTTGAGCAGATGTCCCGTGATGAACGTCTCGCGGCCCAGAATGAATGCCAAGTCCTCAAGTTACTCAGCCACCCCAACATAATTGAGTATTATGAAAACTTCCTGGAGGACAAAGCGCTAATGATCGCTATGGAATATGCTCCAGGTATACACTTTCTTCACTCATTTTTTGATGGTCACTTAATGTGTTCCTACTGTTTAAGTCAGGGACAAAGTTCATAATATTTATTACTGTGATGCAAAAATAATAATACAAATATTTAAAGTGTATGGTAAAAGTTGTTTTAAAGCCTTTAATCTGTATTCCTTTTAATACAAAAAAAAGTGTCATCAGTAATGTCACAATTAATAAATGGACAATCATTTTCTTTATGCAAAACATAATAAAATAGGTAATATAATAAGCATTTTGAATTATGGTTCAATAACCTTAGGATCTGTTATCATTTTTCTCTTTATGATTATCCTAGGTGGAACCCTGGCTGATTACATACAGAAACGCTGCAACTCCTTGTTAGATGAGGATACAATATTACATTTCTTTGTTCAGATCTTACTGGCCCTTTATCATGTGCACAATAAACTCATCCTACACCGGGACCTCAAAACCCAGAACATACTCCTAGACAAGCACCAGATGATAGTCAAAATAGGAGACTTTGGAATCTCGAAAATTCTTGTTAGCAAGAGCAAAGCTTATACTGTAAGTAACAAAATGTCTGTGTATATCTGCAATGATTTGAGTTTGACAGCATGCGATTTAGTTACAGTCCAGATTCTCCTCCTCATGACAGGTTGTGGGGACACCGTGTTATATCTCTCCAGAACTTTGTGAAGGAAAGCCATACAACCAGAAGAGTGACATTTGGGCTCTAGGCTGTGTGCTTTATGAGCTTGCTAGTCTCAAGAGAGCGTTTGAGGCAGCAGTAAGATACATTTTCTTATTTTCTGGTTGTCTTGATTTTGAAGAATCCAAACATTGCAAATTACAATGATGTTGAATGACAAGCTTAGCATCTTCTCTGTTTCCAGAACCTGCCAGCCTTGGTGCTGAAGATCATGAGTGGCACTTTTGCCCCCATTTCAGATCGTTACAGCCCAGAGCTGAGACAACTAATTCTCACCATGCTGAATCTGGACCCATCCAAAAGACCCCAGCTCAATGAGATAATGGCTCATCCCATCTGCATTAGGCCATTGCTCAATCTTTACACTGACATAGGCAACGTCAAAATGCGCAGGTAGATTTATTTTATTTTATTTATCGCTTTTTATCGCATTTAATTGTACATGTAAAGTATTGTAAATGCACTCATGCACTTTGTTTGGCTACTAAATTGATTAAATTATTCTCTTTTTAGAATAGAAAAGTCACTTTCTACTGCACAGACAGGCCCTCATGGAAGACCTGGTGGACGCGTGACCAGTAACAGAACCAGAGGTGGGGTTTTATTTCCCTAAATATTGTCTTATTTACTAATGTTATGTTTTAAAGGGATAGTTCACCCAAAAATGAAAATTAAGTCATTAATTACTCACCCTCATGCTGTACCAACCCCGTAAGACCTTCGTTCATCTTCGGAACACAAATTAAGATATTTGTGATTAAATCTGAGAGCTGGATCACTCCTCCATAGGCTTCTAAGGGATTGAAACCTGACACCCAAAAAGTATTAAAGACATCGTTAAAATAGTCCAAATGGCTACAGTGGCTCAATCTTAAGTTTATCAAGCGACGAGAATATTTTTTGCGTGCAAAAAAACACAAAAATAACGACTTTATTCAACCATCTCTTTCTTTTGTCTTTCTCCTAAGCTGTTGACGTAGTGTAACAGCGCAGCGCTTCTGTGTATACGTCACACGTAGGCTCATTATTGGCCACGCTGGTCATGTGTGTGATGCGTGTGTCGTTCAACCAGAAGCGTTGCCAATAACACTACGTGAAATCTCCAGGCCCAAAGAGAATACTTGAATAAAGTCCCTATTTTAGTTTGTTTTTTTGCGCTCAAAAAGTATTCTCGTAGCTCGATAAACTTAAGATCTAGCCACTGTAGGCACATTAAATATTTAAACATATTCTTCAATGACTTTCTGGGCCGTCAAGTTTCAATCCTTTAGAAGCCTATGGAGGAGTGATCCAGCTCTCAGATTTAATCAAAAATATCTTCATTTGTGTTCCGAAGATGAACGAAGGTCTTACAGGGTTGGTACAGCATGAGGGTGAGTAATTAATGACTTAATTTTCATTATCGGGTGAACTATCCCTTTAAAGCATCATCGAATATTTTATTAATCCAACCTGGGCCTTGCTGACTAAACATCAGGTTTGGAGTTCATAGTAAGCTTTCATTTAGCTCTGCTGGTTTGACTGTCAGCATGAGGATTTTCTGGTGCCATTTGTTCCATTTCATCTTCTAGGAGGACTGTCCTGTCTAACTTCAACAAAGATGATGCACCCATTGCCTTTATCTTCAGTGTACACCTGGGGCAGTGGCATTTCCACTCCTCTGCGTCTGCCCATGTTAAACACAGAGGTTATACAAGTGTCCCTGGGCCGCACACAGAAGATGGGCATCACCAAATCTGGGAGGCTCATCACATGGGAGGTGAAATGATGAGACGCATGGGAGTATCAATCATATTTTATTTCCATTTTTAATTTTATTTCGGCTTGACTCTATGCCAGGCCCCCTCGGTTGGGTCCACTGAGCCCACTCTGCCCGGTGCTGTTGACCAGATGCAGCCCCAGTTTATCTCCCGCTTCCTGGAGGGACAGTCTGGTGTCACGATCAAATCTGTCTCATGTGGTGATCTCTTCACCACCTGCCTAACAGGTATGCTTCTTACAGTCAAGAATTTTCCGAGAGGTTGGCATCATTGAATTTCAGAATCAAACCCTAACGACACACAACCAAAACAAACAAGTTTTAGTCACTTTACATGTCCATCAAACTGCCTAAGTGGGCATTTCTCGGACTGAAGCTGCAAAGTGGACATAACTTTAAGCCTGTCTCTGCAAAATTAAGCAGTAAGTGATTTAAACATTTACGATGAAATGAAAAACGGATGAAAGGAGAATGTAATCACCCCTTTTTACTATCCTTCCTACAGAGCTCATTAAGCAGCATTTGTTCACACTGCAAAAGCTAATCTCTTGTCCCCTGGCATTGTAGCACAGCGGTGTACATTTGTCTGCTCTAGAGTAAAGGATATGCTATAACTATTCGTCTCTGCAGGGGAATCATTAGTCCCCAGCAGATATAGAGGATTAAAGGGCTTGACTTCCAGCTCAGTTGCTCTTCGTGTGCAGCGGTTTGAACTGACAGAGAAACAATTGTTGTTTAATTCTTTGTTTATATGCAAGAGCAACTACAATATGCCTAATTTGCTTTCGGTTTTGCAGACAGAGGTATAATCATGACGTTTGGAAGTGGAAGCAATGGTTGTCTTGGACATGGGAACTTCAACGATGTGACACAGGTAGATTTAGATCTGTTTATTTTTATTTTTTTGCAATGGTATATTTATAGATGCCTGCCAAGCTAAGGATTTAAACAAACTGACCTTAAAGGGATAGTTCACCCCAAAATGAAAATTCTGCCAGTAATTACTCACCCTCATGTTGTTCCAACCCCGTAAGACTTTCGTTCATCTTCAGAACACAAATTAAGATATTTTTTTTTAAATCTGAGAGCTGGATCACTCCTCCATAGGCTTGAAACTTGCCGGCCCAGAAAAGTTATTAAAGAAAAAGTATTGACCTCAGGACTAAAAAATAAAGATGATCCGCTGACCTGGGATCACTGTGAGATTGTTCTCATTGTTAACTGAGACTAAAATGATTAAAAAAAAATTGTTACTTAAAAATTAAACATGAATATTTGATGAAAAACCTCAAATAAGTTGCAAGTACTAAAATTACTAAACCTGAAAATTTAAGCTATAGAAATATATATAAAATAACAAAATCACTAAAACCTAAAATTAATATAAATAATAGTATATAATACTTAAAAAACTAAGTTTCCTGTACAGTGATAATAATAATTTATAGCTATGGAAAATTTATGCAAAAAATCTTTATGTGTAAATATGTGTAATAAATAAATAAATAAACAAATTACATATTAGTATTAAATTAAAATAAATAATAATGAATGTTATAATTATAATGAGATATAATGTTAAAATAATTAAAACCGCCATCAGAAAAATCCTGCCTGGGCTTTCGATAGAGACTTGGGCCAGTATGCAACCACCTAGCAACCAACCAGAAAGCCCTAGCAACTGCATAGCAATGTGCTAAAAAAAACACCTTAGTAACGGCATAGCAACACCTTCCCAACACCTAGGGATATGGTTAGGATAAAATTTTCGGATAGAAAATGTTGTTCCAAGATCAACAAAATATGTTGACCTAGGAACGGAGCTCGACAAATCGGGACACATCTAGTGTTTTCTTTACAAAATGTGAAAATCTAGTGTTAATTATACTCATAGATCTCCATGTTCCTGTCTTTGTATTCAGCCCAAGATAGTAGAGGCTCTTCTGGGTTATGAGTTGGTCCAAGTGTCCTGTGGAGCATCCCACGTTCTGGCAGTTACCAATGAGCGAGAGGTTTTCTCCTGGGGGCGAGGAGACAACGGTAAATGAGCAACATCACTTGTCACTTGAATACTGTGTTTCTTTGTGTTTGTCTTTGTACTCTTGCAGACAGCAGCAGCGCCTCCAGGCAGACCTGGCATTTTGTGCTCCATCGTTCTAGCTCTCTCTCTCCGCCACACTCACGCTGTATCATGTCTCTGTTTGACAGGCCGGCTTGGTTTGGCCACACTAGACTGCCACAACTCTCGCAGCAGGTGAGTTTGCCAGCTGATTTTGAAGCCCAGCGTGTGCTGTGTGGCGTGGACTGCTCCATGATCATGAGCACACAGCACCAGATCCTGGCCTCTGGGAACAACAGGTACTTCTCACAGTTCATTATGTACAAAAACAGGATGAAAAATATCATATTACTTTAATAAAACATATTATATTACATTGGGAAAACTGGAGTAATGTCTGTTCAAGTGATTTTGGCTGGATGCTTATATTTTACTTATTTTTATATTTATATATAATACTCAAAAGTTTGGGGTCAGTAACATGTTTCAAATGTTTTTGAAGGAAGTCTCTTATTTTCACCAAAGCTGTGTTTATTTATTCATAAAAAATATTATTACAATGAAAAATAAATGTTTTCTTTTTGAATATATTTTAAAATGTAATTTATTCCTGTAATGCAAAGCTGAATTTTCTGCATCATTACTCCAGTCTTCATTGGACAGAAATATAATATATATATATATATATATATATATATATATTATATATATATATATATATATATATATATATATATATATATATAATATATATATACACATATATTACTATTCAAAAGTTTGGGGTCAGTGAAAAAAAAGTAATAGTTTTATTTTGATCAAAAGTGATCAATATAAATATATATATACATACAAACACACTATTTGTCTCTTTTTCTTATAAACTATTTCTTCCTCTCTTTTTTACTTCCTGAAACCTTTCCTAGAATTGCAACAAAATGCACAGTAAATCATTATTTATTTATTTATTTATTTATTTATTATTTACTATATTTATTTTCAGTCTTCCACATTGAATGATAGGTAATGTGGATATTTAGTTAAAAGTATGTACATGTTAAATTATATAATCAGCATTAATAAAAAGTTATTTTCCAGTTCAAATTTGCTACTGACACAATTCTTTAATCGTCTTTAAGACAGAAAAAGAGGGCTCACAGAAAACCAGATTTCCCATTAGTAATGATGACATCATGTGCTCTCATGACTCGAAGGCAGCGTAATTTACCAAAGCTTCAGACGGCATGTGTTTGGTTGAGGTGTTGACTGTCACAGATTCCAATGTGTCTATATTTGACATGTTGCTGGTTAATGAGTCTCAAAGGGGATTTTTTTTCAAAAGCCTGGTATGAGTCTAATTGCAATTATAAATAATAATGCATCTCAAAATGTAAAAAACAAAATCTCCATGAATGTCTTGCTAAGCAGTTTTGCTTAGCTAGGCAGTTTTTCACAGATTGCCAAACCAGTTTAAGGAGTTAACACTCCTCATTCCTGCTTCAGCATTTGAAAAGACTGTGAAATATGAAGACATTTCATCACAGGAAATGACCAACACAATGACCATATTTTAAATAACAGTCACACCCTGTCAGCCACACCATCTGAGTGCTAGATGTCTTTGTTCATGACCCTTTACAGACTTAGAGCAGATTTTCAGAATAAACCCGTTGCCCTTTGTTAAAAAGAAGTGCACTGTAGCATACATTAAAAAAATAACACTGATTGACACTTAATTGAATGTTAACGGCAATTAAAAAATGTATTGTAGTTTAAATGTTGTATTGAATACAATGAGCTGAACTTTAGAGTGCTTTTTTGACCCACTTTAGACTTAAGTACATCTTTATATGTCATTGTACAATTACTTCTATTGTCTTTAAAATAGAGTGTACTGCCAAATGTACTGACAAGCATTTATGAAAAACTAAAATATACTTTAACGTCATTTTGAAACTTTTATATTATACAAATATTTGTAATATATTTGCTATTTACATTTGTAATGATGAAGTTGCAGTTAAAACGCATTAACTTTAAATATAATATCAAATAGCAATCTGCATTAAAATTATAATCAAGTGCTTTAGTATGTTAGTTAGTACATCGAAAGTAAGTGTACTTCCTTTTGTAAGCACGACAAATGATTATTCAAAATTAAAATTGTACTCGACAGTAAAACTTTTAATTTGACATGATTACAAAGTGCAACTTTTGAAAAGTGTACCTAAGTCTGTTAAGAAACATTGACATTAAATGCCTGGTTTCAAAGGCTTTAAGATTATCCCAGACTAAAATGCATGTCTGAAAGCTACTTGCACTAACATATCTTAAAATAACTCAGTGCCATTGTTTTGTCTCAAGATGCACACCAGTAATGTTTTTTTCTAAGGCACGTTTCTAAAAGCTACTTAAATGTCCTAATTGAACAAAGGCCTATTCCTGGTTTTATCTAAACCCTGTCTGTGAAACCAGGCCTAAACATACTTTCTTTAAGTATTTTTTAATATATATTGAAGTACACTACAAGTGCACATCCAATACTTTTCACAGAGAGTTGCTAAAGTGATATTTGAATGAATAAATAACCATCTTAAATGCAGATTTAACAAGCTGGGTTTGGATAAGGTCTCAGGCACAGAGGAGCCCTCATCTCACTGTCAGGTGGAGGAGGTCCACACGTTCCAGCCCGTCCAGTCTGCTCCTCTACATGTTGAGAAGATTGTTTATGTAGACATCGGCACAGCACACTCTGTTGCAGTCACAGGTCAGAGCACTTCATTCACATTACAACTCAATGTGCTGTTCTGATTTAGACTGAGGACCGACTCACAGTCTATGACTATGTGCCCTGAATGCAGAGAAAGGTCAGTGTTTCACCTTCGGCAGTAACCAGCACGGGCAGCTTGGCTGCAGTTCCCGCAGAACCAGTCGAGTGCCCTATCAAGTCTCAGGACTGCAGGGAATCACCATGGCCGCGTGTGGCGATGCGTTCACTCTGGCTATTGGAGCAGGTAAACAAGACATATACTAGTGAATCTCACAAAACAGGTCACATTGAAGTCTGATGAAGCCTATTTGTAGGAGAATTAAGATTTTATTCATGACAACAAAGTATACTTCCACCCCAATTATCATTACTGCAATGCATCCAGACTTGATGATCCTGATTTTTCACCCATGATTAATAAGTGTGTATTGTAATTATTGTAATACAGTCATTTTTATAGTATTATAGTGTGAACAAGTATTGTAATACAATGTATTTCAACTCTCTAATTTTTAAAAGCTATTTTAAACCATTCAGGTTTAATGTTTATTGGTAAATCTGATATTACATCCTGTAAGTAAAAACCTATTGGCTTTGGTTTTTATTTATAACAGTATCAATTCAACAAAAGCCTAAAAAATGCTAATGCTACTAAATTATTTCTATTGTCCATTTTAGGCATTCTACTAACTATAAGTAACTTTGTATCTACATGTCAACTAGCTCTCATTAGAGTATCAGTAGACTGTTAGTTAACTGTTAGGTTAGGGTTCATGTAAGTAGAATAAATTGACATGTAGTTGCAAAGTTACTTATAGTTAGAATGTCTAAAGTGGGTCATTGAAATAACGTGTTACCCATTTTGTTTTGCATTGTTAAGGACAATTGGAGGGACAATTTTTGTTATGGAATGTAATGGTCCTAAAACAGAAAAAGCTTAATTAAATTCTATATATATATTGGTACTGGGATAAACATTGAACTGGACAACCAAACTACATCAGCTCAAAATAAACGCAATGCATCCCAGACAAGGCTGCTATATCAAGCCATCGATGTCTTGTGTCACAGAATGTGCTCTAGTGGGGGCAGGTAAGGTTAATTAATGTGACATGTGGCTAAAGGTCAGCATGTAACCCCGACTGTGTCCCAGAGGCTTAGAAGACTCTGAAGAGCTTTATTGTTTCATGTTGTCTTTGTTCATTCATGATTCTCACAGGATTTGACATGCAGAGAAATAGACCGACAAAGATGTTATTCAGCCAAATTGTGTTCAGAATCGAGAGTAACTGTTCTGCCGCTTCATTCGGCAGAGGGGGATGTGTACACCTGGGGTAAAGGGGCACGTGGTCGACTTGGAAGGAAAGAAGAGGATTCTGGGATACCAAAGACAGTGCAGCTGGATGAGAGCCACCCTTTCACTGTCACGTCAGTGGCTTGTTGCCATGGAAACACACTGTTGGCTGTGAAACGTAATGTGCAGCTATAATTACTTATACTAATGTTTACAGAATCTAGGCATTTATTGTAATGTATTTGTTGCAATTATCTATTGTTGATTTGGTGTTAGTAATGTTGTTGTCATTGTTCTCTCATACAGTGACTATATTCTTACTCATCATTTCTCTCCTTTCCTCAGCATTTTTTGAAGAGTCTGTTTCAAAGTGACAGCGCTGCCTCTGCCCAAATTCCTCCACACACTCCGCAGAAGAGGCATACGGATTGTGGGATTGGACCATAGAGATACTGTCGCCTCATTGAGAATTATAAGCCATGCAGTTGCGTTTACAATGTAACATGATTTCCAGCTATGTAAAGCTTTTTTTGAACAAATGTAAATAACTGTTTACTTACAACAGCAGAATTGCACTAATTCTCTATTTGCAGTATTACATATGTTGTGTAGATAAATTAGACTGAATTAGGTTCAAATTAATCATAAATATGTAGTATGTTAAATAATGCCTGATTGCTCACTGAGGCCGGACTGAATGGAAGAAAAAAAAGCAAAATAATTTTTGTCAAGATAATGAAGTGCTGCTTATGTTTCCACTTAATTGGAAGTTAAAGCACAATTTCTAAAGTATATCATAAATGCATGCCTGCTGGACATTATGACAGTTCTAATGTGGGAGTTGTGGCCAAAATATATTTTTTAATTAATAAAAGCTTTTATAATAAACATACATTTAGAATTTAGAATTAAATATTCTTTATATTTCTAATAATAATAATTATTATTTATTTTTTATGTAATTATAATCATAATTATATTTAACTATTTAGAAATGTTATTTTTAGCTACAACAATTCTAATATAAATGCATATTCATCTATAATGCGTATTAAAAAGCATATTTTTTTTTTTCAGTCGAATCCCATCGAGAGCTCGTGCGTCCATCATGCTATGATGTAATTTTTGTGCAATACGTGATGCTCAGAGTGTCATTAATGTAGCGCGCGCTTTTCCATGCAAAACATATTTACCGTTGACGAGAGTTTAATATGTTTAAATGAAGCCGAGGTATTAAATAGTCTAACTCTAATAAACTGTCTTATTCTATGTCTATGATTTCTGTTACTGTTGTTGTTCTGTTGACGTAATGTCTGCTCGTGCACGAATGTCGATATAGAGGGAGACCGATAGAGGGAGTCGTTTGCCTTACTAATAACTTTCTGCAACCTTTTGTTACCAGTGATTGCCTTTGTATGCACACTTTTGGAGTGTTATTTAATAAATAAATAAAACGTTTTCTTCCTTATTCGCTTTTTATATAGTTATTAATATTCGAATACTGTGTGTATATTTATGAAGCCTACATTTAATATTTAAAAACAATATCTTCATGTTACAAATGGGCAGGAATACAACTTCTGTATAGTTATTGGCTATTCAAGGTGGGAATAATGGGTAAGGGGATTTTTTTACATAATAAGCACACATACATTTTAAAAGATTGTTATACACTCAGAAAAGTAAAGGTTCTTTATCGACATAATGGTTCCATGAAGAACCTTTCCATTCTTTATTGAATAATGGTTCCAAGAACCTTTAACATCCATGGAACCTTTTCATTCAAAAAAAAAAGTTTTTTTTAAAAGTGGGAAAGGGTTCTTTAAACTGATCTTCACATAATTTAAAAAACTGTTCATTGAAAGATTCTTTGAGAAACTAAAAAACTAAAAATCTTCTGTAGCATTAGCCTATAATGCAAAAAAAAAAACACGTTTGAAACCTTTATTTTTAAGTGTACAACATTTTAAGTGTATAACCACAGAGGTTATTAGCCCTTTTTGACTTGATAATACATTACAAGCATGCATACCACAGAAATCGTTTTGTTTAAAAACCATTCGGTTGCGAGAGGGACCTCAAGAGAAATCCCGGCCATTACAGGCATAAATTCTATTAAAATAATCCCTTACTTGGCTACATTATAACGCTCACAGACCGTATTACTGTAAATAACTGTAAATAAGCCTGCCCTTCTGATTTGTGCGGGCTGAGAGGGAT
This sequence comes from Chrosomus eos, assembly GCA_036326025.1. Taxonomy (NCBI): domain Eukaryota; kingdom Metazoa; phylum Chordata; class Actinopteri; order Cypriniformes; family Leuciscidae; genus Chrosomus; species Chrosomus eos. The sequence goes on along the minus strand of CM070825.1, from coordinate 31,686,031 downwards.
TTAAACGTGGCTCCTCCTCCCTCATGAATAGTGGGTGGGGCCTGATATACCTAAACAGATGGGATCCGAGCTTTGTCTCCAGGCTGTCAGTGTTATTCACGACAGGCGCTGTGAATGTTTCTCATCGCGCGCATCATCTCGGTTCATCAAAGAGCTCGAGCGCTGCATTGACAGCCTCGTCATACAGACACATTGTCGGGTTTAAGCTGTCATCCTGATGGTGGATCGAGCCGTGTTGCTCGAAAGAGGAAGCTGAGAAGGAACAATACCGACGGTTTGGGAGCGCGAGCCTGTGCGCCGTTGGCAAGTGAATATCAGTTTTCATACGCGCTCTGTCAGCGGCGTATTGCAAAGGACAATAAACGGCAGTCTCTATAGACGCTTAGTGTAAAAACCAGCAATGCCGGGGTTCGACTACAAGTTCCTGGAGAAGCCCAAGAGACGCTTTCAGTGTCCACTGTGTAGCAAAGCAATGAGGGAACCCGTCCAAGTTTCCACATGTGGACACAGATTCTGCGATACCTGTCTGCAGGAATTTCTCAGGTAAGGAAACGCATTTGAGAAACGTATATTTGCGTAAGTAATGAGCGGTGTCAACTACAAATACGCACGCTAGGATACACACAACCAGCCTTGTAAGCAGTGGAGTGTATTCGAAAGAGTTTCATCAATCATCGTTTCAACACATGGCAGTCAGTCATATTTGCGCTACAGTTGACATTTTTATTTCTGCCGTAGGCCTGAGTTGATTTGGCGGCCAATAGGATACTGGGGGTGTTCTGAATGCAAATATATTGCAAATGAAGTTAGTTGCTGTTTAGTGTCACGAGACATAAACTGACAGATGGGTGTGTATGTGAGGGAAATGCAACATTGACCATTTAGAAAAAGAGAGGACAGGTGGGTTACCTGTTTAATTAAATCTTACTATCAAAATCTGCACTGCAACATTATTGCAGTAGTTCCAGCTTGTATACCAAACAAGAGCAGGGCCATTACTAGCGGAGCAGTTCCTGTCACATTCAGAAAATAAGTAGCCTACTTGTGTGGAGAAAATATTTTGAATATTTTTCCTTGAGCCTGTCCAGTTGTGGTCTACCTTTATAAATGTGGGAGATAAATATTTTCAGACGTGTGTGTGTGTGTGTGTGTGTGTGTGTGTGTGTGTGTGTGTGTGTGTGTGTGTGTGTTCAGGCAGTAGAGACCCTCAGCTCTGGCCCTGTCTGTCATTTTGACCTGAGGCACTACAGACTCTTTGAGGGGGGCAGTCAGTCTCACATATAGGATTGGGAAGCGAAACCTTTATTGGAATCAGTGTGCTGGAAGACTGGCCGCTCACACAGCACTAATGTGTGTTATATGTGATTTGTTTGCTAGGTCATGTAGGAACGACTTAATGCATAAATAGACATGCTCAAATTTAATAAGTCAAATTGAAAAATTTGTTAAGGCATGCAGGCAAACAATATACCTCTGCAGCAGTTTTAGTCGACATTTATATTAAACATTTGTTTTATCGCTTTCAGTTTCAACTACCAGGAAGTGCAAAAAAAATATTTACAGTTAACAGTTATAAAGCAGAAGTTCCCTTTAAATGATTCTTCACTAGAATCACTACTAATGTAAGCATCATCAAGTCACCTGGCTACTTATTTGCTCGGGGAATGTCATGATGACAATGTAAACATGACATACAGAATGTTTGACAGCTGAGATGCTCATTCTCACCTGTGAAATTGACAGCATTAATCATGCTTAAATGAAAATTAAAAAAAAGTCTGGGAGAAAATAAGCTGTAGTATTGGTAATTAATACACTATTATCAGAAGTGTTTGTGAAAGAAACGAAGTGAATTTATTTGATCAAAAATACTGTAAAAACAGTAATATTGTGAAATATCATTGCAATTTAAAATATAATTTATTCCTGTGATGCAAAGCTGACATTTTTTTGAACTTTTGATCAATTTAATGTGTCATTGCTGAATAAAAGTATTCATTTCTTTAGAAAATCCCACTGAACACAAACTTTTGATTTGTCCTGTGGGAAGCCAGTTGAATAGGATGTCAGTGCAAATAGATCACATTATGCCTTCATAAATGTTGCACACTAACAGAATATCTTTGTATTTATATTTAGAAAGTTAACAGATTATTGAATCATACCAAAATATCCGGTCACAGCAGAGAAACATGAGTGCATGAATTGATTTTTTTTTTATATACATGATCAATTCAACACTGAACAATTGCAACAAAGGCACAATACGAGTCCCAAAGATCTTATCTAGTTTTTCCACATATCCAAACAGGTTTTGTTTCTTTCCTGTCTGCATGTTGTGGAGTATAAACAGAAAGTGTGCTGATGCTGTGGTGAAAGATAAGAGGTTTCAGGTCAGGTTTGCATCTCGTTCAGATTACAGTGAATGCAAGGTCCACTATAGATAGACAATCATAGAAACTGAATTATCATGTACGTTTTGGATATTGGGAGGAAGAAGGAAGCACATGATGCATTTTGCCTAAGGCCCTGTGTGTTTATGTTTGTTCTATTCTCAGTAAATCTCATTCCTCTCACGCCTACATAGGAGATAGATTCTTTTAGGACTCTATGAAGCTTTGCTCAGTTTTATTTTCTCACAATTGCTTGAGAATTCAAATAAAAGACGTTTCATGTAAGACTAAATGAAAGCAGACAATGCTTATGAGTCATTGGGTCATTAGTGTGTCACCGTGAAGAAATCTGATCTGCTTTTCTTTATAACCTTTTTTCTTTACTAACGTATGTCACCAGCTAATGAGTGACTTTTTAACACTAGTTAAAGCTACTCGATTAAGCATTTTTTAAAGGGACCAGAAGCACGTAATGCAGTTTCTTTTTTAGAAAGGTCTTTTGAGAATTTGAGTGATTTGAATTAAAACTACAATAATTTGAACCTCCACAACACAAATAATTGATCTAAATCAGTGGTTCACAACCAGAGGGCTGGGGCCCACTATAGGGAGCACTAACAAATTTCCAAGGAGACCTCAAGATTACTTAAAATAAAGCCTGGAGCCCACTGTATGTTTTATAATAGTACCTATACGATTGTTGCTTGTCAGACTGTATGGACATGATCCCCGCTGTAAGCCATTGTAGCCACTGTAGGATCTCAGTTGACATTAATGTCAGACTGTATGACAGTCAAGACGTGTTAAAAACGGACACACGAAAACTCATGGAGTTTTACATCATTAATCCATGACATGTTCGGTGACTGTGAGCTGCATTACATATGCGATTTGGGTGTGTTCACACTTGTAGTTCAGTTAGTTTGGTGTGGACCAAAAAAAAGTACTCCTTGTATGCTTAGTATTAATTTTTTAACACTAAAGGCACAGGGAAGGGACTCGTGAAGAGCTTATAAAATGTGTAAAAGAGTCAAAACAGCGGGAGGAATTCCCTTCGTCACACACACAAACGAAGATCTGTGTTTGGTCTGTGTTGCGTTCATGTTTAATTTGAACTGCGGCAGACTTTTTTTTGAAGCAACTTTTTAGTGGTCTAGGTCCACTTGTTTGGTGCGCACCAGGGTTCGGATGGCAGTGTTCACACTTATTCAAATGAACTGCACTAACAGAGCAATGGTGGATAGCAAACAAAAACTATTTCTAGCGTTCATAGCGTTCATGATCATGGCTTGTCTTGAAAAGAAAAATGTGTGTGGAGCAAGTGGCTGTTTGTGATTGTCTCACTAATTGCATCATCAGGTTCTGTGCTCCTATTGGTTTTTTGATTTGACGGTTGTCGTAGGAGAAGTCACACTGTGCGTCAAATCCTCCGACACTGCCAGAATTTCATCTGAGGAAAATTTTGATTACAGCGGTCATTGATCTGCTGTCGGCGAACATGTCAAACTAGCGATCAAAGACTTCAGGTTTTAGCCTAGGATTAGAGGATTTTTTTAGGATTCTTAACATTTGTCTCAGACAGCCAAATCGTGGCCAAAATCGTACAGTGTGCACCCAGCTTAAGACAAAACAAGAACAGTATGGGATATCTGGATATAGGAGGTAGATTCAATTTAAAAGTGTGATTTATACACCTGGAAATGTCTTGTAAATTATTAAAATGTTATAAGAAAAAAAAAATCATGCTACCACTAGTGGGCCTTTATAGCTTTCAGTTGCAACTACCAGGAAACCACTGATCTAAACATTATATTAAGCATTACTTGTTGAATTATTTTGAAGTGGGTGTTTAAATCGTGGTCTATGAGTATTGTGATGATCAGAATCACAAACTCACATGGCAGATCATAAGGATAAGCATGTGCTTTGTTGACATTGCGTGATAACCGTGTGTTTACTTCTTCTTTGTTGTGTACAGTACACATTCAAAGTTATTCCATCCGTTATTTCAGTCAGCCTCTGATCAGTTCAGACCTGCCGTCACTTTGGGAAATGTTGCCATATGTGCAAGGATTTACATGGTTTATGCTCTTGCACAACAAAACCCAACTATGATTCACCATCTGCTGCCTTCTAACCATTATTGGAAAAGGGCCTCCAGCTACTTCAGTCTCACGCTACATGTACACCTATAGACTTGCCCTGTAAAACTCGATTCAGGTCTGAATCTGAAAGCATCGGATTTGTCCCATTCATGGCAGCACGCTTTGACTGTTGGCTATTTGCGTTGTAAATGGAGCGTGTTTCCGCTGAAGAAGGAATGTGTAAGGAAGGCGGTTGTCTCAGAAGACCTAATCAGCGCCGGGAGGGTCAGGAGGGGCCGACCCACAGGGTTTATCACTCCGCAATCAGCTCAAGTCACATGACTCTGTGACGCTAATGCAGAGTAGATGAACCTTGAACTGAGGGCATTTGGTTCACCGGCATAACACAAAAGAAGTTCTCATAATATGGGCTAACATCACTGAATACACACAAGGGCACCCATAAATCATTGGTTTAGACTAGGCGAGTCGAGTCAAATAAACTCCGGAATGTTATCATTTGGTGCTTTGTGAGATAACGGTTATTGGTTTGTAGTCTTTTATTCAAGCTTTAGCTTTGTCTGTTTTGGGTATGGCATTGTGTACATATTCTGCTCACACTACACATTAGGTGTGTCCCAATTCGCACACTATTCTGCTGTTTTTAAACCGAAAATTCTAACAATTAAAATTGCACTTCAAAAACCTTGTTGATGCACCTAATTAACCGAAAAAACAAAGTGTGTGGAATGTTAGACACAGGTTCATACACTCAACATTCGCAGCTTTATTTACATAGCGCAGAAGGAGGGTTATCAGACTCCATGCTGGGTAACAAACTAGCTGTCTGAATGTCGTACACTACTAGACAGTTGAGCACTTGTGTAAATGCCATTTGGGACAAAACTATCAATTCCTGTTGCATTTGATGTTGCATGTGGTTATGCTAGCATGCAGCTACGCTAACAATGTTAATAGTACACGCAAATAGAGCAGGCTGTTTAAATTTGTTATTTAAATGGTTATTTAGCATTAAGCCAAAACAATACCTTTTAGAGCAGTTTATGAAGCTATGTTGTCTAGCTCACTAGTTATCAGTATTTTCTGATATATGGTGATACCATCTGACATATTTTTTCTGATATTAAAAAAAGATATCCAAAATTACCTCTCTGTAAAATTCTTTATTATAATATCTCATCAAAATTAAGAATATTGAATCTGGCTTTAACCAATGTTTAGATTTCGGCTCTGGAAATGCATGCAAATTAGTATTTAATTAGAATTGAACTACCCTTATTTGTATATTTAAACATAACATTTCAGAAAACTTGAAATACAAAAACAATTGTCTTAATGTATTGTGATTAATCAACTGGGGAAATGTGGTGTATATATCAATGTATGGTGTATAAATATATCCAAAGAAAGTACAGAAGTTGAATATCCTGGTGTGAGGAGCACAAAACCTAAATAAGCCTAATTTTCTCAAACAGAATGTCTTTTTACATACTGAGTCTGAATAGAGTTCTCTGTGTCTTCTATTGAACTCAAGTCCTCCTGCGTTTTCTTGAGAGCTGATGGTCTGCAACATGCGCACACTAAAGCCTTGCAACGGAAGGATGGGTTTAATCAGGGTAGAGCGGGGTAACTGGTGATGGGCAAAGTGGGAAAAGAAAGATTGACTTCTTTCCAGCCAGGGCCATCTGTGTGAACAACATCTTTTTTACATTAAAGCTCAAATGAATTGCCCTCTGTCTATTGAGATACAGAAAGGAGCCTCTTTGGCCTGTCCCAGATAGTGAGAGGTTCTTTGAGGAATGGGAGATTTAGAGGAAGCATTTGTGCCCAGCACTGAGAGGAAGCCAGACTGGGTATGACAGCTGGGAGTCTGCACCCCCCCCCCCAGGATTGAGAACCATTGAGTCACATGAATAGTGACATGGGCATCCTTCTCACTTCCTGCGCAGCCTCATCAAAGACCCTCACATCCTCTCACAGGTGCCACTGGTCATATTAGTCATCTGTTAGCTGGGTCCATGACAGATAAGATAAGATTCAAGGAGGCAAAAGTTTACATTTAATGAGTCCAAAAATGTCATGTAGTGTAACCATCAAGTATAAAGTCATCATATATTTTATTTTCACCTTGAATCTCGAAAAAATTCATACAATTCATACAATTTTTGGGAGACTCGATATCATTTCCTGTTGTTTTTTTTCTGCACGCACCACATGACTTGGCGGACAGTTTTTCAACATTCAATATAACATTCTAGCGTTTTGTTAAAATATATTTTTGTTAGAATCTACTTGGCAAGGTTTTCTTATCTGTAATTTAATTCTGTATTATGAAAAGTTGCATCACACAGACTTTTTTGACTTTATGCCATCAAGAAATCTCAGAAATGATTAATTCATAAATATTATGTTTTTTTGGGAGTCATGCCACATGACATTTTACAGCCAGAACTTACCATGTCTTAAAAGGACCATATAAAAAAGGTCAAATTATATGATATTTTAAGAGACTTGGTCACAAGAGTCTGCAAGGGTGTATTCAACTCATTGTGTTAATGAATCGTAATTTTATTATCTAATATATATATATTTTCCGATATTTCTGTATGTATGTATGTAGACGTAAACAAGTTTTTCAAATATTAATAAGCAATTTTGTTATTTGTATTTTTTGTATATTTTTTCAATATTGTATAGTTTTTACTAAGAAATAATAAGGTTGTGACAAACTACTTAATATGGTTTTCTTATCAAGTATTGTATTCTTTTAATAAAGCTTTTTTTCTTCATTCTAATATTAGTAGAGTTGTACCGCCTTGATATTTTGACTTTATGCCTCCCCTATCGAAATAAATTTTAATTCATAAATTAAAAACATGTTCATCATGTACATTCTAAAAAATAAAGCTTCCAAAGGTTTTAGTGTGTTTTGTGTGTGTGTGTGTGTGTGTGTGTGTGTGTGTGTGTGTGTGTGTGTGTGTGTGTGTGTGTGTGTGTGTGTGTGTGTGTGTGTGTGTGTGTGTGTGTGTGTGTGTGTGTGTGTGTGTGTGTGTGTGTGTGTGTGTGTGTTTTTTTCTTTGCAGTAATTCCGTGGAAGAACCATTTTTGGTTCCCCAAAAAAACTTTAAGTAAACCGTTTTTTAAGTGAAGAACATCTTAAAAAACTAAAAAATTTTGGAATTGAAATTTTCCATGGATGTTAAATGTTCTTCATGGAACCACTGATGCCAATAAAGAACCTTTGATTTCAAGAGTGTACATAGTTTGGTGTGAATGAACTGAGATCAGGTCTCAGCTGAGTGATGTCATAGACGAGTCTTTAGGGATGTTGTTATGTGCAGTGGTGTAGTCTAGTTTTTTGTAGTGAGTATACTGTGATACCCAGACCCCCCCCCCCCCCCCCCCCCCCCCCCACCGGGTTTTTCAATTAAAAGATGTGATATTCCTTTAAAATTATTTAAAATATTTCATTATTGTTATTTTAAAATGTACATCTTACTATGCAATTTCTTTCATAATTCCCTTGAGTTACTTGATTTATCTCTACAAACTTTTATTTTGGTGGGTTGTAAATTAAAGACATTTGAGCTTCTGTGTGTTTTAATAAACTATTATTATTAGGCCTACTTGAAGTATACTCTACTGTGCAATAATAATATATTTCTGTTATATTTTCTTCAAGTTAGCCTATACAAAACTTTGATTTTGACAGGTTGTCATGAAGACTTTAAAGTTTGTGAGTGTGTATATGGTACGAATGAATGACGATAGTTTTATCAAATGAAATGGTAAAATTCGTGTGAAGTGACTCTCATAAAAGCTCTGCGATGAAGTTCAAATGTGTGCATGTCCTCCTCGTAGACGCTGAAAACACCACGAGTGTCGCGCGCGGCGTCAGTGTGTAGTAGAGCACACATTGAGCGCTCATTCACAGAAACACGCAGAACATGCCGAGTTTATTTCAATAGCAGTCTTTCTGAGCTTTAATATTCATAGACACTTAATGCATATCGAGATTTGATTCATTGTATCATTACTTTTGATTTATTCATTCAAAATGGCCAAATTGCGTGACGTTCCGCTTTACAGTAGGCTGTTACATTTGTTGTTGGATTCCGCGATTCGATCCGTGTCGCTGCGCAAACACAGACGTCACGGCGGGGTGAATTTATGAATGAAAATTCTTTCACAAAACGATGTTGTTACGAATCCTCGCGCTTTTTAAAGTGGGTATACGGAGATCTTTGACATTTCCTAGTGGGTATACGGAAATCCTTGACATTTTCTAGTGGGTATACGGCGTAGACCTGCGTATCACGTAGACTACACCACTGGTTATGTGTGCAGTAAACCTCATCTCCAGCTGTAAACGGGACATTCTGGAGTTAAAGTCTCCATCCCTTCCACACAGCTGCAAGCTGGCGTAGGGTGAGGCTGTTATCGGTGCTTTTCATTTCAATGTTTTGCATCAGCGCTTCTTTGGTTGAAAGTCCCGTAAGGGTTCTGTGTTAATTATCATCGTAGAGGGTGTTATTAAGAGCTAAAGGAGGTTCAATGAGGGCGACACAAAAAGTGGGTGAGCTCTTAACATTCCTGACTGGATTTTCTGCCCCATTCAGATGTCCATCGTCTGCAAGCGCATAGACAACATTCCTTTGTGAAAAAAACGTGGTGCTTGACGACCTGGGACGCTCAATGATATTAGTGAGGGGTTCATAAACAAAGTCAATAGAAGTGTTCGTGGGGATCCAGGACTTGCCCGGGCATGCTTATATTTGAAGAGAAATCAAATTTTCATACCTTTACTCCCCTTGGGAGTTGATACGCAGGGAACTATTTCAGTTATGCAGTACAGCAGTTTGTCACTCACGCCATTCATGCTGAGGCCAGGTTGCTTTAACCTAGACCTGCCAGAAGCTAGCATGCTTCAAACAATAGCTAATTTGTCATAAGACAAACATCGCTATTACTATTGCTTATACTTGGGAAATGAAAAAACATAGCCATCCCACTCTATGTGCAATGGATGTGATTGATGCCTTAAATTGTGTGCTGTCAAGGTAGTAGACTTATATAGTCTGAGATATATAAAGTATTGTAGAAACTTGACAGTTTGACTTAGCAACTAGCATAAATCCCTTGGAACCAAACCACATAGAAACACTCTAAGGCCCTGTTTACACCTAGTATTAAGATGCGTTTCGGTTAATCAGATCTCAAGTAGACAAGGGAGACATTCCTATTTACACCTTTTAATGCGTCTCTTTTGTCCACTTTAAACCACTTCTGTCCTGATTCCTTCGAGGGTAGGGTCTGTGGGCAGGTAAATCTTTAAACCTAATGGACAAAATAAGCTTACACCCAGAGATGACGGAAAAACATCAGCTTTTGTTTCTGCACTGACCACGCCAAATGCTGTGAGTGTGTGTTAGAAATCAGGAATGGTGAGAGAACATTGTGCTTGGTACACGTTTCGTCTTCAAACCAAACTTGGGTCTTCTGCCGACAAAGTTTAAATCCAGTCTGGCTAGTGCTTTTCCCATAATGTGGCTGTTCCAAAACATTCGTCCACATGAGCGTCTACATTACGAAAGCAATCCGGTCTAATGTTTTTCGACTACCTCTGAAAGTGGTCAAAAGTGCACAAGTTTAAAACATTTTAGACCTCGTTTACACCTGTATTTAGCGTCATCCATTTGTAATCCTATCGACCAAAACGCATCTTAATACCAGGTGTAAACAGGGCCTAAAAATCATCCAGAATACCTTAGCAAACACATAGCAATGCCCTGGCAAACATTCCCTGTTAACAAAATGTCTTAATCCAGCCTAAACTGGTTTGCTGGTCTTAATTGGTCTCCTAGCCTGGTCTGTTGGCTAGATTTAAATGGATTTTTGGCATTTGGCATTTTCAGTTGGAAAACAGCTGGTTATTTAAATAAAGCTTTGATATACGTATATACATATATTAGTATTACGCTTTTTTTCCCAGCAGGGCTCTCAATGGAAAAATCTAGTTTTAAACAGTCATATTGTGTTGAGGATTGCACATTCTACACCTTGTTTCACATGTCCAAATCTATTTTAAGAGAAAATGTCCCCTTGGTTGACACAGGCGGTTGATGGTCATTTAGAGCATCTAGATGCAATTAGTTTCTCTCGGCCGAATTATTATGTGCTAATGTAAACCTCTAAATCCCAGTTGCATCCGGTTCCGCACACGCAGCTTGTGTGTTTTTCATTTTGCCTTAACTCCATCATGCCTTATCCAACGAATAACATGCTTTAATCAAAACCGAATGCATTTTCCTGGGCTCTGAAGGGGGCTCAGACAGCTGAGAGACCACTGGTGTGAGAATGCTATCTGTTGTGTAGTTGACAGGCAGGCATGTGAAGAATCTGCTGGTGAGCGAGCAGTTGGGGTGGCCAGATCCTGAGGAAGGAGGTGTCTCTCGCTCCGAGGGCACCTGTCTCAGTGAAAGGCTCTCTTGTAGAGTACAACAGGTGTTGGCAGAGCGGTTAAGCTCTTCGGTTAAAGCGTACACTCAGTCGCTGTTATTGACTGTCAATTCCGGAGGCCGGCCGGATTGAAGGTCACAGCCATTGGTTCCCCTTCTTGAAAGAGGCACTGTGATCGCTTCCTTCCTGCCCTACCCTGCGCAGATCCGCTCTATATAACAGCTCAAAGATGCCCTTTCAGTTCCAGCATGGCACGATACCCTCATCTCGCTCCCCTGGCTTACTCTCAAATGTGTCAGCGCAACACAAACTCGCGCTCCCACGTCCTAACCCGGCTCTAAACTAGTGACACTGATTCTATGAAAGGACTGAGAAAGCCACTTCCTCATTTTCAAGGCCAGGCGCGTTGGTCGTTCTTTCCATCAGATGAGAGAGATGTTAAAGAGCTTCCTGTTTGGCTTTTGAAAGGACAGACAATGGTCATTTTATGGTAATTTGACGATGTGTACACGTCTTTATTTTCATTAATCATTATAAAAATACATTTTTCAAAAAAAATTATAAACCTTTTTTGTTATAATCAATTTAAGCAATTACATCATTCTGTGGTAAATATTGTTTCATAAAATTGTCTCTGATAATGACCACTGTATAACCGTATATAATTGACCGCTGTCCCACACAATCGATTTTCTACATAGTTGTGCTAGTATCACATTCTTGCATAATATAATTTAAACTCAAATCAATATTTTTTTTTTTTTTCTAGTCAGTAAATCTATTATGTTATTTATTTATATATTTATTTATTTTTACCCATTTTTATATTTGTAAAGATTTAATGAAATTATACCACGTGACAACTTGACCTTGTCATGTCTTTTTTGTGATATAATATTTTGTGACGCATGCATGTTATTAAAATATTAATGATAATATAACGTCATATAATAATAATAATAATAATAGTTAATTAATGTAAATTGTCATATTTTATTTTTAAATATTTGAATATCCTAATACATATTAATGTCTTAATCGTTTTTATTATATTAATATGAATTTAAATATGAATTTAAGGCCCTGTTTACACAAAGGGAAAACGCAGATATTTCCCTGCGGTTTGGCCTCTCATTTACACGAAAACCCCGTTTTTATCACAGAAAACGATTATTTCTAAAAACTCTGGCCAAAGTGGAGATTTCTGAAAACGGCGGTTATGTGTTGCCGTGTCAACTGGGAGAAACAAGGTTTTAGGCTATGGTTTTAGGCATAGACATAATATATACATAGACTCCCTATTGGCTGCTGGAGCGTACGTCAACCTCGCTGCCATATCAAGGAGGGCAACTTGCCCATCTCTCATTACGGGAATTGAGAAAAATGCCTGTTTCGTGTGCTGCTTGGGGCTGTACAAATCGCCACACAATTGAAAACCGGTCTCCGGGAATTACCTTTTACAAACAAGATTGAACATTTTTTTCTGGTTGTATTTGGTAATTATATAATTAGTAATAGTAACGTACACCACGTGCAAACCACTGAAATCGGCTGAAAAATGTAAACGTTATTATTGTTTTTATCCAGGAAAACCGCAGCTCACCCATTTACTTACATTTGTTCACAGCGCAGCCTTGCCCTCAACAAAATGGCGGACACGTTGACGTATCGCAGCAACGCTCCACACCGGCCAATAGGGCGTCTATGTATATATTATGTCTATGGTTTTAGGTTCTCTCTTGTCGATTCTGAGGATTCTGATTGCTTGCATGGCTTATCTTCTCCCTACACTGCCCCCCATAGGTTTATGGCTACGCCATAGTTATGATGGCGCTCGCAGCGTATTTATGTGGGTTGTGTGCACAATGTTATTATTGAAAACGGAGGGGGGGGGTTCTCTGAATACCCGGCTATGTGTAAACGTAGCCTAAAACTCCTTGATTATTTTTTACTTAATAAAAATATTACTTAAAGATTAAAAATCGTGTGTGTGCAGGCGCGTGTGTGTATAATGTAGTGTATGCATGTATTGTATTTGTATGTTTGGTAATACATTGGTGCAAAAAAAAGGTGAGGGTCGTGTCATGCATCTTAAAATGTGCAAAAAGAACACCCAATCATTCAAAGGGAACAGCAAGGCAAAGCCTATGTGGGAGAGAAAACGAGAGGATTGTGTTTCCGCTCCCTGTGAGGGTACACTGCCTGCGCTGTGGGATGATGGCGAGCACAGGAGTTCTAGCATGTTCTTATCAGCTACATGAGTGCACATCTAGCTTCCTAACAGACTCGCCGCTCCCTTACACACACACACACACATACACACACCTCTCTCTCCGGCATTAAGAGCCTCACCTTCACCCCGTTACCATGGCCACTGAAGTTCCAGGCCTAGCCAATCGGTGGCACCGCTGACAAGTGAGGCCACACACACACACCACAGCATCCCTGATGAGGTACTGACAAGCCGCCCTCTCTGCTTTCTCTGACTGTCTCCCTCTAATCAATGAACTCAAATTAGAATTACATAATCCTCCTACATAGGGAGTCACTGGGTTTAACGTTGGTTTTCAAACTTTTTGAAGTCAGGAACTCCGAGACAGGCGGAGAACGCTCGGGAGGTGTTGTCTCGGGACGCTGGAGGTGACTCATCCCGCATTAGGTGCGTAGTTTGTGTCCACCAGCACGCGGTGACTCAGACAGCCGATAACGAGGGTAAATTCTTTTGCTTTCACAAAGCATTTCACCCACTTTCCAGTCACTTTTACCGCTGCATTATAAACACCGCTGTCCGTATCTGCAGCCGCAAGTGGATATTTTCACTCACTCTTTCAGAACGGTTCTTGGTCACATGAGGAAATGCATGGTATAATTAGACGTTGTAACTGTGCTATTGGGGTGTGGTTGAGTTTTTCCCTAGAGCGTCTGTATAGAGTTGAGCTAAATCAAGCCTCCCACACAACAACACGTATATTCATTTATTCTTTCAGCACCTGGTACTGTACACCGTCTCGTGCAGAGACGCACAATAAAGAGCTCTGTCAGTCAATGGCGTGTCACGCTCAAGTCTCGCCTAATAGATTATAGTTCATTTACAGTTTATTCAAGCCATCTTTTGTGAGGCTCAATTCAACTCGACTCACTGAGAAGCAGCTTTGTGTTGATGCTTAATACATTCACTCACTGGATGACAAGGCAGCTATTTGTTTTTATTCACTCTCTAAATGAGGGGAAATGCAGCATTATGAAGAGCTGATGATAAGTGGAATATGTATTGTGGAAATAGATATAGGGGGAATAGATGCTGAGCTCATAGATATAAAAAATCAGTGACATGATTTCTTTTCTGATTTCTTTTGTAGTTTACTCATAAAGAAAATATTTTACATTTAAGTTTAAAATTTAAGCTGTTATCACTGAAAATTATTCTTCAAATAAGCAGAGTAACAGGAGAGGAAAGAGATATTGAGAATGATAAATAAATACAGTTGCGGTCAGAATAATTGGCACCCCTGGTAAATATGATCAAATATGGCTGTAAAAATAAATCTGCATTGTTTATAATTATCCTTTTGATTTTTTTCATTTAAAAAAAATCTAATCTTTCACTGAAGTAAAATAATTGAAAGTGGCAGGTAAATCACATTATGACATAAATGTTTTCTCCAAAACATGTTGACAATAATTATTGGCGCTCTTTTATTAAATACTTTGTGCAACCTCCTTTTGCCAAGATCACAGCTCTGAGTTTTCTCCTATAATGCCTGATGAGTTTTGGAAATCACCTGATGAGAGATCAGAGGTCATTCCTCCATACAGAATCACTCCAGATCCTTCAGATTCCCAGATCCATGTTGGAGTTTCTTCTCTTCAGTTCACTCCACTTATTTTCTATAGGGTCTAGATCAGGGAACTGTGACGGCCATGGCAGAAGCTTCATTTTGAGCTGAGTGACATATTTTTGTGTTGATTTTGATATTTGTTTTGGATCAGTGTCCTGATGGATCCAACCACGGCCCATTATAAGATTACTACCAGAGGCCATCAGGGTTTGATTTTTGTATCTGTTAGTATTCGCTAGAATCAATGATACCATGTCAGCAAAAAAAAAAAAAAAGGTCCATCCACAACATTACAGATCCAACAAAAAAGAACCTGTGGAGTGATTCATAAGACATGAAACTAGTGCAGCTATAGAAATTTAATTGCTTGGTACAGTGGTCAATTATATAGTTTAGTGTCATTATGCAACAATAATTTACCTCAGAATCAAGTATTTTAGAGAGTCATGAGTCACTGTTGTGCTCTGAGGAGAGAAAAGTATGTTATTTGCAGACTAATGACCGATATTTCTGCCTGATAAGTATTCATTGGCCGGGATTATCCGTCCCGTTCCACCTGCTGTCATGGTAGAACAGCGCATGACATTCAGGAAGGTAATCCAGCCATCCTCAGTCACCAGCGCTAAGGATTATCACGCTGCTAATTTGCCTCTAGCGAAGCACGAGGTTGTGGAGTCTATTTTGTGTCCCCAAGTCTTGATAGTTTTTCATTTTTCAGTACAGAAGCCAGCCTGGAGTGTGAGGCGATGGTAAGATAACGAAAACTGTGTCAAATTTCATTACTTCTATTTTACGGTTCACACAGTATTTTAAAGTGCTGCTTCACTGTGTAGACTAAAAGGAATGGATCAGGAACAAACATGCAGATCATTTGATATGCACCCTCATATTTGCTGGTGTCTCTTTATATGATCATAATCTCCAATTGCATTAGCTCCTTTATCTTTTGGACCCCAACAACAAAGTGGAGAACATTTAGAGCTGGCCATAAGCTTCATATCATACACCCAGAGCTCTGAACTTGCTCAAAGGCTCTCAAACTTACTTTTCTTCCAAAATAAACCCTTTGAATTTATCAAGCTGTTGCGAGATTATCCAACAGACATTATCAGCTTGTTCTTAGAGCTTCTTATTTTAATGAATTATGTATTCATCCCAGAATGAGCTTCGAGAGCTTACTCTTTTGCATCTAGCCCCATAGCCATCTGAAAACCCGGACCTTTTTCAGCATCGGCCTATCGAATGAGAAGGGCAAGATGGGCTCGCAGCTGGAAGATAAGCTAATCTTGCAGTCCTTTATGCTTATACTTTCCCTACTAGTTTCCACATCATTGAATTCACAATCCTTTCTAACTGTTAAGGAGCTTTTTAATTCAGACTGGCTTTGTCTTTGTCATGTGCATTATGTCAGTTTTAAACTTTAATCAACTCCAAAGCGACAGATGTGATTGAGAATTTGCCCAATGTCATTTCATGAATTTAATGCTTTGTAATTAGCATTTATCACTGTCATGGCATTCATAAGACTGCTTCCTCTTCAAAACGTGTGTCCACCCACTTTATCTCAATCTATAGAACTTAGTCAGAATTGGACTCAATTAATTCGCACTAACGAAACCAGACATGTGGAGATAAAAGCAAGAGACATTTAAATGTACATTATGTAGCAATTATGTTTACTGTGATATTCCTCAGTCACACAGTTTCATGTTTAATGTGAAGCAGAGATACAAATGGGACTGAAGTCAGACCGATCATTGAATCATTAAAGATCCATCAGAGAATGATTCTTCACAATAGGAAATCTCAACTAACTAACTCTCAAGCCATTTTTGTTCTTCAGAACATTTGAATAAAGTTGAGAACGACTTGTGAGAACATAACGAAATAAGTTTGATTGGAAGGACTTAAAGTTTCTAATTGGAAATAAAAATAAATTAAACTTAAAAAGTAATATTTACAAAAAGAAAAAATAACAACAAAAGCACATGCACGCAATTAAAATGAAAAATAAAAAATAAAAACTAATTAAAAAATATGAATAAAAACTATAATAAAATAAAACACTGGTGAATGTCTGAATAACTTATTTTTGGTCTGTTCTTCAAACTAAATTTAAAGGAACAGTTCACCCACAAATATTTGACTGACTTATGTGGAACATAAAAGGAGATATTTAAAAAATGTCATACAAAATACGTCAGTGGAGTCCCATGTTGTTTTGAGACCCCAGTGACTTCAATTGCATACAATAACTGCATACAAAAATATATCTTCTTTTGTGTTCTACAGAAGAAAGAAAGTCATACAGGTTTGACGTCATTTCTGAGTGAACTATCCCTTTTAATATTGTGCATGAGTCATAAAGAACTACTTTGATATATTTTTAAAAGCCTCAGTCCTCATTTACATTCATTATTTTGACCAGATCATTGTTCAAAAATCACCATAAGTGTTCCACGGAAAAAAGAAAGTCAAACGGGTCTGTTATGACATGAATTCTTATTTGCGGCGAACTATTCCTTTAAGACTCCATCATTTATCCTCAGGAGAACTGCTGTTTTCTAGTGTCTTAAATCTTAGGATTAACATAAAACTGAGTCATCCATCAGATGTGCTGGTTATCCGTCCTCTCAGTATCTGGGATTAGTGTGACACTTCTTTAATATCTTCTGTTATTTTTAGAGCCGGATTCCTCTGACCCCATCAAAGCCTTGCTTGTGCCCCGTCTTACCCGATCGTGATAGTTAGCGCACGATGACCTTTGACAGCGTTAAAAAGGGGGATCGCCGAGGCACATCACAGCGCTTTGGTGCGTATGGACAGCGTCTCTTTTAATAAAGCTGTCAGCACAGAAGTCAAGCGCTTGCGTTCTTCAGGAATATAGCGTCGCTGCTCGCTGCCTCCCCTCAAAGCATTTGCCTTCTCATGGATGAACGTTCAGCAAACATCTGCCCTTTACCGAGCAAGCTAAAATTAGACTTGCCGTCTGTAATTAAACAGCAAAAGCAGCCCATCGGAGGAACTTTATTTGGCATGATTGTGCGCCAGCATGTACATATGCATGCATGGTTATGTAGGAGGGAGAAAGAGAGATGCAAACAAAGAAAGTGACAGTAAAACGAGTGGGAGAAAGCTGTAGAAAAGGAGATGACATTTCCAGTGAACATCAAAAGCAGAGGCTGTGGCTGTTTCACGTCTGCACTTGACTGTAGCTTTTAGCACCTCTACACGGGCCGGTGTCTCCTTCTCACATGTGTGCAAAGTCTAATGGAGAAATGCTCCTTAACCACTTTGAACATTCACATATGAGATCAGGCTCTTTCTACTGCTCTTTCAAGTCACCATCAAAGCTCAGCAGGAACCATTATACACGATTGACACCTTTCATAGGCTCACCACTTCCAGGTCTAATGCCAGGCCCCATTTACACCTGATTTTAGCATCTGTCGCTCCCTCAGGGATCTGATCAGGTGGACCGCGCTAGGGCGGATGTGTCTTGTGAGACACTTTAGGAGATGTTTAGGACCATCACAGCATTTATAGTGCGCACTGTTACACCAGTTTGTCACTAAAGGATTGTCTACTCATGTAATATGCAATAATTGTGCCAAAAAAACTAGTCACAGCTAAATAATGTATATTATTATTAATATTTATTTTTATTATGTTTCCTTTTTATTAAAAATGTTTAAAATGTATATATTGTATTATGACAATGGCAAATATAGATTAGGTTTAAACAATATTTTTACATTGTTTTTTAAAAATGTTTTAGAATTACAAATTGAGACAATTATGTTATTAAAATGTTATTATCAAATAGATTAAATTATATTTTCACTTTTTAGGAATATTATATCACATTGTATTATATTATTTAAAATATTAGATTTGATTTTCATATTTTTTCATTACATATCACATTAAAAATGGTGCTGAATTACAAGTTGAGTGAATCTAAGACATGGATATTGTATTATAATATTAAAACTACATTAGATTATTTTTTTATTACAAATTATATTATATTTTCAGAAATAGAATTTGAGAAATGACAACATGTCGACAACATTTCTGAATGGTTAGTTGATGAATTTATGTAGCTTATGTGTAGATATCTTATAGTCATTGATTAGCATATTCTGTCATGATAATCTATAAATCGTGTTTCGGGGGGAGGGGTTTATGTAAATTTTAGGGTTGGTGATGTCACTAACCCGGGAGGAAGCTTGTGTAGTCCCTACCAGCTGTTTGTTGTAGTCCTTAAAACCAAAGATCTCCCTTTGCTTTATACTTTACACGTTGTAACTTTGCAAATGTTGTTTATGCTCAAACAGCAACATTACACACTAACTAAAGTTAAAAAAAGTTAAATCATAATCAACCATCCCTTTAAGATTAAAGATTAAAGATATTTTACATTTTCAGAATTACAATTTGAGTGAATAATATTATTTTCATAATGTTTTAGTCATTTGAGGATGTCCTTTTACTTTAATTGCAGGAGCACTAAAGCTGCATGAACACCACAAGTGTGACATGATGATGAATGCTACAAATTTGTGTATTGAATCTACAAACCTACAAATAGTGCAGAATGTTGCAGAACTGGACATGCTGGTTCTGCTGGACTGAGTTGATGACAGGAGAGGTAAACGCATGGCATCTCCATCAGGACTAATAGTAGCCGCTCGGCCTGGTGCAGATCATTTAATGAGATGGAATTGATTTTCCTTTGCCTCCCTCATGCATCTGTACTCTAACCAATTACATAAAGAGACTCCCTGAGTGAGCTTTTGCTCTTGAAACCTCTTACAGCTACGTTCAGATGTTGATGTCAAGGTTAGGATGCCCCTAGACTGACCTTGATACAGTGGTGCTCAGAATTAATGGTACCCCTGGTAAAAATGATAAAAAATGGCTATAAAAAATAAATCTGCATCGTTTATCCTTTTGATCTTTCATTAAATAAATTGGCAAAATCCTTACCTTTCATTGAAGTAAAAGATTTGAAAGTGGGGGGGAAATCACATTATAAAATAAATGTTTTTCTCCAAAACACGTTGGCCACAATTATTCATACCCTTTTATTAAATACCTTTTTGCAATCTACTTTTGCCAAGATAACAGCTCTGAGTCTTCTCATATAATGCCTGATGAGTTTGGAGAACACCTGACCTGAGATCAGAGACTATTCCTCCATACAGAATCTCTCCAGATCCTGCAGATTCCCAGATCCATGTTTATGCTTCTTCTCTTCAGTTTAGCCACTCATTTTCTATATGGTTCAGGTCAGGGAACTGTGACGGTCATGGCAGAAGCTTCATTTTGTGCTCCCTAACACATTTTTGTGTTGATTTTGATGTTTGTTTTGGATCACTGTCCTGATGGAAGATTCAACCACGGCCCATTATAAGATTTCTAGCAGAAGGCGTCAGGTTTTGATTTTTTATCTGTTGATATTTGCTAGAATCCACAATGCCATGTATCTGAATAAGAAGTCCAGGACCTCCAGCAGAAAAATAGGCCCACAACATTAAAGATCCAACGGTATATTAAATTGTACACATGGGATACTTTTTATCCTTGTGTGCACCAAACCCATCTAGCGTGTTTGCTGGCAAAAAGCTCTTTTTTTAGTTTAATCTGACCACAGAACCCCGTGCTGTTTGAAGATCCAGTCGTGTCTGACCACTGAATATGCTGGAGTTTGTATTTGGAGGAGCGAGGAGCATTTTTCTTAAAACCCTCCCAAACAACAAGTGGTGATGTAGGGGTTGTTTGATTTTTTTTAATAGGCTTTCTGACCCCCAAAACTCAACTAATCTCTGCAATTCTCCGTCTGTGATCCTTGAAGAGTCTTTGGCCACTCAAACTTTCATCCTCACCGTCCATTAAGAAAATATAGACACACGTCCTCTTCCTGGCAGAATCGTAACATCTTTAGTTGATTATAACTTCTTAATTATTGCCCTGATGGTCAAAATGGGATTTTTCAATTCTTTAGCTATTTTCTTACATCCACTTTCTATTTTGTGATGCTAAACAATCTTTAGATGCACATCAGAACCATGTTCTGTGGTTTTATTCATTGTAATGGATGATTAAGGGAATTTGGCCTTTGTGCTTCCTCATATTTAAACTCATGTAACACAAGAAGTCATAGCTGGACAGTTTCATGTTCCTAGTCACCCTGGTGTGCTAAAAAAGGTAAATATTAATGGGAATATACTTCATAGATATTTTATTCATAAAAAATTCTAGGGGTATGAATAATTGTGGCCAACGTGTTTTGGAGAAAAATATTTATTTTATAATGTGATTTCCCCCCCACTTTCAATTCTTTTTCTTCAATGAAAGGTTAGAATTTTACCATTTTTTTAAATAAAAGATCAAAAGGATAAACAATGCAGATTTATTTTTTATAGCCATTTTTTATCATTTTTACCAGGGGTACCATTAATTCTGAGCACCACTGTATATTTTGCTACACTCTGGTGCTCCCTAACATTCAACATTTCATTCACATTCAGTTCAGATTTACCTGAGCTCCTGCTACCTGGATACTGTTGTTGTCATTCCAGTAATTGTGGGTATACATTTAAGTGTGGATTGTCATTGAGGTCACACAGTATCACGATTGACTGTGGTTTCCATTACAGTCAGCAAGGCAGAACATCTCTCTTTTGCCATTATAGTGTATGAGGATTAGAAGCCCTTCAAATGTTCAGTCACTCATCTAGTTGCACAGACATGCTAAAAGCATGCTGATGATGAACTTATTGATAGACACACAAAGGTCGAGTGTAGTAAAAAACAGTACTTTAGCATAATATGGAGGTTTGGAGTACTTTTATTTTCACAGCGGCTCTCCTACCTTTACTGTTTAATGATGCCTCATGTCTCCTCCAGGCGTCCTCATCATTGCTGATGGATGAAGTATATTAAGCTCGAAACTTAAAAAAAACCTTCCCATCAAAGATTCTGTCTTCCACTATCCTCATTCTGTCACATATTTATCTAAAGTACACTTCAAGCCATCGGTATGAATAAGAACAGTTAGCATATTTCTTGTTCTAGATAATCTTTGTATATTCAGAAGTTGTCTGCATTAATATTATTGTGAAAGAAAGCAATGAAACAATTCCATAGCGTCTTAATAATAATAATAATATACAGTATGTCAAATCTGTAGAGTAGAGTATAATTGGCCTCAAACCTAACAAACATGGACTAAGGGTGTGTTTACACAACAACGATGTACTTAAACCCGCAAAAGTTTTTCCTTTCTGTTTTTCGCGTTAATGTTGTCAAAACTATCCCCGTTCCCACGGATCCGCAAAAACTACTAAAAAAGATGTATTATTCATGACTGGCCAGTATTTGGCGATGTCACTTTGGAAAGAAACACTACGAGCCTATAGGCTGAACAAGTAATATGCATGCACATGACGTCACCGTTTTCACAAATTTACGTTTTTGTAGTTTACATGGGGATGCCATCGTTTTCAAAAACCTGCACTTTGTATCCCATTTTCAAAAGTTTGCATTTTCATTGCCCCCAAAACGCTTTTGCAGAGTAAATGAACGGCCAAAACACATAAAAAGTTTTTCGTATTCATAATTTTTTTTAAACAGTGTCGTGTAAACCGCCCCTCAAATCCTCTAAAAACTCTCATTTTGATTTCATGGGGTCTTTAGGAGTAAATATATCTGTTTTAAATAACTATGATTTAACCAACATTATTATAATGTAAATTTTGTTAGTAATATGACATTCCTGTAAAGACTGATATTTTGCTAACCTTTGAATACTGTGTGAATCACAGATGGCTTGTCTCAACAATGTCAGAGGAGAGAGTGATGAGAAAAGTGTGGAGAAAAACTGAAGGGTTTTGCGTAAGCATGAACCCGTGTGACCCATGATGCTACTTGTCACATAGCAGCACAGAATTTTGACAGGTTGTTGCCCACCATTGCGATTTCGGAGTTGTGCCAAGACAACACCACACACTTCCTCTGAGTGCGTCATCATAAACGTACAGTTGATTCTGCTTCTCAACGCACAGGATTTGCATTATGAGTGCATAATAAAGCATATCTGCAATCTTTTGTATCAAGGTCAAGATTATTTGACTTGGCTATTGTAAATTACATGAATAATGCCTAAGGCATTCAATGAAAAGGGTAGGCAGCGGTGAGTGAGTATCAGTTAAGTACTGGTGTTAAGTGCTCAGCTCCTGCTGTGTTGTAAACCAACAGACATGGTAGATTTATGATGGTCAAGCCCTCACAATCTAAAAGCAGTCACGGTGTTGTGCTGACCTGAGCCCGCCTGCGGAGGTTTGTGATCTTCACAGTCAGGTGGGTGGAGGGATCTGATACACCATTGTCCATCCTAAATGTCAAGTCGGAAACTTTACAGGTTTTTTTGTGCTTTTTCACTTTGTTCATAGAGAAAGTAAAGAGTGAACGAGAGATGATTTGGAAGAGAGAGCAGGAATGAGATCACAGGGTGGAATGTAATCTGCATATCTGGTCGAATCTGGTAAAAAAAAAGTCACATTTAAGATATAAAGCCACAATTACAAGAAACAAAGTCGCAATTGTGAGACATAAAGTCACAGTTACAAGAAAAAAGTTGCAGTTGGAAGATCTGAAGTGTCAAATAAAGTGATTATAAAGTTGCAATTATGAGAAGTTGTTGCAAATGTGAGAAATTATGTGAAAAATAATTTTCCTCTAATTTGAGAATGTTGCAGTTGTGAGATAGACAATTGTATCTGTGAGATGGTCACATTGTGAGATAATCATAATTATGAAAAATAGTCAACTATATTTACAACAAGTAATATAAATGCAGTTGTGCGATATAAACTGACAATCAAGAAATGAAGTGAGAAGTATGTGAAATTAAGTCGAGTTGCAAATGTGAAAAAGTGAAAACAATGAGAAATAAATTCGCAATTACGAGAAAAAGTCGCAAATCTAAAATCGTTGCAGTTGTGCGATTTTTACAGCTGCAATTACAAGAAAGAAAATCCCAATTGTGAGGTATAAAGTGAGAAAAGAAAACAAAATTTGCAATTACCAAAGTCACAAATGTCAGATATAAAGAAAACTATAAGCAATAAATATAAATGCGACAAATGGTATTATGAGAAAAAGTGTGAGATAAAAAGTTAGATTGTGAGATATAATGATGAAACTATGAGAAATAAAGTCAATCATTTTTTCTTTTCTTTTTTGACTGTGAAATGGAATTCATAGGAAAGTTAGCAGCAATTCTGGTTTCCTATATCCAAATGAACATAGAGTGCACATTTCAAGGCCAGAGTTTCATTTAGCTGTCTTCAACCGTATTCAAGTGCACTTACTATTCATGTCTGTTGAATCGATGACTGTAGACCTCCATACAATTCTGTGACAGAAAGAGAGAGATGTTTCATCATAAAGAAGGCAATCAGATTCGCTCTCAGCCTTTCTAAGCTTCCCTTTGTTGAGCTTTCTCTACAGCGATTGGCCACTTCCCGGTGGTCTGCCTGTCAAAGGCTATGTGGAAGGTGTGAGTGCAGTGTTTTGACGCCTGTCCTCATCTATATCACTTTGCTAACGGACGGCTTACTAATCTGACCTGTGGGTTACGGCAGATATTTTAAGGAGCTTGGGAGGCAATCAAGAATCATTGATGAGAAGTGAACCGCTCTGTTAATGCTACACAGCTGACCCTAATGTGCCTATGGGATGTAGAAGATGACGTTCGAGGAGAGATCAGAGGGCTGTAGCTCTGTGTTAGGTGAGGGGGGACAGACATGAATATATATTAGCCTGCAGGCACTCTCGTCTGTCCTGCTGTTACAGCACACGGGCCTTCGTCTCGATTGGTCGTCTTTCTAGCAGAACATCTGTCAGGACGGAAACTGAGCTTTCACTTATTTGGCCCGTTGCTCATGTGCGATTGGTGCAGTCAAGTAACTTAAAAGCATATTGTGTCTGCCATATTAAATTACATTGTTATATTACATTACCGTTCAAAGGTTTGTAAGTGTTTTTTAAAAGAGGTCTCTTCTACTCACTAAGGCTGCATTTATTTGGTCAAAAACACTGTAAAATCAGTACTATTGTGAAATAGTGTTATAATTTTAAAGGTGGGGTATGTGATTTTCTTTTTTGACCATTTTTTCAAAATCCTATTCCTAACCCACTTACTGGCTGTAAATTAAAAGCACTGAAATGAAAATTAAGCAATTTAATCATCTGTGGAACGGGCAGGGCAAAACTCCAGCCAATCATTTTCAAGACCATCTAGAATCATTGGACAGAAAATGCGTCAATCAAACGGTCTTACCATGCCCCGTCCCCCCTCGCGCGCTTGTCCCGTTCGTGCGCATACTCAAAGCTGATGACCCAGTCACAGGAAGTGCAGTCGCCCCGGTACAGAGAGAGAGAGAGGACTCGTGCTTGATGCGCGTCCATGTTTTTCGAATGGGTGGAGTCAGGGCCAGCGTTGGAGGAGAGAAGGTAGGACCTTATAAGTTGTGTATTTTCAAAATCTGCCGGTGTTTTGCAAATCACATACCCCACCTTTAAATAACTGCTTTCTATTTGACATGTCACATGATCCTTCAGAAATCCTGCTGATTTGGTGCTCAAGAAACATTTCTTATTATTATCAATGTTGAAAACGGCTGTGCTGCTTAAAATATTAATGAATCCTTGCTGAATAAAAATATTTGTTTCTAGCGCTGTATTTAGAAAGCAATTTGATAAATATCTTAAAATATTTTGTTAAACATATTTGGTATTTCAAGTGAACGCATTAACTTTGACAGTCAGTACAGTTTCCATTGACATTTTTTGTATGAGGAGCATTGAAATGTTATCCTTTGTATCTTGATGTGGCAAGTTTGTATTATGTGCAAGCAGGAATAAGATTTTTATGTTTGGTCTGGAGCAAAATTAGGGTGACTAAAGTGATGGCAGAATTTTCATGTTTAAGTGAACTATCTATCCCTTTAACTCAAGTTAAAAAGTCTGAGAGGACTTTCAAAGCAGCCAAGCATCAAGGGTTTTGAAGTGTTTCCTTCATACTTGCTTTAACATTGAAGATGAAATGCATTTGCTGATGTTGCCATCCTTGCGCTAACACTAATAAAGCGCCGAAGCAGAGTGATGAGTCTTAACAAATGAGTCAGTACCTCAGAGTCGATCCGAATTAGAGGCGTTCAGCAGATGAATGCATAGCTGCTGGGTTTTTCTTCCTTTCTAAAAACAATCGGTCTGACAAGTCATTTATTTACATGGTAAAAAATAAGAGCATCCAGTTTACCTTCCCCACCTCTCTCTTTGTCTCATATGTTTATCAGTCAAGGGGCAGTACTCGGCTGTAAATCAGAGCGCATCAGAAAAGCTGAACAGTCCCAAATGAAACCGCATTGATGGTCTAATATACTCCGGATCTAGTAGGTCTGCCTCTTGTGGGTAATTGATTGACTTGTTTTTGTTAAAGCCTGTTGTATTAATTGCAGCCCTACTGACACACTGACCTTAATGGATGTTTCTGTCGTCACCTGAGGCGTTAAACCCTTTCCATCTGGCCCCCAATCCACCCGGGACAGTCCACGTCATGTGACATCATTCTTATTATTTTAGGTGAACCATCAATGAATGAATGTGAAATTGCTTACCCTACCCTTTAAACTAAAAATAAAATGACTGAAAATATTATAATAAAAGCTAATTCAAAATATTATTAAATTCTGTAAGGGTAGTATAGAAATAATACTAAAATAAAGCTGGTATGTGGCACATTGAAAAGCACAGTTTAATGGCCTCTATATACTGTCTGTTGGCAGTTGAGGGGCCGTATTAACACATCTCTCGGGACCACTTCCACAGATGGTCCTTTTGGATTCTTTTTGTGTAAATAACAGTGCTGTACAGTAGGACACAATGACACACACACCTCCCCCTGCGCCGTCACTGCTATCTGCAGTCACTTTACCATGTGAATATTTCATGGTGACATCAGTGTTCTGGACGCCCAATGCTGCCAGAGGGGCCCCGCTAATGAGGCACGACGCCCCTCTCAGCTGGTCGCCTCACAGCCGGGCTAAATCTCATGTCTTCCTTTTTCTTCTTCATGTCCCACCACAGCGTCTTTCTCTCTGGCTCCTTTTGGCGTTGTTGTAAGCAGTTCACAACTAGGGTACATAATTAACCTTCATCCTAGTAAAAAAAAAACAGTCAGACAGAAAGGCAATGTTTCGTGCTTGCCAAGGCATGACTCACTATTACTGTGCGCATACTTAAAGTAAGGGATTTGAACAAACCCCTAATCCTAAGTATTAGACTTCAGTGTGTAAATCATCTCGCACGGTTTGTACTACAGACATAGCGGTCATTTTTTTGTCCCATCTATTAATTTATTTAAATATATTTTAAGATATTGTTTGCATGCAGTGCATTTTAAAGTCCCACTGCCTTGAAACGCAGCGTTATTCAATGTGTTGACTGTAACAGGAAGACATTGCAGGACATATCGAGCAGCCCCTCCCCCCTTTTAAAATAGCTAATAGCGTTTTGTTAACATCACAGCTCGACCGACTAATGATCTGATACAATGGAACTGAATCAACCCTGAACATCAGGTGAACAACAGTCGAAATGCATAATTTTCCTGTTGTCACTGTAAAGCTGCTTTGAAACAATCTGTATTGTATAAACCGTTTATATACATAAAGGTGACTTGACTTGACAGTGTAGGGGCGGAACACTTTAGATTCTAGAGAGCATTTGATTGGACAGAAAATCTGAAGTGTCGAATGATGTCATCAAAATCATTGGTCCATATTGGCAGAAGTAAGAGACTAAGTTTTGAATGCTTATATCTTCTAAATGTGAATTTTGTCATTGTTTTGAAGCACTCTAGCTTATAGATAACCTTTAAAAGCCAAAGAAAACTTCCATTTTGATTTCATGGGGACTTTAAATGTACATTTTCTGTGATGAGCATGTTTTTTTATTATTATATTATACTTATTATTTATGTATTGAAATTGATTTTGTTTTATTTTTTGAGGTATAAAATAAAAAATGTCAGGATGATTCACCTATCCTGAATTAATTAAGGGGGAAAGAATCAAATAACAAAATAAAAAGTGAAAGAATAAACATTTTTAAAATGACGTTTGACCATCTTTTATTATTATGTCTCACAGAGACAAAAATGACATCACAGATGGACCCCTGCAGACAGTCCTGACTGTGTCAAGGTCAATAACTCTCTTAAAATATCAGATCATTTGACAGGACAAGGTTAGTTCAGGTTGTTAAATGTCCCCAAAGACTTGAAATAATGATTCATGATATTTGTTTTGTTTTTTAAGAAGAAAAAACATTGGAAAACATATTTTTAAAAACTTTGTGTTGAAAAAAGGATGTTAAAGAAAGATGTGTGCACATATGTATTCAAGGAAAATATGTCAAATCTAGATTCCCCTCACAATTTAATTTCAGCTGCTTTCACACTGAACCTGCTGTTTATAACAACCCTGAACAGAATCAATTATTTGTATCTGATTTGTTTAGTGAAGTTGAAAATATATCCTCCTTTTCTTCTGTTTGCAGTGAGGGGGTCTTCAAGTGCCCGGAGGACCAGCTCCCACTGGATTACGCCAAGGTAGTAATGCACTCCACACTAATCTCTCATGCATTCTGCTGTAGAACAGATTACAGTTCAATCTCCCACAGTTATTTACATCCCTGCACTATACAGTGGAGTTACATGGGCCTCTTTCTGTACAACTTTCCATGAGTGGCTCTGCAAGAGTGTACAAAATGCTGATGTGTCAACAATAGCAGGCTATGTTTGTGAGTCAGTGACTGCCCCAGGCGCTAACCCTTCGTCCACGCTTCTCAAACCACCCGAGTAATCACACTAATGAACTACCACAGGCCACTCGTTTCCCTGGGAATGTGGAAAGGAAGGAATGAAGAAAGAAATGGAGATGACACATAGATTTGCTTGGAATATGACAGAATATATTTTATGCTGCAGTGTGGTTTTTCTGCATGGAATTGCAATATATATATATATATATATATATATATATATATATATATATATATATATATATATTTTTTTTTTTTTTCTTCTAAATAATAAAATAAACATATAAACAGGTTGTTTGGACAAATAAGAATTCTCAACTCACACTATTGTTTTCACAATGATTTAGAATCATTTAGCATGTTTAATTGGACATAAAATGTGCATCAATACAAAAAACCATAAAGTCCATAAAATATGTTTTTTTTTCTAGAACGGAAAAAGTAAAGATCTAAAAATAAAAAAGATAGCATGATCATAAACTGTAACACTAGCTAAAGGATGATAGGAAGAGCAAAAAACGGATTCTATGTTAAATTTAATAATGATTTAAGGGTTAATCTCTTCATGGAGGTGTTGCATATTAATACAGTAGCCTCCGCTGTAAGCGTCTCCTCTCGCAAAATATTTCTGTTAGGCTATTTTCTACTGCGGTTTAGCTAATTTACACCATGCCACATTAAAGAAGGAATTTCACCAAATCTTTAATCAAAGTTGTGGCTAATTTTTCATTTGACCCTTTAGTTAATTTATCCAGTTGAGCTGAGAAGAGTCTGCTGTTTTTAAAGAGTTATTTCACTCATGTGGTGCCCCAGAAGGTGAGATTACGAAACCTCAGAGTTCTCTGCAAATGATCAACAAACTGTAGCTTGAATTTAACAACAGTGATTTTAAAGCTACTCTAAATCAGTGATTGACTGCCAGTGATAAAATACACAATCGTACTCAAAATGCTCTCCAAATCTTTTGTTGCTGATGTCAAAAACAGTGTTAAATCAGTCTCTGTGGGGTTTTTTTGCACATAAATTCATCTCCAACTTTCAGCCCTATTACTCTTCTAACATCTGAGTCATCTTCTCATGCAGTGCGTTTGACACGCTTCTGGAAGGGCACATGCACGGAGTTAAACCTGTTCTGTGTTGGAAAGAGCTTTAGCGCACTAATCCGTTGAAACTGTGATTTGCATGAAGTCAGGGGGATAACTCTACTCATCCTGGAAAGCCTGGAGTGCTGCAGGAGGGGCGTCTGATGCTCATGAGGCCTAAACACACACAATTATAGCACAAGCAGTAATTTCTAAAGACCTGACAGCCGTCCAGTCGCCCACAGATTACCCATCCACCTCCGCAGGGCTGTTGTTCAGTGCCTGTCTTCGCCTGTTTGAGGTTGGGTTCACCACACGTCTCATGTCTCATACCCACTCTGTCAAAAGTGAATAAGTACACTACCGTTGAAAAGTTTGGGGTCAGTGCTGCGATGTAATTTTGAAAGAATTTAATACTTTTATTCAGCAAATATGCGTTAAATTTGGAACCCCATTATTGATAATGGTTAACAGTGACAAAGCACCCTGAAGTTATCCAACTTATGCAAATTAGCGGCAGCACAATTCCGCATTTTTTATACTGAAGATTTGCTTTCTTATATGCATTGTATTTATTTATTTACTTTTAATCTACAAATCTTCCAACAATTATCAGTTGTTGTGTATGACAGCATGGCACAGTTGCGAGAGTTTATCTTAGTATGCCAGAAAATCTGTCAATGAAAATTAATTTGTGTGTGTGTGGTTGGGAGGGAGAGCGGCTGGGATGACATGGGTGGCGAACGGCCACGTCTTCAGTGCTGCCTCACGTGCTGTCTTAACACAGCAGATCTGTGTGTGTGTGTATGTAAATCCTGCCTGCAGCGGATTTGGGCTGATTGGATGGAGTACCGTCTCATCCTTCATCGACTTTATGCTGAAGGGAAGATGCAATAGCCGCTGAATGTGACGTACACACACAGACGCACGTGTACACACTCGTTTCACGGGGCTCTAGTTGAGGCCATCCGTCTCCGTGAAATTGAATTTGATCGTGCAGCAGTGCATTTGTGTTTTTGACAAAACATTATTATTTTCCCTGTCTCTCAAAATCCGTTTTACGCTTTGTATTTTTTTTCATGCTGTTTCATCATTGTTGTTTATGTAGGATCACAATATAATAGCATCAATGTACAACTGACTATAAATGACTACAAAAGTGCAATTTTAACATATACTTTAAAAAAAAAAGATATTGAAGGGTTTTTTAACTTAAATTTAGTTTCTTTTCTTCCCAAGTGAACAATATTGCGACTTCCAGGAAAAGGTAACACATTATTTTAAGGTGACGTAGTAACAAATTATTACAAGTAAACTATGCATAATTACAAGTAACTAACCGAAACTCTATAGTAAGTACATGTAGTTAATTGTGCTAACTCAAATAAGTACAAAGTTATATTAATGTAACTATGTCACCTTAAAATAAAGCGTAACCCAGGAAAATTTCCGCAAAATAGAAATGAAAATCTAAGTTAAAAGCACAGATGAAAACTTGTGTACCTCAAAAAATGTTTATTTAGATTACTTATTTTATTATTATTGTATGATTTTAATTATTATTTATTTGCATTTTGGCTTCCATACAGAATCTGATATCCCAAAATCTGCATATGGTCTTTCTTCAAATCTCCCTCTTGCTCGTTCTGTCTCGTCCACCTAATACGCCACCTCATACGCCCCCTAATGCTGATTGGCTACACGTTTGTTGTTGTGTTAGGTTGTGTCGGTCAGACCAACTTTCAAACAGTATTTTTCAAATATAGTTTACCCCACCTTTAACTAGACGAACACTCAGGAGAATAACATAGGCTTTCCATTACTGTACAATGAACAGAAAGAACAGAGGGTTTAAATACACACAGGGATAATTAACGGAACAAGAAACCGGTGTGTAACTCAATCAGACACCATGGAAATAAACTAGTAACAAGAACTCAGGCAAACAGTGACAGGGAACAATCAAAACACTCAAATTATCGGTCAGAATCACTAGATACCACTAAAAATAATGTGACTTAACATGATTTTGATTGGTGTAAAAATTTGAGTGAGTATACTGAGTGAAATACTCAGTCAAGTTACACATTAATTGTGTTTTATGGTCAATCATGTCTGTCATTTCCGAGTACTCAAGTACTCACACCTATCCTAATGAATGACGTGACTATAACTGAAATTATATCAACAGACAATCCTTTTTAGCGTGGGAGACGCCACAGGCGTATACTGTGCCATAGTTAATAAGTGAATGTTTAAATCCAGACCTCTGTCCTGTCCTTGAGTGGTTAATATATGAGTGTGTTCTAAGAGAGGAGACAGCGTTGATTAATGTGTCCTTGGTGTAATGGTGTGTTATAGATCTATCCTGACCCTGAGCTGGAGCAGCAGATACTGGCGCTGGCCATCCGCTGTATTCACAGTGAAGAGGGCTGCCGCTGGACGGGCCAGATGAAACAGCTACAGGTAATGATGCTTTTCTCTTTTTATGATGCCTTCTCTTTGTCCAGTCGTTTTTTTCTGATGCTTTGTGGAAATACGAGTCTCCTAACATAGCATCTGCTTGTATTGTGTCTAGTAGTATCTGCTAGTATTGTCTGTTAGCTAGCACTGATGTGTTTAAAATGTGTTTTTGTGTTAAAGTGATATTTCACCCTAAATTAAAAATGTCACCATAAATGTACACTACAAAGCATACTTATCTGTTTCTTTTCCAGAGCCACTTCTCGACCTGCGCCTTCAATGTGATCCCCTGCCCCAACCGCTGCTCCGTCAAGCTGACGCGCAGAGACCTGCCCGAACACCTGCAGCACGACTGCCCCAAGCGCAAGGTCAAGTGCGAGTTCTGCGGGAGCGAGTTCACAGGAGAGGCCTATGAGGTACAGAGGTCAAACCACATCTGAGACACATTGTTTTAGAGTGCTGCAGGCCTGTTGTAGAGTCCTAAAACCTGGAAACAAGCATTTTAGCACGTCCGGTTCCATCGTTCTGAAAATGTTTTGGGTTAAATGCCTAAAACAAGGTCTGTGGTTAACACAAGCTGAAGATATTTGCACATTTTATACTATGACAAAATACATTAGTAATACCTTACACTTAAAGGTGGGGTATGTGATTCTCTGTTTTGTAAATTTTTTCAGAATAACTTGAAATCCTATTCCTAACCCACTTACAGCCACTGAGTTAGAAGCACTGAAATGAAAATTAAGCAATTTAATCATCTGTGGAACGGGCAGGACTCGAAAAACTCCAGCCAATCATTTCCAAGACCACCTAGAATCATTGGACATTAAAGTCGTCAATCAAACGGTTGTAAGATTGCGAAGATTATCTTGATGTGTAAAAATCATAAACTTTTCTTAGTCACAGAGCTTATTTTCTTTAACAATCCAAATGTCAATGGAAAAAAATCCTATTGGCTTTTGTTGAGAGAACCAGGGTGATGCTAACTTCACCCCTGCAGCAATCTACTGTTTGGAATATTAGCCTTTTGGATGCATTAGTGTATTAGCTTTCTTATTTGTTTACTGTTTGTGCTCTATGGATTGCTACATGAAGGAAGAGGCCTGTGTGCTTCTCACCATGGTGTAATTCTGCAATGTGTGAACTCTAAGAAATCGTAATTAGCAAATTGGCAGCTTGCTATCGTAGTAGCACAAGGACCGGGGTTGTTCACTAATATAGTGCCACTCCTATTTTTATACATCTAATACAAACCTCACAATGTATAAAAGGGGCATTTAAGCATGTTTAATTGCATTTTATGGGAATCTTTATTTTGTGTGTCGTGGGTAGCCTGCAAAATTGCACTAAATTGTTACAGTTTATGAGTAAAGAACTATTTTATTTGGGATTTGACACTTTATAGCCAGTGGTGAAATTTGTCTGTCTCTTTGTGCTATGAAATTGCTTGCAAGGCAGATATGATATAAATAAAACATTCTAGTTAGGGCTAGAATACACCACATGACTATTGCCTCGATTTGAGGTTTGAGAGAGTCGATACTAGTTGCCTAAAGAGTAAATTCAAACCCAGTCTGCAGATTTTGTACAGTCATAGTTGACAAATTCCACAGAGAATTGCATAATGTATGACGGACACAGACTCTGATGTTTTTAGCTTTAGACTATGAATCCATCTAGTCAAAGGATTTAAAAATGTAATTTCAAGCATCTCCTAGCTAGGTGTTGCATGTTTCTGCATTTTGGAGTTTGTGTTTGGAATGACTTGAAGGTCTGTTAGTGAGGCGTTTAATGTATAATGCTCAGTTTTTCTCTGTAACCATTTAGAAAAATCAATAAGTGTATGATTCCTTGAGTTCTGACTTTTTGGCATTAATTATATACTCTTAAAAAGAAAGGTTCCACAGATGTGTCATTAAAGAATTGGGTTCCACAAAGAACCTTTCATGGAACCATTTTTTCTTATCACTCTTAAAAATAAAAAAATAAAGGTTCTTTATTGGCATGTATTGTTCCATGAA
The DNA here is from genome assembly GCA_036326025.1 of Chrosomus eos. Classification (NCBI taxonomy): domain Eukaryota; kingdom Metazoa; phylum Chordata; class Actinopteri; order Cypriniformes; family Leuciscidae; genus Chrosomus; species Chrosomus eos. The sequence continues at coordinate 31,651,773 of CM070825.1, read as the reverse complement.
GAACCTTTAACATCCATAGAACATTTCCATTGCACAAAAGGTTCTTTATAGTGGAAAGGGGTTCTTCAGATTATTCAAATGTTCTTCACACTTTTTTTGGGAAACCAAAATTGGTTCTTCTATGGCATCCATGTAAAAAAAATAAATGTAAAACTATTTTTAAGAATTCCACTATAAACAACCTTTTGTGCAATGGAAATATTAAATCGATGGGGTTCTTCATGGAAACATTGATGTACTGTACCATCTATATCCCCCCTCTACACTGTAAAGACTGTGTCGGGATGGGTGTTGATGTTTCAGCCAGCAAAAAAGAGTTCCACGACAGAGACAAAGCAGATCATTTCATTTATGGAAAACCTAAACTAACCTAAATCTTTAACAGTGGTTTTCTTTGCAAGCTTTGGCAATATCTTCAGAAAATGCAAATCTAGTTTCTTTTCTTCCTCTCACATCTCCATCTCCTTTCAGAACCACCAGGGCATCTGTCCGCAGGAGAGCGTGTACTGCGAGAACAAGTGTGGGCAAGAATGATGAGGAGACTATTATCCCAGCACACCATGACAGAATGCCCCAAACGTACGCAGCCCTGCAAGTACTGCGGAAAAGAGTTCGTCTACGACACCATCCAGGTGAGTGACACGGCACAGCGAACCTCTACAACCAAATCATTCAGTGCTTTGACTTAGACTGTGACGGCGTTCAGCTGTGATCTGTACGACAGAAAAATGGATACAAATAATGTTTGCTTATTGACTTTTCTGTGCGCACGTCCAACGCCTGGTGTTAATGGAACAGTAGCCGCTCAGTGGTGAATTAAAAGGGTTTTGAGGCTCCACAGGGTGGGATGGCAGTGGGCCTGTGACTACATAAATGCTGGCTTTCATTCTAGATTCTAGGTTTGGTGCCAACCACAGCTTGGACTGGCCTTGCTTCTTTTCATAACACCTGCGTTCACACACATAGAGATATACATTCTGAAAACACAGTGAGATTCAGCAGCCCAGCTAACACAAACACTAGCTCTGTTCCAAAACATAGTGCGCTGCCTCGCTACATCTGTCATGGAACTTCATAAGTGACCAAAATGGGAGTGCTCTACATAAGCAGCAAATCAAACAAATAGCGCTCTGCAGGAAAGACTGGATTTGTTGGTGATTTCAATTAATTCTGATGTTAGCATGTTGCTAAGCTAACACAATGATAGCCTATATATAGGGTTAGTTCACCCAAAAATGAAATGAATTCTCACCCTGATGTTGTTCCAAACCCGTAAGTCTTTATCTGCATCTTCAGAGCAGAAATAGAGATCTATGTATTTAATTTAATTAACTTTATTTCCCTCCGGTGACAGCTTATATTGGCAAATGTGATGTTTCCCCATTCAAAGAGATAGGAGCTGCACTCGACCTGTGCCCGAGAGGCGTTTCAAAGATGGCCGCCAAGTGAAATGACTTGTCTTAAAAAGACTTTGCCACAGTGCATTTAAATGGATATATTTAATGCTGCCTCAGAATTTGGTTAAAACGAGGGATATTAGGAGGCGGCGTAATTAAGTCGCCTACCTTTTTGCACAGCACTTCGTGTTGTGAACGCCCATGATGCCTTAAAATACAGTCTCTGTAGGCACCCGTAGGTTTTGGAACCGAAAAACTGGTCTTTCAATTTCCTTATACAGAGGAGGATTCACATTTCATTTTTCTTTTGTTGCATTATTTCTTACTTTATGACTAACATTTGGCCTACACTTAAATCCAAAGCCTGAACATTTACCAGCATGTGAACTGAACCCACGACTTTGGCGTTTCTAGTGTCACGCTACAGGAACACGAGTGCAGCGACTCTTATAGATAATCTCATGATGATTTTATGAATCCATGCATATTTTAGTTCTCGCATCTCAGAGCTCAAGCTGTTATTGCTCAGGATATCACAGCACAACCTACTGATTCACGTCAATGCCTTTCATCCCTCAGAACCACCAGTACCACTGCCCTCGCTTTCCTGTGCAGTGTCCTAATCAATGCGGCACCCCAAACATTGCACGTGAGGATCTGGCGAACCACGTGAAGGAGAGCTGTGGCAGCGCGCTGATCCTTTGCCCCTTCAAGGAGGCCGGCTGCAAACACAGAGTGAGTCCTGCGCTGTAACTACACCACATTCATATGCTGCCCAATGCAGTTTTCCTTCCTCCACACCTGTAAAACTATGTGTCTGAGTCGGTAAAAAAATCCTTTGAAGCTTATCGTAGAAGACTGTTTTAAAGGATGGGCTGTCTGCTGTGAGATATCATATTTGCTAGTTTTTGAGATCAAGGGAGTTCGGGGAAATACGTTTATAATGCACTTTGCAGGTCTCCTGTTTCTACTTACAGTATACAGACCCGAGAGTATGGAGGAATAGCAGTACTAGTTTTAAAAAAAATCAATTAATAAAAAAAAATAAAAAACTTGAATAAAAATGAAAAAAGAAATGTAAAACTTTTAAATTATTTAATAATAATTAATTATGAAATCTTGTATTTTTTTTCCTATCTTTTTTTTTTTTTGTAAAAGTGTTAAAAAAATGTTTTCTTTTCTCATGTATGTTCTGGGGTATGAATGTGAGGATGAATGTATAAGCATGTAGAGTTTCTGTAGATTTTGGTCTGTAAATTTTGTTTCTTATTAAAAAAAAAAAAAAAAAAAATTATGCTTAAAGAATTTAGTTAAATGTAACAGTAAAATAATTAAATAATAACTTTTTAATTTGACAAATAATACAAAAAGTAATTTGTAAATGCTTTATATTCTTAAATGTTGCATTTTTAAAATGATTAATGATGTAAAATAAAATAAAATTAATAATGTTTATTGAGTCATTAACAGTAATTAAATAAGTCATTTTAAATGTCTGTTTATTTATCAGTTTGAAAAGTGATTTATTAATTGTTTGTTCATTTAATAGTTTAGACATTTTAGGTAAATGTTGCAGTAAAATAATTATTTTTTTAAATGGACAAATAGACATATTACAATCATGTTTTAAATTTGAGTTGGATGTAACAGTAAAATAATTAATCACATTTCAAATCGACAGATAAGTAGATATTTTAAACTGTTTATTTAATAAATCAGAAAAAGTCATTTGTAAATATTTTTTATTTTTAAATGTTGCATTATCATTTATTTATTGTTATTTAGCTAGTTTTATTTTTAAAAAACATTAAATATATAAAAAAATTACATATGTCAGTTTATTTGTCAGCTTGAAAACATTATTTATTTACATTCTATATTTTTTAATTAATACACTGATACACTGATACATTGATGCATTGATTCGTGTCAAATTAAATATGATGTCTACTATGATAATCAAGGTTTATAGTTATGTTAATAGCATTGTGCAAAACAAGATGAGCACATTTTAGTCAGCACTCAAATTCATATTATACTTATGCAAATGTTCTGTGCTCTGGTTTATAGTGCCCAAAGTTGGCAATCGGACGACACCTGGAGGAGAGCACAAAATCCCACCTAACCATGATGTGTAATCTGGTGGGGCGGCAGCGACAGGAAATCATGGAGCTGAGACGTGAAATGGAGGAGCTGTCGGTGAGTCACGACGGCGTTCTCATCTGGAAGCTGACCGACTACTCGCGAAAGCTGCAGGAGGCCAAACTCCGCAACAACCACGAGTTCTTCAGTCCGCCCTTCTACACGCACCGCTATGGCTACAAGCTGCAGGTGTCCGCGTTCCTGAACGGCAACGGCAGCGGAGAGGGCTCGCATCTGTCCATCTACATCCGCGTGCTTCCCGGCGAGTACGACAACCTGCTGGAATGGCCCTTCTCCTACAAGGTGACCTTCTCCATTTTGGACCAGAGCGACCCTTCGCTGTCCAAACCTCAGCATATCACGGAGACCTTCAACCCTGATCCCAACTGGAAGAACTTCCAGAAACCGTGCAGCAGCCGGAACTCGCTGGACGAGAGCACTCTGGGTTTCGGCTACCCCAAGTTCATCTCGCACGAGGAGATCAAGAAGAGGAACTACATCCGTGACAACTCCATCTTCCTCAAAGCTTCCATAGAGATCCCACAAAAAATCATGGCCTGAGGACGTTTTGTCTTAACGTACATCTTTATGGACCCTTCTTCCTCTCAGAAACTCTACCGAAAGACTCAGAGCTCGTCTATCTGGTTATTTGGCTGGTTTTGAGGTATCTACGTGTAGAAGTGTTTCGCAAAATCATCACTTTAAAACGTTTTGGATTTGCTTTCTAACACTCTCTTCCTCAATTTACAGCAACGCCTTTGGACATTCAGTAGTGCCTAGAACATTTATTTTAATTTAAATGTTATTTTTATGTCATTTCTCTCGCAAATGTCAAGTGAACGATTGAAGCGGACTGTGAAAGGCTATTCGTAACCTTTGCACTTTGAGAATGTTCTTCGGAGGCTAGGCAACGGAGCTCTGCGACACGGTGGCAGGCATTCGGCGTACACACACTAACCCTCTTTTTACCCATTTGTGTACACGCTTTCGCCCAGATGAGAAACTCAACAGAAACTCAAAAAAGCATTGATTTCCTGTTTAACTCGTTTTAAGTAAACTAACAACAGCTGTGAACTAAATGTAGCTTAACTCACTCTTAGCGGTTCGAGACTTGTTCGACACAACGGTGCATAGTAGTATTTGATGATACGTTATGTTTTTTCAATACTATATAACATTTGGGACAGATTCAGAGGTGCTAAAGCATGGTGGCAAGCTTTTTCGTTATTGTACAGTGGAAAAACGACACAGCTCATGCACTCCGGTTCGGATCGAAAGCCATGCGAGAGATTGTTTACATTCAGTCAGTGGGTGTTTGTGAGGGTTGCATTCACAGGTCACATGATCTATGACGTGGACCAGTTTTTTGTACTGTATACCTGTATTCTTAACCAGCGTGTGAGGGCTTGTTGCGTTGCGGCGGGCTGACGAGCAAAAGGAACCAAATTTTTTTAATATGTGAAAAAAAAAAATGTGAGCAACCTGTTGCATTTGTGTCATAAACAGAGGGGGATTTCGAATGTGAACTCTGGACTCGCATGCTCAGTTGAATCTTTCTGTTCTTTGTCTTACTCTGTCGGACGCTGGCAGAGGATGAATAGAAAGGTGCGGGCACTCGCAACGGCCGCCCCAAAAGCACGTCGAGTGCGAGGGCGTCATATTCGAGTGGCGCTGGTAGCCATGGTTACCCGTGCCTGTTAAAGCAGCATGTGAACGAGAGGAGAGTTCTTCCATGTGCCTGAGGAAGATGAGCCTTGTGCAATATGGCTGCCATTGCTCCATACAGACCAGTTGAGGACTTTGTGTATACTTATTATATATTATATGTGAATACTAATAAAAAAAAAAACATGCAAAAAGCACATTCTTCTTCACATTTAATCTCGCTATGATACCAGCTAATATTTTGCAATGATTTTGAGAAAACCTGGGAGAAAAAAACAAAAGACATTTTTGCTAAGATTCTGTATTTTACAAAGTACTTCAGATGTTTTCTACAACTCTTTTTGACGATGAGTTTCGGGGGCTGTGCGTTGACGTTTAATGGACCCTTTTTACGTTTCACCTCTGTGGCATTTTCTCGGCCATTTTGTTTTGTCTGGTTTGGATTTTGCATATTATGTCTGTATTATTTCCTCTTGAAGAAGTATTTATTTTAAAGCGCCATGACATAAGCTTGACAAGAAATGGTGCAGATGTTTTTATATGTTGATTTGATGATTGCTTGTCAAATATCACTTGAAATAAAACAATGTCTACAAGGTCTGCTCTGATCAGGTTTCGTCTCTTGAATGTTGCTGGAAAACCCCTCTGAGCTCTCAGTTTTTGTCACGTGACAGTCGGCATCTCAAAGTTTACATGGCCCGCAGTCGCAAATGTTTACCAATCCCTCAGGAGCCGCACAGCAGCAACACAAAGCTTTTGTAGAAGAAACAGCCACAGTTAGCCAAAAAAGAACAGCATAGTCTCCAATTTAGTCTCAACTAACTTCAATAAGTCATACTGTCAGTACAAATCCAATTTTTGTGCAAATCAGATTGGAATCCAATCATATTCAAGTGTGAACGGCAAATAATACGATTTCTGGAATTCTGTTTTAGTCGGACCACTCTAATTGATTGACCACTCTAACCAGATGTGGGCCGACACTATGTTGCTGTCTGGGTTTGTTTCTGCGGCGACTTTCAGCATGTTTCTTATAACTACATGTTTGTTGTGGCTTGAGAAAATCACGTGAACCACGTGAAATCCGATTTCAATTATAAATGTAGCTCGAAACGGATTTGTAAAAATCACATTTCATGTGAATTTTATTTTTTGCCGTTCACACTTGCTAAATCTGATCTGATTTCAGTCGGATATGCACAAAAATTGGATTTGGACTGACAGTCTGAACTAGGCTAAATAACTTTAGAAACTTTCCATAACCCTCATTCAGACAGTCCAAATCCAATTTAATCTATGTGCATATCTGATTGAAATACGATCAGAATTAGAAAGTGTGAACGGTAAAAGAGCACATGAACTTGCGATTTTTTTAAAATTTATTTATTTATTTTAATTTTTCACATTTAGAAAAATCACAGAAAATCACATTTCTAGAAATCCTTTTCAGTCTGACTGATCTGATCTGATTTTGCGTGGTTTATGTGACATTCTCACGCCAAGTAAAACGTAAAAATAAACTTTGTAATATGAAACATGCTGAAAGTCGCTGTTGAATCAAGGTTGTGTTGTTTCAAAGTGCAAAAAAAATTACAATATAATGGAGACATGTTGAATTTGAGACCAGCGTAGACAACAGCATGGAATAAAGCCACGCATACCAGCCTACAGTTCTGCCACTGTCTCGAAGACGTTGTAGTCTATCGCGGCGTCTGGATTGTCTGGATGATGTAAATAAGACAACATCTGTATTGCAAACCCCTCCATGTTGCTGCTGTTGTTGTTGTTTTGGGACGTATGCCTATACCAATACAACGTCTTTGCCATAGAAACCGATGCAGATATTCCGAAAAACAAAAGAGCGCCATTTGAACAGGTGCGAGACACAATCATTTTGAGATCAGATTCCAATCGCAAGTTATCGAATTTGGACTGACAGTGTGAACATACAGTAGTGTCCACAGTAAGATCCAATAAAATGATGTAGCCTACAGCCAAAGTTAACACGATTGGGAATAACAAACAGTTGGGTCTGGAAAAGTTATAAAATGGAAACTTCTATTGTGAATATACATTATCTTGTTGCACTTAGCTCTGAAATATTGCATCAGCTGCTCCTTTGGAGTGCAATCTCTATGAAATGATTCAGAAAAACTTAATTCAGTGATCACAAACCACTGGAAATGCATTGGTGAAAAGGTGTGGAAACCCTTAAAGGTCTTTACAAATACGGTTTGGCTGAAATGGCTCACAATGTCACAGCTTTTATTTCATTCACTCCATTTGCAAGCAGTCATGACGAGAGCCAAGTCTGCAGTTTTTTTTATTGCTTTGTTTTAACAATAAGTGAAAGGGGGCTGTATCTCATTACTACCCTCACATGTGCTGATCTCCCCCAGAGATGAAGGGGAGGAAGTGAAGCAGACACGTGCTCAACTTTGATGTCGTGCCAAAGGTTTTCTCTGGACTCTGTACGGGTGTATGGGAGTTTTTGGAGAAAAGAAGGCATATAAAGGCTTCTCACAAGTCCCCCAGAGGAGAAAAGCTGTGCAGTTAAGACAGGCCAACCCTGAAACGGGCTTTAAAAACTTTGTGTTGAGACCTCCAAGATTTTGAACCGTCCAGGTCATATTTTACCACCAGAATATGAAACAAACATTTAGAAATGAATGGGGATCATAATTAATCAATTAGGATCAAATGAGAATCAACATTGAGAACTATGGGAATTCCAAACAGTATATTAAATAAAAATCCTATAAATATGTAAAATAAAATAACCAGATACATAATTTGAATTTGAGTGAAAATGTTTTTTTTAAATAAAATTATGTTCTAGAAAAATATGTCGTTTCTTTATTACATGTTTTATACTTATTCCTATTTATAATTATTTTGTTATATTCGTATCGTTTTCCACAGCAATGCTGAACACAGAGTTATTTAAAGTTAACTGCTATAACCCAAAGCCGTACTGATGGCCCCTAAGTTTCCTCGCACAGGGAGTTCAAACAGCAGCCCTGCACTCATCTAGGGCAGAGTTCAGTGAAAATAGTAACATCTAATTACACATTAGCTCATACATGTTTCCCATTCGGAGTGGAACAGTCACGTGTGGCACAGAGCCCAGTATAGACTGCTCAGCGCTCTTTCTGTGTGTCACTGATGCAATAAGTCAACAAAAAAGCCTCCCTCTCTCTCAAATTCAAGGACTAAACTCTGTTTTCATAGGTGAGACTCTCTGCAAGCTATCAGAAAATGTCAATGAGTGAAGTGTGCTTTGAATGAGTCCCTTGAGCCCTGTGTGGAGAGGGATGGGATGTCTGTTTTCTAACTCACTGTCAATGGGTATTTATAATAATGACAAATATTCGAAAGAATATTGAAAATATTATAGAGTGTTCTGAGAATCCTATACAAATGGTGTTTATTAATGGCAGATCTAAGAACTAAATTAAATAGTGATTTGAGTAATTATTTTAGTAGTTATGGGAGAGACACCATGAGAACTACGTTTTTGTTTCGCACACAATGAAAATGGCTCCAAATAGATTCTTATTTATTGTATAGACCTTATGTAGCCCCGCCCCTTTTCAGCGCTGAGCTCGTTGTCTTTTGACTTCCGGTCTGTATTTTCACAGATCTTTCATAGATGAACGGCTCGTTTAAAAAAGTTCCCGGTCGACATTTGTTAAGACATCTGCTTTACAATGCTTATGATAAACATTACAATGCTCATGATAACTTTCGTTAACTCTACAGTAAGTAAATCGACTTCACCAGCTAATTACTCCTGGACAGTGATGCCATAGAAACACACAGAGCGACCACAGAAACGGAAGTTCAAAGACAATATTCTAAAGATGGCGGCGCCCTCGTTTTTCTCGTGCATAAGGCGGTTTTCGCGGGAAATACATCTACGTCATTCGCCCGTGCATGTCTCATGAATAGAGAAAAGTTGGAAAGGAGCCAGAAATGTTGACATGAGCGCGCAAATCTCCAACCACCGGGCAATCACCTATTTTAAAATACGAAAACTAAAGAAAAAAGAAGAAGAAGAAACAATAAAACTAGACAGAGCTCGTAGTAAAACAAGAATCAACATTGGCTTGGCTTTTCGGAAATGGCATGAAGGGATTTGAAATGTTGTGAAAGTGACGCAGAAATGTGTTTTTATCACTCAACAGGTAAGTGAGATTTTATTGAACTGATAATTTCCATTAGTAACTCTTTAACAGAGTTCAGTCAATGTTAAGCATTATCTATTCTGAAGGCTGTTGTTTGTTATGGTTGTGGTGAGTTTATTTTCTTCCACAAAATACATGCAGTTTCGTTTTTTAACTGCTAGAGATTTAACGTTACACAGACCTTTAAAAACTCATAAAAAGAGAACAGAACAGCATTACTAAAACAGTCAAATGAAAACTGAAAAAAATTGAATGTGAATAAAATATTAATAAGTATTATAATAGTAGGCTATATAAATAATTCTCAAGTAACATTGCATACATTTAAAACATTGAGGGAGAAACAGACTTCCTAACATTATTTATCACTTTCTTTCTTTCTGTTAATGTTGTCATCCTGTGCATATCCTGGTTGTGGATTATTTTGGTATAATCCAAGATTAAGCTGTTATATTGATATTTTTACAGAGCCAAAATACAGGCTCTTTCCCCTTCCCTACAATCACTGAAAAAGCAAAAGATGCAATGAGCCTACAGTGTTTACATTTTTTGAGAAAAAAAAAAAGTGAGTGGTGCTTGTGTGTGGAACACTCAACGTCGAAATGCATGTACATGGCTTTGCTAAGGTATTGTGTGTGTTTTTTAGCATGTTGCTGTGCAGTTGCTAGGCTGTTGTGGTTAGTTGCTAGGGGGTTACTAAGTGCTTCCAATGGTCTTCTATATGGTTGGTGGGAGATTGACCTGACGGCGCTCCATTCATCTCGGTAACAGAAATGTTTTCATTGGGCCGACTGTGTAATATGTAAATTAAGCATATAATTGGAGTTTCATCTGCTTCCAAAAACGGATGCTTTCAGAAGGGTCATGGTTTGCTGCTGTCCTTGGATGCTAAAACGCTTTGAAATAGAAGTTCAAAGGATGTTCAAATCAAAGATGATGTCCTGTAGTGTGACAGTAACAGGGGGTCAAGATCTCTTTCTATTTCAGTTTCCCTTTCTCCATCTCTACTCTTTCTCTCTCCCTCGCTCAATTTATTCTTTTTCTCTTTCACAAAGTTGCCAGTATTTAACATGCATGTGAGAGTTTCCACTACCTCACAGATAAACACGGTCTGAAGGAGATGTGTTTCTAGACAGAACAGTTCGACTCTCAATGTCTTTTTACGTCAAACTGGTACATTTCATTCAGCATAAACTTCAAATAGACCTACTTTCAAAATATACGCATATTAAACTAAATGTTATCCAAACTATCCTAAAAGAGTTCTCTAAACAAACAATATCATAGTATAGAATGTTGCTGATTTGTTAAGGGTTTGTGAGCCCCAAACATGCATTGCAGCATGAATAAATGATGCTGTTACTATAATAGGATTGTTGTTTTGCTTTATTTATGTTGTTGTTGTTTTGTTGTCACTGTTAATTTGTTGTCAGTAAGGCCTACTTGATGTTTGTCAGTTGTCACCATTGTTGAGGTCCATGTGCATCTTATTTTAAATGATGGCACTTAATGGGCCCTATTTCAACGATCTAAGCGCATGGTCTAAAGTGCAGGGCATGTCCGAGTCCACTTTTGCTAATTTAACGAGGGAAAAAATGGTCGGTGAGCACTGTCTCTATTCTCTTAATGAGTAATGGGTGTGTTTTAGGCGTTACATGCAATAAACCAATCAGAGTCTCATCTCCTATTCCCTTTAAAAGCCAGTTGCGGCCGCGCCATGGCAGATTGTTATTTACATGGCGGAATTTGCAAGCGGAAAGACTGAAAGCTTCTCTAGCGAGAAAACGGATCAGCTCGTGCGCAAGGTTAAAGCGCGCAAGCAGACCATCTACGGGACTAGCCGGATTCCACAATATCTTTATGTACATAATAATAATCTTTTAAATTGTAATCCTTTTATTTTTAATATTTGGCATGTTTGTGTGCTGCTGCATGTCCCTGTGTGTGTAATAACTTAAGCTGAGTGTACTCGCGTTGTGCACCCGCCTATAGGCGCACATTACTAACACGCTCTTTAAATAACAACAAATATTGCGCCATTGACTTTAGACAATATTTAGCAGTATATTTCAGTTGCCTCAAAATAGCAACGCGCCAACAATGTGCCTGAACACACCTCGTTTTCAGACCATCCCATGGGTGCACAAATGGGTGCAAAAAATGCATTTGCTATTTAAACAACGTGGCACAGGACGTGAAAATGATAACTGCGTCGGGCTGAAACTAGCAAAAAACACTTGCGTCGCACCGCATTGCGACAGGTGTAGGAATGGGCCCTAAGTCTTTGCTGTGCACGATTTTCCTGAAAAAAATATTCTGGAGATGAATTAATGACTGATTATTTTCAATTCTCAAACAGTAGAGCACAGCGCTAACATCGCCCAAGTCATGGGTTCGATTCCCAGGGAAAGCAATAACTGATACAATACCTTGAATGCAATGTAAGTTGCTTTGGATAAAATCATCTGCCAAATGCTTTAATGTAAATATTAAAGGTGCACTAATGAACTTTGGCCTCTCTATCGCTAGTTGTATTTTTTTTAATGTCAGTGAGTGTGTTTCGAGGAAAGAACAGAGTTTTCAACATTGATTATTTTTATGTATTCTTTTAATAATTACATTTTGTTGGGTTTTACCAAACAGTGCAAAGAGTCAGCGAAGGCAGCATGCATACATTTACAATTGTTATGCACAACGTTTGACGTAAAAGTCCTGACAATACGAGTAAAACTACAATATGCACTTAGTCCCATGAGCATGACTCACTTTCTCTGTCTCTTCCCCTCTCTCAGATAAGAATAGACATTGACTTGATGTTTTATCCACAAACAACAGAACGATTACGCACTAGTGTACAACGACACAGCTTTTGTGAAGCTGAATTCGTGCACAGGCTTTATGAGGGCAGACATGATGTCTTTTTCTGTAAGTTTGCGTCAGTCATGCTCTCTGCTCTTAATGGAGGGTGCTTTATTTGGGTATGAGAGACAGGATGGCATTATCACAGCCTGTGGGCATGAGTTTCATCCTCACAGAAGCTGAATGCAGGAGATGCATCATTGAGCTCTCATTTTAGATTATAGTTTAAATTGAATTGCAGTTATTCAGCTCATAATTTCTGAACTCCTCTCAGCTGAAGTGTGTATCCCCGCTACCTTTTCTGAAAATGAACTGTAACTCATGGAAAATGTGCCTTACTGACGCATCGATGAATGTGTCTTTTCATACTAAACTAGGAGCTGTTTCCCCTGAGCCAGGAAACTGTTGGTCAGAAGTTGTGTAAGGTTCGTGTTGTTCTTAGAGTTGTGAGGAGATGGAAAGAGAAGAGTTATGATGTGGAGGTATGAGAAGAAGGACAGGTTGTTCAAAGTGTTCAAAGAAAGAAGTTCCAGTTTGGGACTCACAACAGTATTTAACACAACAGGCGTAACTCTCAAACTGTCCCGTTCACACATAATTGTGGGTAGATTTGTGTAAATAGTCCCTTTCACACATTAAAGGGATAGTTCACCCAAAAATGAAAATTAAGTCATTAATTACTCACCCTCATGCTGTACCAACCCCATAAGACCTTCTTTCATCTTTGGAACACAAATTAAGATATTTGTGATTAAATCTGAGAGCTGGATCACTCCTCCATAGGCTTCTAAGGGATTGAAACTTGACAGCCCCGAAAAGTCATTAAAGACATCGTTAAAATAGTCCAAATGGCTACAGTGTTCAATCTTAAGTTTATCAAGCGACGAGAACACATTTTGCGTGCAAAAAAAGACAAAAATAACGACTTTATTCAACCATCTCTTCTCTTCCATGTCATTCGCCTAAGCTGTTGACGTAGTGTAACAGCGCAGCGCTTCTGTGTTATATGTCACACGTAGGCTCACTATTGGCCGACGCTGGTCATGTGTGTGATGCGTGTGTCGTTCAACCAGAAGCGTTGCACAATAACACCACGTGAAATCTCCAGGCCCAAAGAGAATACTTGAATAAAGTCGCTATTTTAGTTTGTTTTTTTGCGCTCAAAAAGTATTCTCGTAGCTCGATAAACTTAAGATCTAGCCACTGTAGGCACATTAAATATTTAAACATTTTCTTCTGTTGTGTTTGTTCACATCATTTATCAGACAGTCAGTGTAAGAGCTTTTGGGTCAGTGGGCATGCTTTCTGTATATAGATATGGATCTCATACATGTGATCTGAGCAGAATAATTTCAGTTATTGATTTGCAGATGTAATACAGTAAACTATTACTAAACAGTACTAGCTTGGAGTGCTGTCTCTCATGCATGTCACCTATTGCACACATTTGTAACTATAAGTCTAAATACAGAGATTTACTTCTTTTAAAGACCCCAGAATGGCTAACATAGAGCTCCAATGAAAAATTCATCTGACTAAACTGTATTTTTTGTTGTAGTGGTTCTGAATTAAGCAGTTTTCAGGCCATAACCCTCACACTACATTATTCCATTTGACCCTAAATCCATTGAACAGGAATGTCCTGGAAGTTAATAGTGGTAATTCTAGTGTTTAGGCTTTAGATTTCGAGTGCACTGCTGATGTGAATGAATGCCTTTAATCTGGCCTGACAGGAACGGACATGCACACTGTATCCAGGCTGAGTGGAGACTCAGAAAACTGATGAAAGACTACTGACATAAAGCCCACACATATTGGCTTTGGACCGACAGAAAGCTGTATCTGTAGCTGCCGGCCATGTGTGACATTCATGTAAATATTTTTCACAATGTGTTACTTCCATAATGAGACATATTTCAGAAAACTGTTGGAGTAGGAGTTTATGTATTTTCAGCCTCAGACGAGACTGTTTTTGACTAAATTAGATCAAGTAGGATTACTGTTTTGCTTGTCATCTGTCTGTCTAAATTCCATAATTGATTTCATAAATGCTGCTGTCAAGATTCTGAAGTCAGGTCAGGTGCAGCTGATGATCTTTATTGTTTTAAAGTGTTACTTATATCCCTGTTTCATTTAGCGCAGTCAGATTCGACCATCATAATTTGTCAAGGTCAAAGGTCAAGCTCTGAAGCGCTCACCCCAGGACTGCGCTACGCTGTTGTAACCACATCATGGCTTCGACTGCTAAGCTGTGCTAATCCTATTACACACACTTTCATCATAACCAAAACATCTCTGTTAGATCTCTCTTTTACAGCACCTTTCCTCACTGCCAACAAAAGAGATTTGCCCTCTCAAGCCGTCAGATGAGGGATATCACTAAAACTCTGCGATTCAGTAATAGTTTTTTTTTTTTTAAGATGTTGGGAACATTTCCAGGTATTTCTTTAGACACTTGGAAACTCTTTTTACTTTATTGTTATTGTTAGAAATATCTATTTAAAGGTGAAGTGTGTAATTTCTGTGGCACTAACATCACCACCCCTTCATCGTGTTTCTTTGCCTAAATATATTTGTCTTGTAATTGTTAACAACATTGAAAGAAATATATTTTCCAAACAGTATATTTTTGTTTAAATCTTCAAATAAAAAATAATTGACGTTGTCAAATAAATTTAAATTGTCCAAAAATGAAAAAAAATTCTGGTAAAATAACTAAGATATGGTTATAAATATTTTACAATAAATATCAGCAATATATTTGTAACTGTTTTAAACAGGTTTCCCCAAAATCATGCCATTGGTTGAGCCAAAGCTGCATACATGTTAAGCTGAGAAAGCAGAAAGTATTTTAACATCCACAAAAAAATGATATATATATATAGGTACTTAAAAGTGATGGGGGTTTTATATACATATATATATGATTTAATTTATTTATCAAAATGTGTCATTGACTTTTTATCTATATATTTTTACATATAGATGGTTTTATACATGGCTAGTAGTTTTGCTTGTAAGGAAGATTTTGAAAAAAATATATAAATTTGAGTTGGGGTGGCACCTCGGGTTTTTATGAATGCCATTTGTCCGTTCTCTCATAAAAGCTCACATTTTTAGTTATTAAAAAGAGGCCAAAGAAACAGTGAGAGTGGAAAATCTGCAGCAGATGGTCAGTGGAAGATTACGCATGATCACTTCACAGCTGACCTCTCCACACCGCTCACACAGCTTATCGGAGAGTAGTTTTAACATGACAGTCAACACATTGAAACTGCTGAGCTTGCACTGTAATTTCTGTAGTTTATTACATTACTGATGGTTTTCCACTAGATCACGTCTGTGTGAGAATATTCAGCACCTCCCTCTGTTGTGTCAAATGATTGTCTGTGCCACAGATCAAATAACATGCGTGCAATCCAGACCGCCTTTGCCTTGTTCAACCTTCATTTGTTTTTAAGCAATGGAGGGAAACCATGGAAAAAATAAGGTCAATAAAAAATATGAATAATATTCTTTATAACATAATAATAAAAACAATTAAAAGGTTAAAAAGTAAGTGAATGTTGCCATTTAAAACACTATAAAATCCAAATGAATAAATGTATAAAATAAAGGAAAGGAACAATGTAGATAAAACAGAGATAATATAAAAATGCTGTTACTATTTCCATACATTATGATGAATCATGTGAGATTTGCTCATAAAGTTTGATACGTCCCACTCAACAAATTAGCAGGATTTTTCTTTGCCTGAAAAATCCATGGAAAATCTTTTTTTTTCAGAGAGGCAGAGAAGCCAGTTACCGCCTCATGTTAAAGAAATGACGAGTCACAGTTGAGAGCACGTGCTGTTATGACTGTCTGCCTGTGAGAAAACCTGCCAACAGGGGAAGGTAGAGAGAAGCGGTTGCCAGGGTGAGGAGACTCTTTTCCATCAAGCTTGCTTCTGATTGGCCGGGTCCTTTTCTGAGGGAAAGGAATCCTGCCAATTGGAAACAATCAATGTTTTGTTGCTGGGTCTAAGCCATTCCACAAAGCTGACATTTATTGGCAAAGGGTTTGCCCCAGGTTTAAAACGAATACACTCTGACTCTTCAGCTTATCAGCTGAATTACCTTTCCAGTAGGAAACCTACAAGAGTCTAGGAGGCTTTGGGAATACAGCGGCTCTTTTACATCAGAAAGTCATATTTCTGTTTGTTTTGTTTTTTTGCTGAGTTTGGCCCTTTCTGATAGCCTAGATCTAACTTCAAAATCAGTTATAGACTATACTGAGCTTGCAACTCTGAATATCTTGTTGGATATACAGTAAAACTGGCTTGAAACATTTATTTGGGACATAAGTAATGCTGTTTTTATCAAATCTAAATTTAGTTATTGCTTGTTAAAAGATGCGCTTTAAACTTAAGTAAAGGGGTAAGTAAACCACGTTGCACTTTAGTTACAAGCGAGGAATATTGGCTCTGTTTACATATTTTATTGAACTGGAGCCACATGACAGACAAACCCTCCCTCATTTAAAAAACCGAGAATGAGTAATAGTCTCCTTTGGGTTAGTGTTTGATGTCACATGACTCTTTCTCTGGCTGCTATGTATTGCTTGTTGACAGACTCTTGTGCTGTCGTCTGGGCTGCTGTGGTTAGACAGCCATGCTGATGAAGAACAATGCGCTTTACAAGGCCTTTTGTTGGCTGACCCCCAACATCCCGCTTTCCATTTTTCTTAATCTTAGCACGACTTTCACTGTATTTCTTGAGGGAGACCACTAAACACTTCCAGACAAGACTATATTTAATCTGACACAGGCTGTCAAGAGTTTGTCTAGGTCATATTTTATTTCCTAATAAGAAAATTGAAAAATTATAAAATTCATTTTCACATTTCTCCTTCCCTGAAATCAAAACAAAGCAAAGATATTTTATTTAAGTTTATATATATTATTTAAATATAAAGTATATATAATCATTGTACTTGTAGTATTTTAAATAAAAAAAAAAACTGTTATCATCAATGTTATGCAGTAATGAGAATCTAATGAGAACAATCCTTACCTCGGCCCTCCCCTGTTTCAGTGCCATATGTTGTCAATCCATGTGGACGTTGAAGTGTACAGCTATTTCATTGTGTCACAGTGCAGACGGATGATAGCAGACAGCATTTTAGCGTCAAAATAAACCAACACTGACTGCATTTGTCTGGCTGTCATTTTAGCCCCCTGGCTGCTCTCTCGCTCAGAGACAACGACAACTAAGATTACATGATGTTGAGATAGAGCGCCCACAATTATGCAGCACATCTCTAATCAAATGTGGTCTATGCGGATGATTCAATGCAAAAGAAACCTTCCAGGAACCAAAACTGACAATAAGTAAACAAGCTTTCGTATTGTAATGAATTAATAAGCAGTAATCTTGGTTTAATGTGAGATGACAGTGTATCTAAATGTCACCCACACTCGTGCCCAGGGCTACCAGACAGAAACTGTCAGTTGGGCATGAGTAATTGAATGGGGGGAAAGATTTGAAACAATAGATTTTAATTGCATTAATCCGTTGCCTGTGACAACAATGAACGGGGGAGCCGGGGAGATGTAAATGGGCTTCCCTACATTTATAATTATACTTAAATCAGAAACGTTGGCCTATAATTAGGCAGCAGAATTAAGGTTATAAAGGCAGACCTCCAATTAATCCAATCCGCAGGCAGCGTGTCATATTCGCTAATAGGGAAGGTCTTATCATGGCAGGTCATCAGCGTTTGAACTAATATGATGCCATATATCAGTTCATTCTTAGAGGGTCTGATGTTTTTATGAGACTCTGCTGTTGTAATTCAGTCATCTGAATGAGCTGCACATGTGCACAAGTCACATGGAGGGTGGGTGCGTTTGTGGATTGAGTGAGCAGGCCGGCCTCTGTTTTGGGACCATTGTCTCTCTGTGTGTGTGTGTGTGTGTGTGTGTGTGTGTGTGTGTGTGTGTGTGTGTGTGTGTGTTTTTGTGTGGGTGGGATCTGTAGATCCAAAGACAGAGTACATCTGGAGTTGTGGCCACATTGCGGAGCCAGGCGCCAGAGCTTCTATCCATCTGCCCTTCCCTCTGTCTGTTTTCTTGCCTCACATATGCTTGCACATGCAGGACTGCCTACAACATGCGTGCTGTTTCCATGCAATAAACCAAATCCCTCATGAGGCTTGCAATGAGTGTGTGAAACAGATTTCAGGTGATGCCACAGACTGATCTCATGAAACTGCGTATGTATGACACGCCAATTCGTATTTCCATTTGCATGTTCTTCAATCGCTTTTCAGCGTGTTTATGAACGCCGTTGACTTAACGTTACATTACTGTATATATAAATATATGACCTACCCCAACCCCGTCCCTAAACCTACCCGTCACTGGTTAATACCATTTATGAGTCTTTCCCTACCATCCTAGTAAGAAAAATATCGCCCCCCCAGATGTATATCAAAATTTTGCTTTATTTCGCTCGTATTTTTAACGGCGTGTACATACACGCGGAATCACTCGGACATAACGCCGTAGATATACACGCATACACGCGGATAGCTCAAAATGCGTATAAATAACACGCCACTTGACTTGAAAGTGGCGTGGCGTGTATGTTTACGCAAAAGTCATGATGTCATGTTGGATGCCACTTGGAAAGGTAATGTCACTTTAGAAAGGGCTGGGAATGTCCACAGAGAACTATAATCTTAGTTCATGGTGTGAATATACCACTTTATATGATGAGTATGTTTTTAATTTCTCTCTTAATTTGTTTTCAGGCATGAAATCAAAATATCCAGGTTATACAACTGTATGAAAGCCTATTTCTAACAAATCTGGCTTTGGTAAACCATATTTATGACCTAAAATGTCAAAATTATGACATACTGTACCAAGATATTTATGACATTAATTTTTTTTTCATAATTAGGACTTTTTTTTATAATATTTTATTATTTCATAAATATCTTATTATTTTGACTTTTTGTCCATTTCAAATGTTAGAATTATGATTTAGTATGCCATAGACTAATTTTCACTTTTATTGTCTTTTTTCCTAAAATGGGCTTCCATAGTCACGAAAGAATCATAAAGAAATTAGCCTCACTAAAATAATTTTATTATTGAAAATAAAACTTTATTAAATAGTTTGGCATAATATTTCATCTATTTATTTTATTTGAAATTAAGTTTTCACAAAACTGATTATAAATATTTGAGGAAAAAAAAAAAAATTCCGACCAAGTCATGTGGTGCGACCAACTTTTTACCATTAAAACAATATTATAATGTTTTGAAATAATAAATAAGATGTGTGCACTTACACACTCATTATTCAAGGTGTAAGGAAAATATGCTATTACATGTTACTTCATGGTTTCACCACATGACATTGTTAGAGTCATTAAATGTAATGTATCTTAAAAATGATAGTTTTTTCAAAGCAACATGAAACCAATATAAATACAAAGAGCTTTCATATCACATGGAAAGAAAGTAAAACATTTCTCTAAATATTTGACAAAGCTCAAACGTTTACTTTCAGGCAGGCGCATATGCCTGCTAATTGTTCACAACTTTGTAAATCAATTCTGACTGAGTTTTGGGAACAGATCCAGTCCGTCTGTTTCTAATTAAAACCCATCCACGTGTTTCTGGTGAATTAGTTGGATCTGCAAGAAATCCATGGACGGCCAAACCCACACTATTGTCTTGAGTGACAGGCTGAAACCTCCATCTTTTACTTCGGGAGCTATGATTACAGTTCATTTGCCTTTGCTGCACAGACATAATGTGATTATGAGAGGGACTGTAATCATTGTCATGGAAAACTTGGCCAAGATTTCCATGTAGAGAAGAAATGATGAAAAGTTAAAAAGTAGATCTGCATTGGTGTGACAAATATTTTTTTTTTTTTACTCAAATATACAGTATTCTTGGTGCCAGCATTAACTGGGCTCATATTTCTCACTTCTTTGAGTCAGCAAAACCAAAACAGAGGAAGTTACTGAATGCTCAGTGGGGCAAAGAGGAAATAGTCGGAATGTGAAGAAGAAGATCCCACAAGGGGAGAGTAAATTACATTGAGGATCCTTCCAGAACCATCTCTCAGGATGAGCACTTTTAAGAGGCAACTGGGAATGCCATGTTGAAGAGGAAAACTCTCATGCTATACTAAGCTGCTCTGTGGTTCAACTCAGACAGGCAGCTCTAAATCACTGGCCTTTAGTGCTTCTCAGGTCCAGTTATAGGACTATTGGAGGGGGAGAGAGAGGCGGGTTGCAGTTTAGTAAGCTAGGGTGGAGGAGAGGGGTTACTCCACGTTTTGGCCCCATGTCTATGGCTCAGGAGGAAGCCTTCCATCACCAGTGTGGCTCTCCGTACTGCTGTGCCTCAGTGCACAGTGTCAGGTTTCAACACATGGAGCACATTATCCCCTGCGCTGACACAAACGTCCATGCCCAGTTATGCCCCACCAACCCTTTTTGTGTCGTTTGGGGCTTTTCATTGTTTTCTGTGCAAACAAAGAGTAAATTGAATGTTTTGAGTGGCAGGAAAGGGCAAAGGTTTACTGCTGACAGTTGCAGACAGTGAAGTTAGTCAACAGACGGACTGAGACAATAATTCGCAATAATGGGAATTCCAACTGCTAAAAGGGAGTATCTTGTTTCAAGTGTCACAACACTGGGACTCTTTCAGACTGTGCCTCAGCAAAAACTACATTTTAAAGCAGTGATTCTTCCTTTTAAGGCCTAAACCAGCCTATTATTCGATACAGTGTTGGATAAACGGTTGTTTATTCTGATACTTCTGTTGTAATCATGACAAAACTGCTTGTTTTTGATTTTATAGTTAGACATGATTACTTTCCTGATTCAAAACGTTTTAACAATTGCATGTTCTTCAAATAAATAGAATAGCATATATAAAATAGATTTTATTTGATCATATATTATCTTTATTTTATGTTTTTTATGTTATTTAATTAATGTTATCATCTTGCAGCCCTCTTGGAAGTCTTCCGACGATGAGAACCACTTCCTGGTTGAGAACCACTATCTTAAAGAATGTAAGCAAAGTAATATTAATGTAACAATAAAGCTGAAAACTAGCACATTTGTTATACGATACAGTTCTAAAAACAATATCAGGACACTTCTCCATAGCAGATTATGCACTATATTATTACAGTAAGAGGAACCTATGGGTTAACCCCATACTCAAAACTCAACAAAAGAGGTTTGTGATCTCAGTAACTCTACACCTTTGTTTCTCCCACTTGAGAGTAAAATGTAAAACTTTGTGTAACCCATGCTGCAAAGGTGATAATTCAGGTGTGTAATTCATGTGCCCCTAGTGTCAGCAAACAGAATTGCAAAAATTGTGTTTTCAAACAAGTTTTTTCTGAACAAACCTCACCTACTATTGGTTGGATAGTCCCATTCCAAACTGAGGAAGTGTTGCTGTGTCCGTTTTTGCTCAAACAAACAGAACAGTGTTTAAATGGATAAACAGATAGACAGACAAAAAGACAGAATAGATAAATAGATAGACCGACAGACAGAAAAAATGGATTTAGAGACAGTCAGACAAGCAGAAAAACATATATATATATATATATATATATATATATATATATATATATATATATATATATATATATATATATATATATATATATATACTGTATATATATAGAAAAACAGATAAACAGACATATATATATATATATATATATATATATATATATACACACACACACACTTATAGATAAATAGACATATAGAGAGTCAAACAGAAAAAGATATATAGAAAAATGGATAGACAGACAATGAGATAGATATATAGACAGATAAATATATAGATACAGTATAGATAGATAGATAGATAGATAGATAGATAGTTAGACAATGAGATAGATAGGCCTATGTGACGAGATTTCTCGTCGATTGACTCATGATATTGCCATGACGGAGCGTGAGGGTGAAATTGGCATAGAATATGCCATTGCAACATTCACATTCCTCCACTGTCGTTTTGCTGTTTTTACAAAAATAAGAACCATTGTAAACTATTGTAAATGTCTGCTCTGCTCATCCAGCATGAGTTTCAGTCGCACAGTGCAGCAGGAATCACAGTTCACTCATTGCGTCTGAGAAATGTCTTATCTTGTAGAATGCGCGTTCAGCACCGCCGCTCCCTGTACACAGAGTATGTGCGATCGCGAATCTGAAAGTGAAAGTGAAAGCAAGCTCCCTGATGCGGCCAAATCCGGCTGCATACATACAATGCATACAAGCTCATAATTCATGTACAGCATTTATGTACAGTAAAGTATGAAGAGACTCATCTAAAATCACACAGGAGAGAAACCAGTCAGTTGAGTTTGTGGCAAAACCTTTTCGGTGCTTGTATATTGTTGTTCTTCAATGCATTTGATAATTCATACTCATAAAATAGAACTGAAATGACATTAATTACAAGACAATTGGTTAAAACATTTTAAAATTGCACCTGCAGACTATTTTTCCAGTCATAAATTCTCATTGAGGATTTCTACATTTAATGTGCAAAATCTCGTCTCGTTCTCGTGAAACCAATCTCGTGTCTCATCAGTCGTCACACCCCTAATATATATATATATATATATAGATAGATAGATAGATAGATAGATAGATAGATAGATAGATAGATAGACAGACAGACAGACAGACAGACAGACAGACAGACAGACAGACAGACAGACAGACAGACAGATCGAAAATGATATAGATAAACAGACAGAAAATGAGACTGACAGACAGACATCACAACACCTGTCTGTAGGCTGAGGGTCATGAAGGCCCTGTGGGGACATAGTTCTCTTTCCCCTCTCTCTGTGTAATAAGAGGTGTGGTTTTCGTGTTTGATTTTGTAATCAGTGCAGCACAGAATGCAGTCTACTGTAGGCGACAGTGTGAGAGAACAGCAAGGTGAATGTGGCCACTGCCAGAGAGAAGTGCAAAACAATCCGGGTGCCATTTTTATTGAAGGCAGGGGGCGGCCGGAACGCCGGGATAAAATGATGAGGATACAAAAGTGATGGACGTCATCTGCTCATGAAGCGTGTAATTATACCAGCAGTCTGCTAATGCCAAACTCCTGCAATTACTGCCATTGACAAAAACAATCATTTAGAGAAAAAGCGGAAAGACACTCACCTGTGAGTGAAGGATCTTTTTCTCAACCTGTTTCCTGCTGTTATACATCTAAGTCCTGTATCCTGTTTCCCTGTGTTCCCCACCTCTAAAATACTTAGAGAGAAGAAAACGCTATGATCATAGGATGTGCTGCCACAAGTAAGGAGCAGACATACATATGTTAACATTAAATCCAGCAACATATAAAAAAAGCCTGAATATGCAGAGACTATTTATGCGATTAAGCCATTATTTAAAACTTTAAGACTCTGATACAGTACAGATCTTAAAGAAGAGAAAGCAGTTACTTATGCCCATTTTCTAAACAATAATGTAACTTTTTGGGGTACTGGACAACCCCAACTTTTTTAGAAAACGGGCATATAACTGCTTTCTCTTCTGTATACTTAACTATAGTCTTAAAGTATTTTTGATTGATTGATTGATTTGTAATATTTATAACTTATTATTTCATTACTTTTAATGGACCTTTAAAAAAAAGTTTTTTTTTTACTATGTATGTATGGACGGACGGGTGTGCGTGTGTGCGTACGTGTATGTTTAAAATTTTATATACATATTGAAATGGCTAATGACTATATCACATTTAACATCTTAGGCAAGGTAAAATCTATATATAAAATGCACTTGAAAAGTTGCAAATCATATAGATATGCTTCTTTTCTTTCTGATTATTGTGTGCTGATATGGCCTTTTCACTATAGAGTTTAAATGCATGGGTGTAAGTGTGTTTAGACTGGCTGCATTGACAATAGCTCACTGAAAAATAAGCTAGCATGACCAATCTCTCCAAGTTGTTTTACTGCCGTTATGTGTTTGGAGCGAAATCCACTGTAAATGATATGATGGTGTGCAGTAATAGGGATCACCTTACCATGTGTAAGGCCTTGCAGATTTTACGATCTCCTATTTGATATTTAATGACCACCCCCTCATAGCAGTATACTGGGATCAGAAGGGTCACTGCGCTTGCAGAACAACATATTAAACAAACTGCTAACAATAAGCTGTCTTTTCTACTTTACATTTGCGATGCAAGTGAAAATGATTCTATATTATAATCTTTATGCAGAGAACTGCTTTAGCAACTGGAGAATAAATTCCTTTATTTTTTGAACACAAGCTCTTGATCGTAATAATCACTTTCTACAGGGTAAATGAGAAGATCCAATAAACAGATGAATTCTAAGCCCATTTACTGTACATTTAAGCAACAACAAAAGCAATGCACATAAAAAACTGTAATGAGTTTGAGTGTAATGAGTGTTTGCCTAATATTATATGACATAACCCATATAATTTAAAAAGAAAGTGGTTGCAGTAAATGCAGATTGTTTTTCCACTGAACCAGCATGAAAACAGTTGTGCAGCTTACGAAAAGTGAAAAAGAACAGCACTTATTCGAAAGAAATCTTTTATAACATTTATAAATGTCACTTTTGGTCTATTTGAATGTTATTGCTTAATGCAAGTATGAGTTTTTTACTTTGAATAGTGTACTTTTTTGAGTATTGTTCCATTACAGCATGACAGAGTAGCACAAACGATGCAGAACAATGCAGATATCAGATTTCAAAGCCAGAAAAGAGTGAAACAAAAGAAATGTGCCTGATTGCCGTCCAGTGCACTCGGCATCTCTGCTTACATGACCTGTGTCAGCTGATCTTATCTGTGAGATACTTGATGCACTCAATAAGTGATATGTCAAGGACCAGTGAGAAATCGCACCATAAGACTCTAATAGCCCGAGGGGGTGTAAATTTCAGCTTGATGGAAAGGGGGGTCTGGGCTTATTGTGAGCTGCTGAGGTTGTAGTTAGGAGCTCAGTGTAGGAATTGAATGATTTGAGAAGAAGAGCAGTAGTGGTGACAACCCAGCCATTACCCATGTTCCTCATGGAGGGGTCGAAGGTAACGTGTTCACATGGCCCCAGAGACAAATAGACCCATCCAACGGTAGGCCTTGAGCACACGAGCCTCACAATACCGTCGTCTTCTCCCGGGCCAATAAAGTTTGTCTTCTCAAACAGAAGTGTTTACAGATTTGAGGCAGTTCCAGTAGTTCTCGCCACCCACAGAGCTCTCACAATAAGCAGAAGGTGTTGGGAGCCACAGGGCAGGAGAGAGTGACGTAACCTGATCTGCTGTTCGCCAGCATGCAGGCAGATTGATTTCAGCCTGCAGATGGACAAAGTGCTCCATCAATGAAAGGCCTTCCATCCAGCTGGCCGCCGCTGACCCTCACCCCCAGCAAGGACACTCTTCCTGCACCCTGTGTTTGCCTTAACGCTTCTTAGAGAAGTGGCACACATGCATACAAACGTATTAGCATAACCATAGGCTATCCCTCTATTAGCAACACATAAAGCCTTATTTTCTGGTTCAGGAAAAGTTCTTATTTCTGCTAGGAACTTCCTAACCCAGCTGGAACAGATGTGGGGTGTGTTTCTGGAGAATAGTACCCTATTGCAGTAGTTTTCCAACTTTTGTCAAGGACCCAAATATGATGATCACGTTAAATCTTAAAAAAAGCGTGCGTGTATGTGTGTAGTGTGTGTGGTGTGTGTGTGTGTGTGTGTGTGTGTGTGTGTGGTGTGTGTGGTGTGTGTGTGTGTGTGTGTGTGTGTGTGTGTGTGTGTGTTGTGTGTGTGTGTGTGTGTGTGTGTGTGTGTGTGTGTGTGTGTGTGTGTGTGTGTGTGTGTGTGTGTGGGGTGTGTGTGTTTCATATCTCCCAAATAGAGGGAAATGACAGGGAGAAATTGGATGATGACAGTATGTGACAGTTGCAGATTTACCTGTCTCTCTCTAGTCAGCTGTAACTGATGAGAAAATCTAATCAGTGATAGTGAAATGGGCAACTGTGGTAAACTGATTCAGGCTGAAGAGAGGATGGACATTTACTGGCATATTTAGATGCACATTTACACCCTGCAAGTCTTTGACTCATAGTTTTTGAATGCTTTGAGATTTATCCTGAACTCAGTATAAATAAAGTAAAGGATTAATTGATGATAGTGAATCTCTCCATCACATCATGTAAAACCATTTACTCTGTAGTAGAAATTATATTCACACCATACAGTGTTGTTTTCTACCACATATTCTGACATCTACTGTATTTAGTCAAGCATTCATCAATCAGTTATGTACTCGATAAGTCAAGTCACCTTCATTTATATTGCGCTTTTAACAATATGAACTGTTTCAAAGCAGCTTTACAGTGATAATAGGAAATTAAAGTAACAGAGATTTTGGCTTTATAGCAGCTCTAGAATAAAGCAATTGTCCAGCAAAAGTTAGTTTTGATTGATTCACTTCCGTTGCAAAGATCATTAGTTATTAGCTTATGGGCCACTAACACGACACCGTTCTAACATAAAACCCTTAACACGCTCCTGCCCGCTCACTCACACAACAACAGTGCCTGGTGGCTCGAGAACGTAAACCTTGAAATAGGTTCCAAGGTGCAAGCCTTGAAGAAAAAATAATTATTACACACACACATATGTGTGTATGTTTTTATTTCATTTTTTTCTCTGTGCAAGCTTTAAAATCGCAAACCTGTGAAAACGCTGACGGCGTGCACATGCCTATTACGTGTTTAGTCTATAGGCATGCGAGTTTGAATATATATGTGCGCAGGTGTGTAGTCTCTCTTTACAAATTGACCTAAACAAATGACTTGTCTGGCCTTAAAAATGTATAATGCAGAATTATTTATCACTTCCGAGTAGCCATGTGACATGTTGTCAACTATTTTGACAACGTTTTATCAGTACAGAAGTAAAGGGAAGGAGAATAGGGCCTTCACAGGGGCGAGACTAGTTGACACTTCAGGACTGCATTGTCGCCATGTCCAGGCGCAGGTCCTTTATAAGATCCGATACGGCCCTGATCCGGTGGACTGCGGTAAACCTCGGGATAAACAAAGACACTAAAATTAGCGTAGATGCCATTCTTCTTATGATGTAACAAGTACATCAGGATTTGAGGGAAGTGTTCCCAGTTCCGGCTGGCCTAATCTATGCAGCCTAACATTGAATTAGAAGGTTATAATGTGTTATGTGAATGCTAGGTCAAAGAGATGTGTTTTTAGTCTAGATTTGAATTGACAGAGTGTGTCTGCTTCCCGGACAATGTTAGGAAGATTGTTCCAGAGTTTTGGTGCTAAATAGGAAAAGGATCTACCGCCAGCAGTCGATTTTGATATTCTAGGTATTATCAACTGGCCAGAATTTTGAGATTGCAATAGACGTGAAGGACTATAATGCGTTAAGAGCTCGCTCAAATACAAGGGAGGCTAAACCATTTAGTGCTTTGTAAGTAATCAGCAATATTTTAAAATGTATACAATGTTTAATGGGGAGCCAATGCAGTGTTGACAGAACCGGGCTAATATGGTCATACTTCCTGGTTCTGGTAAGAACTCTAGCGGCTGTGTTTTGGACCAGCTGTAGTTTGTTTATTAAGCGTGCAGGGCAACCACTCAGTAGAGCATTACAATAATCTAGCCTTGATGTCATGAACACATGAACTAATTGTTCTGCATTTGTCATTGAGAGCATATGACGTAATTTAGATATATTTTTAAGATGGAAGAATGCGGTTTTACAGATACTAGAAACGTGCTGAGTACTGTGGGTGTGATGAAGATTTGCTTTTGAACTGCTTCATGAATAAAATACAGAAACATTAAAGCCCCCAAAGGCATTAACTTCATTATGCCAAACACACATTTTTTGGCAGTTCTGTTTTTCAAGCTTCAGGCCAATTTCTCTGAAATAAAGCTGCAATCCACCAAAAACTACATCATTTATTACCCTTAATAATGGCCATACATCCCAGAGCCTCTTGGAAACATTCACGTCAACTGCAATCTCAGCACTACACCCCCTCCCTCCCCCTGTATAGCAATTTTCCACACATTATTTTTCTTTCTTTCCCTGAGCTGCTTGTGAAAAACTAAAATACAGATAAAAAATGATGTGTAGTGAAGCTTGCAACAGCATTACCCGAAGGACTTGGCTGTGCTCCAGAGACAATTCTGATGAATTAGAGTGCAGTGAGAGAAACTGCAGAGGAAGAGATGGAACTACACAGATATTTCTCTCCAGTGTTGTTCTTATCAGTGCTGTATTTTCTAGAGGAAAATATAAGTAAAATAAAAATGGTTGCTTTTGCATTTTACAGTTTTTTTCAATTGCTAACAAGCGCTTACCCATACTTCAGATACTTTTTCTAAACTCTTAACACAGACTCACACATATAAAACACAATTGGCCAAATGGATAATTTTCTTCTCAAAAACACATTTTGTTAAATATATACTAACTCTTCATTTCAAAACAGAACACATCTTTCTCTGCACACACTAACTTTACCAAAACACTGGAAATCTGACTCAAAATGAAATTATTCTGTCAAAGAATAACACTTGTTTTCACTTCACAAAGTACATGCAGTCAATCAAAGTACACCAGGTTTCAAAATACTGGCTATTGTTGACATTACAAAAACTGCATAGACTTTTATGTTTCGGTTTTATAGGTATTTGCATGCAAAACATGCAATCCACGGTTTTTACACTAAATTTCTTGGTTGGGAATTGTATGTCCACATGTACAGTAATGTTCACATTCAAAAGCAATCTTTTAAAGCAAAAGCAATCTCACCTCCTTTACTGTTTACTACAGGAGGTGCAGTAGAAACTCGGTATGATAGAACAGAATTTTTTTACAGTATTGCTTACAATGGTATGATAGAACAGAATTTTTTTACAGTATTGCTTACAATGAACAAAATATCCATGAAACACACAAGAGCATTCTGAACAAAAAAACAACAGCAAAAAGCCCAGATAAAAAGGGGGGGGAACTAAAAAAAGCACAAAATTACTGTATCTAATCTCTGTGATTTTCAGGGTTAGGCCACATGTTTTCATCAACATCACATCTGGTATTATCCAAGGCGATGCACCTGGGATAAAACCGCTTGGTATTGCACCTCATACACCTCTCACTGCACCTCTCACTGCACCTCTCACTGCACCTCTCACTGCACCTCTCACTGCACCTCTCACTGCATCTCTCACTGCTCCTGCATCTCTCACTGCATCTCTCACTGCATCTCTCACTGCATCTCTCACTGCATCTCTCACTGCTCCTGCATCTCTCACTGCATCTCTCACTGCATCTCTCACTGCTCCTGCATCTCTCACTGCTCCTGCATCTCTCACTGCTCCTGCATCTCTCACTGCTCCTGCATCTCTCACTGCTCCTGCATCTCTCACTGCTCCTGCATCTCTCACTGCATCTCTCACTGCTCCTGCATCTCTCACTGCATCTCTCACTGCTCCTGCATCTCTCACTGCTCCTGCATCTCTCACTGCATCTCTCACTGCATCTCTCACTGCTCCTGCATCTCTCACTGCTCCTGCATCTCTCACTGCATCTCTCACTGCATCTCTCACTGCATCTCTCACTGCTCCTGCATCTCTCACTGCTCCTGCATCTCTCACTGCTCCTGCATCTCTCACTGCATCTCTCACTGCATCTCTCACTGCATCTCTCACTGGGCCTGCTCTTCTCCCTGGACCCCTTGCTCTTATTCTTCCTTGTCCATACATTACAGTGTTTGTCTTTTTCTGTTTCTGTTTCCAAAAACATCGCTCCTCAAAGTCCTCCTTTTACTGTATAAGTGTCAATGTAATAGAAAAAATAACCCCTGCCACTGAGACTGAGCCAGACTGGAATCAGTTGTGGTTGGCCCAGTTTACCCAACATAAATCAGCTGTGTCAATAATTCAATTGTTTGTTTATATTCAGCTGAAATATATAAATATATTGTTTTTGAACTGATATCATTGCAGAACAAGAAGTTTTTATACTGTATCTAAGGTTTGGAATATTGTTTTTGCTATTGTGGGATGGTGTGTGTTAACATTTGTAAATACTACAAAAACAATCCATTATTTTGTTGGGAGGTATAGCTTGTCTGTTAAGAAAATGTAAGCATTGTGGAAATGTGTTCACTGACTGCATATTGTGTGAAAACGACATGAAATGTGTGAATGGTATGGTCACAAAAGACCGATGCTGTGCTAACTGTGTTTAGAGTTTTGAAAATGTGTCAACTGATTGGACAAATGCTTGTTAGCGAATGAAAAAAAACTGTAATCCATATAGGTTGTGATCTATGTATTGATGATGTGATGAGACTCTGGGCTCTCTGCCTCAGGAGCATTTGGAGGAGCTTTAGGAATGTGCTCAAGGATGCCAGTCGGGCCAGTGCATTCAGTCAGATCCTTCAGGCCTGCGCCAGCAGCACTTGGCAAAAACTCATAGTCTGCTTGCACAGAGTCCAAACTGAACACGTTTCTAAAAGGGATATATATATTTTACTAAAATACAAAATTTGTGTTTACTATATTTTTAATGTAATATTTATCTCTGATTTACACTACTCATTTTTTTATGTTTTTAAGGAAGTCTCTTATGCTCATTAAGGCTGCATTTATTTGATTAAATTACAGTAAAACAGTAATTTGAAATATTATTTTAATTTAAATTGACTCTTTTCGATTATTTATTACATTTTAAAATGTAATGTATTCCTGTGATGCAAAATATCAGGCATTAGGGCCAGTTCACACAACACGTTTTTGCAGTTAAAGAAACTGTTTTTAGAAAGCCGTGTCATACGTGAGACGCTGCAAAAGACGTAAGGCGCAATGCTCAAACATGTCCTTCTTGCGCATGAACACCCCCTTACTCCAGTCTTCAGTATCACATGATCCTCCAGAAATCATTCTGATACTCTGATTTGATGCTCAGGAAATATTTCTGACTAATCAAGCTTTTAGCATGAATATGTTAGTCTTATGATTAGCTAGTGTGCTGGATAGTGTGCTATATGTCCTGCCCTGTCTTCCTGTGTCAGTGGAAATTACATCAACACATTGAATAATGCTGCGCGTCTCAAAGAACTTCAGTGGGACTTTAATGAATAGAAAGTTCAAAAGAACAGCATTTATTTAAAATAGATGTCTTATGTAACATCATAAATGTCTTTACTGTAAATTTTGATCAATTCTGAATAGAAGTATTAATTTCTTTCAACCCTGTGTGATTGTTTATTTCATTTTGATGTTTATGTAATATTTATTGTCAGAAAATAAAATGTTCTAACAAATTTTGTTAACAGGGTAGCAAAAAATG
The DNA here is from genome assembly GCA_036326025.1 of Chrosomus eos. NCBI lineage: Eukaryota > Metazoa > Chordata > Actinopteri > Cypriniformes > Leuciscidae > Chrosomus > Chrosomus eos. Next base: position 31,620,091 of record CM070825.1, on the reverse strand, counting down.
CAGACCAAAACCAAAACTGACGATCAACATTTTCTGAGGGTTAAGAATCTATCCTGTTGAAAAAGAAAAACTTTCCGAGTCAGAAATACAGCGAGAGATGGGTTTGCGTGCTTGAAACTGATTTGAGTTTAAGCATTGTGATTTCAACTGTACAGACGCCCCTCAGGGTCAGTGAGGGTGTAGTGTGAATGTTGCATGTTACTCACTCATTACAAGGCAGAAAATCTGTGTGCCTTAATATGAGCTGACAAGTGAGTCATAGTGTGTGTGTGTGTGTGTGTATTGTGTGTGTGTGTGTGTGTGTGTGTGTGTGTGTGTGTGTGTGTGTGTGTGTGTGTGTGTGTGTGTGTGTGTGTGTGTGTGTGTGTGTGTGTGTGTGTGTGTGTGTGTGTGTGTGTATGTATGCTCCCTATTTGTCCACTCAGAGAGAAAGTGAACTTGCACCCTTTAATCAAGCATTATAATGGCCTATTAGAGGTGAAGACACATGATTATTATTGTCATTTGAGACCAAGGAGGTCCATAATACCTGTCCGTTAGCATTTTTTAATCTCTGTAAACCCTAAAACTTTTTAGTTAGTAATAACACTTTAAATTTTGCTTTTGCACTACACAAACATGCTAATTGCAGTTTATTGTAAAAATTAAGACTAACTAACGTCTGCATGTTTTACTAATTCGTTCCCTCATTTTAAGTGAATTGTGCACACAATATATTTACATATATATACATAATATATATTTGTTCCCTCGATTTACCAAATCGCGGCCACGTTGTAATAATTCGTTGCCTTGTTTTAGTTAAATCAAAATAAGTTTACTCAACAAGGGAAGAATTCTGGGAACAAATTTGTGGCCACGATTTAACTTAAATGAGTAAATTAATTAGTAAATCATGACCACTGTTTACTAAAACCAAAGAACGAATTTGTGTCCATGATAGATATATATAATTTTTCCACATGTCATGTGCGCTGATCCATATCCTACTAAACATTAAATTCAAAATTCTTTCTCCCTGTACAGTCTGAAGCCAAGCATGGTGGGAACTAGATCTGCTGCAACTCATTCATTTTAAATTCATCTTAATATTAGATTAGATTAGATAACTTTATTAATCCCTGTAAGGAGAAAATCATTTGCCACCATTGCGCATTACAAACAACACAAATAGACAATTGAGCATTAAAAACCACGAGTAGGCTACATTAAAAAAATTACACAACTTCATTAAAAAACCTAACTGCAGTAAGAATAAAAGACCTTCTTAATCGCTCTAACACTGAAGCTGATTACTGATAAACACCAAACCAGCCTTTCTAATCAATTTATTAATCCTATTTTTATCGTCTACATCTACAGTGATACATCCCCAGCAGAGCACTGCATAAAACAAAACACTGACCATGATTCCTTGATAAAAAACATAAAGAAGCTTCCTACTGACACCAATGGAACTCAACTTCCTCAAAATATATTCAGTCATGTAGTTCACATAACTTTTTATATCAAATACAATGAACTTTTAATAATATTTGAGTGAAATTAACTCATTTTATTTAGTTATTTGCACTGTTGGGTTTTACAGTCTGGCCAACAATGGCGAAAGACGCCTTGCGCCCCCTTAACAGTGTCGTTACAGTTTCTACCAGCCGGGGCGAACTTGTTTAAGACAATATGAAGTATTGTTTCGTATTCCAATATGAGGTATCATCAGATACACATCTGAGTATATCCTCACATTACATCTGTGGTGCTGAGTGAAGTTAATGTGCTTTCCTGCAATCAGGAGCATTCAGGAAGTCTCGAGAGGTCCGGCAGGGCTGCAGGAAGTGAGTGATTGATGAAGTGTGCTTTAACGTGGAGAGAATCTAATAAACACTCATTCGCCGCAGCACACATCCTGCACTTCACACAACTGTGGGGGCCGCTGCGAATAGACAGGAAAGCTGAGTGGACAACTTTTGAAGCTTTATCACCCATGTCAGTAAGAAGTGCCTAAGTAAGACGAAGCTAAAGCAATCATTCTCCTCTCTGAAGATCAGGGATGGACTGGCTTTGGTGTAATGGAATGAAACTGAGTCAGTGAAATCTCGGAGAGATCAGTGCGGTTTCTCAGCTCGTGGTGGTCTGTAGATCACAGGCTCTTGTGTAGCTCAGCAAAGACAGGTGCTGTTAGCGATAGCTCAGGACGCTGCATCTGCTGCTGACAGGGAAACTGTCCTGCTCGCTCGGCTGGAAACCTGCAGGAGGTTCTGGAGGCCGCCGGTGGACTCATTCCGCTCCACTAGCAGGATATATGAATAGGGCAGGAAGTTGTAATCCTAGATCACAAAATTGCCGGAGTAGAATCTGAACTGTGAACTCAACAGTTTTGACAGACAGAGGGTTAAATGACAAATGGAGGGTTGCTGAGTCATAGTGAGTGACATAAGTGGAACGGTAGTGGTGTGTTTAACTATTTGCCTACTAAACCTTCATAATAGTTCATTTACGCTGTTTGTCTACTGTTAGCATCCAGCACAAGTCAGTTATGGACAGTAGCTGTATGTAATTGGTTGTATGTAAACTGATAAATACAAACAAAGAGTGATTTTTTTTTTTTTTTAAAGCTACAGTGATTTTTACCCCCATCTAGCGGTGAAAAGGTATATGATCCAGTGAATATTAGTTTCTGTTCCTTTCAATTCCGATTTTGTTTTAACTCCTACGGTGGCCAATGTGGTCCAAGATTAACATGGCTTCCAGTTCGACCTCGTCCATGAGTGTTCCTTCAAGTGATACGCGAAAGGCGAAGCTTGAATTAACGGGTATGTCCCTCTTTGGCTAATGTACTTTCAAGATGGAGGGGCAACATGGCGACCGACATTAGAACCCCTTACCCGTATGTATTTTCAATGGCATATTATACACTCACGAGAATACTTTATTACTTGAACGAAGTAAATATACATTAATGAGCACATATATTTTTGAAAGAACTAAGTGTTTTTAGCTAAGAATAAACTAAAAAAGTTACACAGTGTAGCTTTAAAGAAGTCTCTTATGCTAAAAAAAGCTGCATTTAATCGTAAACTAATATCGTGACTTTTTTTACTATTATTTATAAGGGTTTCCTATTTAAATATATATTTTAAAAGCTGAATTTTCAGCATCATTAACTCCAGTCTTCAGTGTCACATGACCCTTCAGAAATCATTCTAATATGCTGATTTGCTGCTCAATAAACATTTCTTAGTATTATCATCAATTTTGAAAACACATTTTTTAATATTTTTGTGGAACCTATGATACATTTTTTTTAAGATTAGTTAGTTCAGTTAGTCATATTAGAAAGTTCAAAAGAACAGCATTTATTTAAAATAGAAGTCTTATGTAACATCATAAATGTCTTTACTGTCTTTTTTGATCATAGACATATGCATTTCTTTCTACCCTGTTACCCCTTAATCATTGTTTATTTAATTTTTGTTTTTGTGTATGTAATATTTATTGTCAGAAAATAACATTTTCTAACAAATTTTGTTAACAGGGTGGCAAAAAATGCAGACCTCATAAAACTCAATGTAAAACAAAAATATAAATACATCTTTAATAATATTTTCATGCCACTTTTGATCAATTTAATGCATCCTTAAATAAACTTACCAGACTTTTGAGTCGTAGTGTACATTTTTGTACAAGTTCTGAACTCATTTTACCCACTAATAAAGTTTTATCAAAAGTATATTTGGTTACCAAGAAGGCCGCATTCTCAGTGAAGAGCTTAAGATGAAATATGAGATGAAGGCAAATCAAGTTGTTTTTAATAACTTTAAATACAAATAACTTGTTTTTTTTTAAGGAAAGAGATTTCTAGGTCGTAAATGTATTAAAAAATGCAAGGCCTGGCACTTTCAGAACAGGATGCCACGTCTTTAACGAGCTCATTACAGCCAGTGATCTGACTGACGACTATACGCTAAAGCTCATTTAACCAGTGACTTCAACTAGCTTTATCCTTCGTGTCAGCCAGAAAACAGGCCTCACTAAACAATCGCACAGTCAATCCGCTGCTGCTGCTGATGTGTTGCATCGTGGCTGAAGCATTCATAATTACTTCAGGAGTTAATTAATTAGCATAAGGGCCAGTCTAGTGGGCGGAGGTGGCACTCTGCCTGTCACGGCTCTGAGGCTAATGCTAGCGACTGCAGCATGCTGGTAATGAGCTCTCTGCTACGGAGAGATAAGCCGGTTACAATTCACCCAATTACACACTGGAAGAGCACGCGGAGGGTCTGGGCTGTTGCTCTAACACCTCGTGTGCGATCTCACAGGCTACTGGTGTCCTCTGCACCCTTCTTTGGGACGTACGGAGAGGCCATGCTGCTACCGTCTGTGATCCCGTCATTAAACATGTTAGCATTCACCTTAGGCGCAGGTGGTGGATGTGCCCTGTCATGATGATGGGGGGTATTTATAGACTTAAAGAAACCAGAACGTCAAGCAACATCATTAGGATGAGTCACTGGATGAAGAGCACGTGGATGTGCACGAAGGATGTGCAAATAAAATAATTTTTTTCAAACGATAAACTATTTCTTTGAGTTTACTTGTGGATAAACTCTTACTTTGTGGATTAAGTATTATCCAGGATGCTTTACTGAATAAAGATCTCGTATACTACTTCCATAAGTTAGTTTTGAATTTGACTCCTTTTAGAGAAATAAAATAGACACAAATAAAATATATTATAGATGTGTTCATAATATGTAAGGTATGGTTCTAGAGCGCGTACGTTTGCGTAGACATTGAATCGGACATTATTGACCAGATTTAACGAATGAATGGCTTTAGGGATGTGCAAATGTTTACAAATCATTTTAGGCTAATAGAATATTGATTCCGTTTTATTTAATCTTTGACATTAATTCAATGTTCAAAGCCTTCATATTTACCTATCACATTGATTTAATCTGTGTCTTTTGTCATATTCAACTCATTTTGAAGGTTACCATCATTTTACACAAGAATAAACTTTAAAATGAAGGAAAGTATATAGATATAAAAAATATCTAAATTATACAAAGACAATGACAAGAATAAAATAGTTTAAAATATAATACTTTATATTATAAGGTTACTAAACAAATTCCGAAGGTTACTAAACAAATATATTTAAAATTTAAATTTAATGTAAATAGATTAAAGATTTTTACGCTTCTGTTGCTTTAAGAAATTATACTTTTATAGGATGCATTAATTTGATCAAACGTGAGAAAGATATATAATGCTACAAAAGATTTCTGTTACAAATAAATGCTGATCTTTTGAACTCCTGAAAAATATTAAGAAGCACAGAACTGTTTTGAACATTGATAATAATGTTTCTTGAGCTGCAAATCATCACATTAGAATGATTTCTGAAGGATCATGTGACTGAAGACTGGAGTAATGATGCTGAAAATTCAGCTTTGCATCACAGAAATTACATTTTAAAAAAGAAAACAATTATTTTAAATTGTAACAGGATTGTATTTTTGAGCAAATAAATCCAGACTTCTATCAGAAACATTCAAAAATCGTACAGACCCCAAACCTTTGAATTGTATGTGTCATGCTGCTAACAAGGTGGATAACAAGAGAGCACGAAGATGAAGATAATCCAAATAAGTGATATTTATTCCATACTCATAGAGTAACAAACATACAATCGGTGGACTGAACAGAACAGGGAGACTTTATGAAGGAACTATTGAGGGAGAATCAGGGAGAACAGAAACTGGTGTGAATGTTTAACTAATCAAGATACACAATGAGGACAAATTAACTGAACAAGACGAGACAAACTAAATGAAGACTGTTACAGTATGTAGCCTATATTAGTTTAAAATGCTGTCAACATGTCCATGTTGGAAGACATTGAAACTCTATTAAATAAATCAGGCTGTTATAGAGGAAGCTTATGTGAGATTAATAGGGCTGAGAAGAGGGAAACTCATTTGGGGTTTTTCTCTCATATGGGCAGGACAGCACAGTTTGAGACATTAATAAGACCTCTTCTGAAACTCTGGAGGAGGCTCATTTGAGATTACTATGACCTTTTTCTCAGGAGACACATCTAAGCAGAAGAGTTTTCTCTCCATTTAATCGAATTTGTGACTATAGGAGAAACAACAAGATATTGAGAGATCTAATTTGAGCTTTTTTCCCCCTACTTCAAAAGTAGGACTTTTATTAAACTTTTCTGTCTATTGTATCATGTCCCCACTTGTAGCATTGGATTAAAGAGTACTTATAGCCCAGACAAGTGCGGGATTTGCTGTCTAGCCACTCAGTGGGACACACACACACACACACACACACACACACACACACACACACACACACACACACACACACACACGCACAGCTGCAGCAGTGCTGATATAGCTGGCCTCTTCTCTGCATGTGATTCAGTGTTTCGGGCTGATTAAACCGTCTAGCTTATGTTTTATTGTCACAATGCGTGAAACACAACTCTTCAACCACACACAACTTATGTTTTCATTACTGTATTGCAGACACGGTTAAATTCCAATGGGGACTTGGCCGATATGAATCATTTACTTGAAATTCAACAGGTTACATGGTTAGCCCTTTCAGACGACAGATTTTAATTTAGAGAAAACTGCAATGGGAGGCTCCTGGACATGCACAATGATGTTTCGGGATGGTCATTTGTTCATTTGACATCAAACGGTTTGTATTTCAGTGACTATGTGAAGCCTGCAAATTAACCTTAAAACCACTGCAATATATTATTCCAGAATAGATTCAGCATGTGTGTGTAGGAGAGACCTCCTCCCTTCAGTCAACATCAGTGTAGGCCCCTTAACTTCAGCGCTTGGTTCTGAAATATAGGCAGAGAGACTCATAAATGGAACATTGCTGGCAGCATGTTACCCAGCACACCTGCTGCCTGTTGGACCTTGTCACCATGGCCATAAATTAACTATTGTGTTTTCCCGTTTCGCTGATTGCACGCATGACGTGTCCTAGAGTATCAGTAACCCTTAAGGTAACACAGCTGCTTTTATATAATAGTTCAATAGACAAGAAATTAATTATTGAAATACGTGTGCAACAATATTGCCAGTTACTTTGTTTATTTTTGCTCCACAAACAAAAATAGTTCCTAACAAAACCAACGAAGAATTAACCATTGTGTGTTTTGTTAATGTGTGAATCAGTGTTTTTGAATGAATTGGTTGAGTAAATGATTCAATAACTCACTTTTTTTTCGTTTCTAAATTGGTAAATCAGAAGATCAATGAATCCGTTGAATTGAACGATTTAAAGACAATTTGTGCCATATAAGAAAAAAAAATGCTTTGGTAAATCATTATTATGACATAAAAGACATGAATATGTAACACAGTCTCATCCCAAGAAGTCATATATTGACGTCTTGGGACGTCTCTATGGCCAAAAGACGTCCCAAGACGTCAATATATGACTTCTTGGGATGAGACTGCGCTGGAATATGACATACAAAATTGAAATTGAGATACTAAGTCATGACATTGTCATAATTATAAGAACAACTTATGACAAAAGTAGAAATTATGAGAAATAGTCATGACAAATAGTTGAAATTATGTAATAGTTCAGAATTCAGAAATAAAAAGTCAAATTTGAGATATTCATAATTGGGGTGAAAAGTAAAAACTGACGTACTAAATCATAATTATGAGATAGTTGCCATTGTCATTATTATGACTTTTTATCTCATAATTTTAACTTATTTCATAATTTTGCCAATATTTGTCATATATATGATATATATAATGTATAAATAACAGTTCACGATTGAGGAACACAAGCTTTCTTCGTGTGTTCTTGCATTTCTGTTCTCCTGCATTTGAATGGAAGTGAATGAAGCACAAGATGCCCAATTCACCCTGTTACTCAACGGCCGTGACCCATTTTGTTGCACCGTCACTTCACATCCCATTTCCTGGATACTTTTATCCCATTCAACACCTTTATTTGCAGTTATTTTGACATATAAAAGCTTGAGGCACATAATGTGTCTGTCCTCACCGTGTTATGACATACTGTAAAGCTCAAATCAATTTTCAATCTATAGCTTTCTAATCAAACACGCTCTCTTTTATATTCCTCTCAAAAAAAAACTTCAGCTTTTTTATGGCAGTATTTTATATTTGAGAAAAGCTTGAATTTATATTGAGAAACTGGTATTTAATTGCAGAATTGGGTATTTGAGCAGAGTTTGAGCAGTTAAAAAAATTTACATTTAGTTCACACTTAAGTAATTTTTTTCATAAAAAAATGCTGAAGTATGCTAAAGTGTACTTTTTTGTGACAGAGAAAGATAGATTAATTAAAAGATCCCGGAAATTTAGTATAATTTAGCAAAACTCATTACTCTCAATGTAATCTCATTGCTGTTCTGTACAGGAGAATCTTTTTTCATAAATTAAAGGGACTATATGGAACTTTTTCCCCAAAATAAACGTAACAACAGCCTTTTTAGGTTACCATTTATGACTCAAATATCTCCTGTTGAGCATACTGACACCTTGTCCGTGCACAGTATCCTATTTTTCCTACTTTCTGTCGGGTCGGATTTTTCCGCGCTGTCTGCGGATGTGACGTCAAGCGCGTTCATCTTAAACGTTTCAGATCACTCTGCCACCACCGCTAGTCAGAAAGTAGCCTACACTCGCAAACTTATCTCAAACAATATATGTTTTTGACTGTTCTTACCTCTGTAAACATAATGTTGATCTCCTTGCAGGCAGCAGATGACTTGTGAAGTGTGCACGCACCAGTGGCGGATCTAGAAAATTTTACATGGGGGGGCAAAGGGGTGGCAAGAGGTCTTAGCAGGGTGGCAGGGGTAGACGGTGGGATTACCTATATGTGAATTGCTTTAATAAAACAAACACAAAAACACAGTAGTTAGTTTAATCGAGCCCTTACACACTACAAAGGTTTTTAATTCACAACAGGAATAAGCCCAGTGCAGTGTTCAAACAAAACAAAACTCTGCATCTTTTAAAAAGTAAAAGTATAAAAAGCAAAATGAAAATATTAAAAAAAGTACAATAATTGTGTCCAGGGACTTTTAGCCTTAATGGTTATGCTCCAGCTACTTTTTTCAACTACTCTTGCCAGCAAAAGTCAATAAGTGAAAACCGGTTATCCTTGTATTACATTATGCTACACTGTAGGGCCAAGTAGCTGGGTCATTCCTGGTATGCGGTGACATTTTGGCTTCAAAATTCTTCAAAATGAGCTTTTCTTGCATAGTATGAAAGTCCCTTATGCCATCTTAGATTTTTTTTTCTTCTTGAAACCAGCAAAACAATTTTGGATTAATAGAATATGTTTCACATTCCACCCTGTTAGGTTTATAGACCTAACAGGGTGGAATCTAACAGGGTGGAAAATCCTGAGCTAAGTTAGCCATAGCTCTTTGAGTGATCAACATTTAGCTAGCTAACCTTCTACAGATGAATATAACTTTTATAACTATGTCAGATTTGTTTTTAAAAAATTTTGATAGGACAAACATTCTCCATAACATAGCCTAACAGGGTGGAACTTTAAGGGTGGGACAAGCAGGATAACGTTTCAAAAACTAAAAAAAAAAGTTAGGAGTGAGAGTTGAAGCTTACTTCAGTTTGTACAGTTGAATTTCAGCAGGTAAAAGAAATTTAGTCACTTCTTGAAAATGGTCTCAATGAAATTGCTGTCAGATTTGGAAGGCAAAAAAGTAAATACTAACAGGGTCGAATGACTTCAGGGACACAGTAATTGAAGAAAATTTTAAGAAAAGACCTATGTTTTCACATGATTTATATGTATGATTAGAGGCAATTTAGCCTAGTCTATAACATAATAAAAAAATATTTTGAGGTTTTTGTCATTTCATGGTTTATATTTCTTGCAGAAGTTGATTACTGTGCACTGAGGACATGATATAATTGAATGCATACATCAATTAAAATTGTGTAAAATACAAAATGTTATTTTAATGTCTATTATCTCTGTTTAAATTGTAAAGAATACTCAAATCTACAATTTAAGCCATTTATTATAAATATGTGACTCATTTTAGAGAAAATATGTGACCCTGGACCACAAAAGCAGTCTTATGTGTCCATTTTTTAAAATTGAGATTTATATATCATCTGAAGGCTGAATAAATAAGCTTTCCATTGATGTATGGTATGTTAGGATAGGACAATATTTGGCCGAGATACAACTATTTGAAATCTGGAATCTGAGGGTGCAAAAAAAAATCGAAATATTGAGAAAATCGCCTTTAAAGGTTTCCATTTCTGTTGGTTATTGTGCTGCATCCACTTACAAAAATACAATTTTGATATATTTAAGTCAGGAAATTTACTAAATATCTTCATGGATCATGATCTTTACTTAATATCCTAATGATTTTTGGCATAAAAGAAAAATCGATAATTTTGACCCATACAGTGTTTTGTTGGCTATTCCCACAAATATACCCATGCTACTTAAGACTGGTTTTGTGATCCAGGGTCACATATGTGTAAATAAACAATTGGGACAGGAAAAGTCACCGACCCAGCCGACCCAGCTAATAATTTGTTATTAGTAGCCTATAACAAATATAAAATCAGAAATATTTATCACATGCAAACACGCAGTTATGTTTAGACTACTTAATATAATAATCCTGATTTTTATTAGTTATTTCCCCAGTTTTAACCTGGTTTTATCTGAGAGGAATTGGATTTGCTTAGCTAATCAAATGATCGATCTCCTAACGGGCACTGTATTGTAACGTAACGTCGGCGTAACAGCGACCATCAGTAAATGTTATTATAGATACAAACAATTGATATTTTTTATTAAGCTGTTCTTGTCTTTACTAAAATCAAAATTAGGCCAATCAAAGGGAAGAGTGCTCTTACAAATCACGAGGAAGCGATTTGACCGCTGATGCTGATGTCTTTAGCATACAATACATTCATTACAAATGTAACTTTAAGTTAAACGTTTGTTTAACTACACATGGGGAAACTCACTTCACCTTCAGAGGCTCTGGGGCAGCTCAGTCTCTCCAGTCGGGTTGCAGGGCCACCGCACCGCAGCAGACTCGCTGTGTGTGTGTGTGTGTGTGTGTGTGTGTGTGTGTGTGCGCGCGCGCGCGCGCGTGACTGAGCGAACGCCGCTCTGCACGTTTGAATCAGGGACGTACTAAGTATTTGAGGGGCAGGGGGGACGGGCTTTAATAAAATTTAATTGTTCACTTTTGGTAAATGTATCGTTTAGTTCACTGTTTTGAGAAGCTTGCAGGTTGTTTTTACAAGTAATCCGCCCCTGGCACGCACGTACGAGCGCTGCAAGCAGTGTTGCCAGGTCCGTATGCCTGCACTGTTTCCGCGGGTTGTTTGTGTAGTGCACGGGTTGACGCGATTGTTTTACTCACTGGAACATGATTGTTATCGGGGAAACATCCGGGAACGCTATTTGACTATTTTTGGCCGTGATTGGGTTAGTTTTGATGAGCAATTGGGCTGGTTTTCTTGTGCAGACCTGGCAACCCTGGCTGCGAGAGCGAGCAGAAAGGAAGAGCAGTTCTGTTTTTGGCCACAGGTGTTTAAATTTCAGAAAAACGCATAATAGCCTCTTTAAATGTTGCTGTTGTCATGATGCTCTGCACATTTTCTTTTGGCTGTCCTTGAGAATGAACAAATATGTGTAAAAAAAATAACAAGCATCCTTTGCAGTGTAAAGATAGCACACCTGAGGCTAAAATTATCTACAGGTTTGAAATGATTTAAAAAAAATAGCATAAAATTGCACTCAGCACTACACAAACCTCAATACTGAACATCTCCGAGCTCCTCCATCAACATTACACACACCCACAGGAGTGATCTAATTCTTTTGTGTCTGCAGTTTGGCCCTGCTGCAAATCAAATCTGAATGCTTGGAGGCATTATCTAAAGTACTCTTCAATAACAATGGGCGTCAATCATTTCTCATCATGTAGATGTTGTCGTGGGTTGTTGGAGGTATTAAACCAGCATGAGAGAAGTCATTTCAGTGATTGTACGGGATGCTAAGCTTCTTTTCAGTACTATATGAGGAAATAATATTTTTTTATTTTTTTTATTTGTAGCTGAAGCCATGGTGTGCTCACATTTGGCCTGTTTTCGGATCTGTTTGTCGTTTCCCTCTTGGCAAAGTGATAAAGATAAATCTGTCAAAAATCATATTGTGTTTTTCACCATTTAGGCCAAAGGCTGTATATTACAAAAGCTTGGCTGTGGGTTCAAGAGCGAGGGCCATGTGTTCACTGTGTTGCATCAGCCATGTAATACGCAGCAGCAGTTTACTTAAAACTAACTGTAAAATGAGTGTTTAGGGTGTCTGCAATGTTCTCAGCCCTCTTACAGTACATGCAAACACATATATAACACAAACACAGAGTCAAATGACTGCAACATGTGGTTCTGATCAGCATATGGTTATAGCCATTAAAGGGATAGTTCACCCAAAAATAAAAATCACCCCATGATTTACTTAACCTGAAGCCATCCTAGGTGAATACGGTATATGTATAATCATTTAAAATATAATTGATGAAAAGTCAATTAAAACTAACAAAATATAAAAATAAAACCCAATTCAAAATGTTAATAAATACTGTAATAGCATATCAATAATACTGAAAATAACTACTATATCAACGCAGTCTCATGAAAGTGCGTATCAATACCACGAATGTTATTTCTTGTGGCATTTATACGCCAAAAATGTTTTTTGCGTGCATATGCTACGCACTGAAAACCCCTTGGGTAGGATTATGGGGGTGCGTGCGTATTACACGCCATAAAGTGCGTTTTTGGCGTATAAATGGCGCGAGAAATAACATTCGTGGTATTGATGCACACTTTCATGAGATCGGGCTGACTATATATATATATATATATATATACACGTGGATATATATATTTAGAATATTTTAAATCTATACCATCTATATGTAAAATATATAGATAAAGAGTCAATTACACATTTTGATATACTAAAAATAAATCTTAAAGGAAATTTAAAATTACTATTATAATTGAACAAACTTCTTTGTACTACTTGAAGGCAAAATCATTAGAGTAAAATATTTTCTCTTGAGTATAGATCTGAATGACTGTTATGCTCATAGTACTTCTTTGCACTTTCATTTCATTTCATGCTTAGTATTTGCACTTATACTTACAATTCTGGCAGACTGCTGACACCAGCAAAATGAATTATTTTTACAGAAAAAAATCATCAGATGGTGTTATCTCTGTTTGTGGCATCCTGACAATTTGAGTCCAAAATGAGAAGGTATAAGAAGAAAATATACGAGTTGGAACTGATGCATTCTGGGACATGTCATCCACAAGTTCCCTGTTACTGTCAGAGAAGATGTCACCCTAGGTATCTCATCCGAATGTAGCTCTCATCTGACTGCACAGCCTACAGCGTAATGACAGAGCCTGGGAATCCATTAGGGCTGCCGATACCGATAGACTGCACAAATGAGCATGTGCTTGATATGAGCGTTCGGATGCCAGAATCTGTCGAAGTGAAACACTACAGCTCATCTGTTACATTTGCATTTGCATCCAGCATCATTAACTGTGGAAGTTTAATTCTTCATTCAACTTTCTTTTAGAAGAATGTTCTAGAGTCAGTACAAGTTAAGCTCTGATGTTGATAGAAGCAGGAAAGCACAGAAAATCAATTCGTAAAAGCAAGCACAAAACCTCTTTTTGCAAAGTTCATGACATCAGTTTTGGAAGAATTACAAATGACCAGACTTGTCTCTTTTTACATCATATTCTCTAGTCAAAAATAATAGACTGGTCCCTGGCATGAAGATTTCAAGATTTTTCATTATTCGACAGGTTATAGATATAATCAACGGGTTCCATGTTTTCCAACATTTATTCTTCAAAATTGATGCTGTTTACATTATGAAGTCTTGAAGCATAATGTTTCCACTTGAATCTCCATTAGCTGCTCTGCTTATTTTAGAAGTTGGGAAATCACCATTGCAAAGAGACGTTTGAAGTGATGGCGACACCCAGTCGTTGTGTACGCTTGGACCATTGGCTGCCAGCAGTTTGTTAACAGACATATCACACAGTCAGGGACAGGCGGCCCCAGACAGCTGTCTCATCCGTCTTCAACACTGTTCCAGTACACATCACTGATGTCGGATCTCCCTTTTCCCAGGACACATGCCTGCAACTGAGGGAACTGCTTGTTGGACCGGTGTGTGAGACAATCTGCTGCGTGGTAGAAAGTGAGCGGGTCAAAGGGTCAAGACTTTGTGGCTGACCAGCAAGTAAATGATGAGTTTCACTCGGCACAGTTGGCATCTCGACAAGTTTCATCTCTTATCTTTTGCTCTTTCTCTGACACACTCATTTTTAGGGACCAGGTGGCTGCCAGAAATATTGTCTTTCCTGAGTCCCACTGTGGCATTTACATTTGTCAGTGAGCACAAGGGTTCGGTTTTCAAGCATATTGCTGTCTTTATAGGGGATTATTAGGAATAAACTACAAATGAAGGATGCAAGTAGATCTCACCCAAAACATGTAAAATACTTAAGAATTGTCACGAGTGTTGAAAAGAGAGGGACTGCATCCAAAATCCCATACCCCATACTTATTTTGAATAAGAAATTACTTTGCCACAGCTAAAAAAGTATGTTCTATAGTATGAATATGTGTAGTATGAATGTAATCTGGACGTACTATATTCACCATGTTGTCATTATCATGTGACCTAGCGCTTCACTGCCATTCACAAATGATAGTAAAGTGTCCATTGAATGCACACTTCAGAATCTCGCCAGAAATAGTAGGTCATACAGGTACATGAATTTGTACATACAGTACTACTTTTGTAACATACTGTTTTTCGCCTACTATGTAGATAGGTATGAGATTTCTGATGCAACCAGTGTCGAATTGCCATGAGAGTTTGTTGAAAAGAGCCTTTCTGAGTGACAGAAAAAAAATGTGAGATGGGCAGTGGAAGAAAAAAAAGCACCTTTGTTTTTACTTAAGCACCACATTTTTAGATGCACGTCATGCGCAAGACGCCGCAAAAGACGTGTGCACAACAGTCAAACGCGCCTGTTATTGTGCATGTTTACAATGAAAAACAATGGGAAAGCAGCACATGTGTAATGAACAGCCCCTAACTGAACTAATCAACGATTGTGTTTTTGCATATTTACTGAAGCCAAAGCATTTGTCACATACAGCAAACATCTCCTCACTATCCACTAGCTGTCTGTCCCCTGAACACACTGTAAGGCCCCGTCCACACTACTACGTTCTCTTTCATAGGTTCTCTCAACGCTGCGGAAAGCGCAGTGGGATATTCTCTGAATGTGCCGATTGTCTGAAGCCTTATAGAATCACGCCAATTCATTGGCTGATGGCGTCCGCGCAATATGGCTCCGCCCCGACGCTCTTACGTCGCATCATACGTATTCGCGCGCGCGCCATCTGCTCCTCAGATTTCTCTGCCTTCAGAACGAAGCGGTCACGTTTGCCCTTCGCTCGTGATTTTTCTGAGCTACAATTACATTTGGATTATTCTCGGCGCTTCTGCGACTGTTCAAGCGGAACTCTGTTTCTCCTTACGGTGAAGCTGCCATGGATTACAGACGCTGTACTCCGCCATGTGCTCGTTACATCGCTAACGACGACCCACACAGTAAGTGCGTTAAATGTTTGGGTTTTTCACATGCGCGTGAGGCAGTTATAGGATCGTCTAAATGCAAATTCTGTGAAAATTTGTTGCTCAAAACCCTCAAATTGCGGCTCGCGGTCTTTGAGAGGGAATCATTCGTCTCCCCCTGTCGCGCTCCCGAGGCCTCTCGAGGATCCGCGACCTGGGGTTCGGATGTAGAGCTTGAGGATGCGGAGTTCGAGCAGACGAGCCCTGCTCTTTCTCTCCCTCCCTCCCCTCGGCACGCGCGAGACATGCCAGTCGAATTTTCACACGATTATTTGCGCCCCAGCCCGGGAGCACGCGACGCGGTTTCTTTCGGGCTGGAGGATATACTTTTTACCGAGGCTTCCGACTCCGAGGATTTCGGGCCTACTCTCGCCGACGAGGTTATTCCGCCGAGCGGCCAGGAAGCGCGGCCTACTGCGGCCTACGCGGAGCTCGTTGACGTGCTTTCGCGCGCTACGGAGAAGCTCACTATTGATTGGCCCGACGAGCCACGTGAGTCTCAGTCGTCGAAACTCGACGAAAGGCTTCTCAGTGGCCCTAATTCTAGGCCTCAACGGAGGAAGCTGCCATTTTTCAGTGATCTGCATCATGAGATCTCCAGATCCTGGAAGCAGCCTTTCTCTTCGCGCCTCACTAATACAGGCTGCTGCTGATTTCACCAACCTGGTAGGTTCTGTGGAACAGGGCTATTCCGCCATTCCGGCGATTGAGGAAACTTTAGCCGACCATCTTGCTCCGTCGTCTGCGCCGTCCTGGAAGTCGCGCCCCCTTCTCCCTTCTAAAGCATGTAGGACTACTTCCTCTCTGATTGGGAAATCCTACATGGCGGCTGGGCAGGCAGGCATGACCCTGCACACTATGGCCATTCTTCAGGCCTACCAGGCGGACGTCCTGAAGGAAATGGACGAGGGTGACGGTGTGACCCCTGAAGCGGTCAAGGAGCTTCGTAAGGCTACGGATTTAGCCTTAAGAGCCACCAAGCATACCGCACGTGCTATAGGTCGCTCTATGGCTGGTTCTGTTGCGGTGGAGCGCCACTTGTGGCTTAATCTCACGGAGATCCGTGATAAAGAGAAGGTTTTCCTCTTGGACGCCCCCATTTCTCAAACAGGGTTGTTTGGTGAGGCGGTCAACACAGTGGTTGAGAAATTCCGCTCCTCCAAATCCCAATCGGCCGCGTTCAGACAGTTCATGCCCAGGAGGGCTAGGGAACCTTCTGCTCCCCCCCCGGTGCGACCCAGAGAACGTCCCTCTCATAGACCGGAGTTCTCTTCCAGAAGAAGCGAACCAGGGCATCCCCCACCTGCCACGGTTTGGGGAGCCCGCGGTCGCCCGTTTCCCCGTCAACGGCCTCACAAGCGCCTCCAGTTGAAGCGGTCCGACAAACCGACTGCTCCGGCGGCGCAGAGCCGTTCCTGACCCTCCGGTCAGAAAAAGGAGAGCTCCTCTGGTTCCTCAGGGTTGGGTCAGACCGCGCAAGCGTTTCTGCCCACCTCCCAGCTCTCCTTTCCTTGCCCTGTCACCTTCGCCACTCAGAGTGTCTCGAAGTGCAGGCCATATTTCACCTTCTCTACTCAGTCTGGTGCGGGAGGAAGGAGACGCTTTCGGCTTTCTCCCCTCACCCCCCACGCTCTCTATAACTACCGGCCGCATCCTCGGAGGCACTTTCCGTTTTCCTCCGAAGCAGGCGGACCTGGTCACCATGACCCCAATCTCGATGCCTCCCATCACGTGCCAGGACGCCGATGGCCCTCCTGCACAGTCAACCTCTTTACCCCAGGAGCGTCAACACGGCACCCTTACTCAGGTATGTCGTCTGCATTACAACATCCCTCCTCCTCTATCACATTTCCTTCCAGAGTGGGAACGCTTACCAGGGGTATCGTCCTGGGTTCTTCGCACAATTCGGTTCGGCTACACTCTTCAGTTTTGCCGCAATCCCCCCTGTTTCAACGGGGTGTTTCCTACTGTAGTAGACAGCGCCGCTCAGGCTTCTGTACTGCAGCAGGAAATCTCTTCCCTCCTTCTCAAAGGAGCAATAGAGGAGATTACTCCAGGGGAAACCGAGCGGGGCTTTTACAGCCGTTACTTCCTGGTCCCGAAGAAGGGCGGCGGTTTGCGTCCCATACTGGACCTCCGCCGGCTGAACTTCGCCCTTTACAAAGGGAAATTCAAGATGTTGACGCTGAAAGCTATCATATCTCAGATTCGGCCAGGGGATTGGTTCGTGACGATAGACCTAAAGGATGCTTATTTTCACATCCAGGTTGTACAGCGACACAGGCAATTCCTCAGGTTTGCCGTTGGAGAAAGGGCGTTCCAGTACAGGGTCCTTCCCTTCGGCCTATCTCTAGCTCCAAGGACATTCACAAAGTGCATGGATGCAGCTCTGGCCCCATTGCGGCTCCAGGGCATCCGTGTTCTAAATTACCTGGACGATTGGCTCATTTTAGCCCAATCCAGGGAGCTAGTGGCCCACCACAGAGACGTCGTTCTGAGTCATATCCAGTCTCTCGGTTTGAGGTTGAACTCGGAGAAGAGTGTTCTTGCTCCGGCTCAAAGCACCGTTTTCTTGGGGGTGAACATGGATTCCGTTCTCATGCAGGCCCGTTTGGCCCCTGCACGGATTTCCAGCTTGACGACATGCTTGGCTCGTTTTTCACTAGGCCATCATGTGTCTGTGGGCACCTGCCGCAGGATGCTGGGCCTTATGGCTGCGGCCTCCTCCGTGCTACCGCTGGGCCTACTCCACATGAGACCCTTCATGTGGGGGGTGAAACTCTCAGGGGTTCGACCCTCCGGGTCAACCCTTCGCCTACTGAAGGTATCGCGCAGTTGCTTTCGAGCCCTGTCAGTTTGGCGGGACCCTCTTTTTCTTCGGAAAGGGGTCAGCATGGGTGCGGTATCTCGTCGCCAGATGATTACGACGGATGCCTCTCTCACCGGCTGGGGAGCGGTTTTCGAGGGCAGACCAGCGTGTGGGGTCTGGACCGGAGAGGCTCTCTCCTGGCACATAAACTGCCTGGAGTTAAGGGCCGTTTTTCTGGCTCTGCTTCATTTCCTCCCTTTTCTGGAGGGTCACCATGTCATTGTCAGAACGGACAATATGGCAGTGGTGTCTCATGTGAACCGGCAGGGAGGTTCTCGGTCGCGCACCCTAGACAGGCATGCGCGTCACCTTCTCCTGTGGTCTCAGAGCAGATTCCTATCTCTAAGAGCGGTTCATGTCCCAGGGGTTCTGAACCTCGCAGCAGATTTTCTGTCGAGACAGAAACTCCGATCGGGAGAATGGATGTTGAACCGCCAGACGATGGCTCTAATCTGGAAGGTTTTTGGAGAGGCGGAGGTGGACCTCTTTGCATCTCAAGAGTCATCCCAATGCCCTCTTTGGTTCTCCCTGAGTCCCCCGGCCCCATTGGGGATAGATGCGTTCGCTTACCCTTGGCCAACGCAGAAACTCTATGCCTTCCCGCCCATCAAACTGATCCCGGCGGTCTTGGCCAGAGTGAGAGAGAGCGGAGTCCGCCTCCTCCTGGTAGCTCCGTTCTGGCCATCTCAGCCATGGTTTTCGGAGCTAGTTCCTCTACTGGAGTCTCCCCCCTGGAGGATCCCGGTCAGGGAAGATCTGCTGTCCCAGCTACAGGGCAGGATATGGCATCCTCGCCCAGACATGTGGAAGCTGTATGTTTGGCCGATCAGAGGCCGTTAGCATTAAGCTCCGGTCTCCCAACTGACGTTCAGGAGACTATTGCGAGTGCTAGAGCTCCTTCTACAAGGAGATTATATTCTTCCAAATGGAAGGTTTTTGAGACTTGGTGTTTAGCACATGATAAGAGCCCAGTTAACTGCCCTGCTGGTTCAGTACTGGAATTCCTGCAGGAGAAGTTTGCGGCTGGAGCAGCCGCTACCACTCTCAGGGTTTATGTCGCGGCTATTGCAGCGCATAGGGAATCGGATGAGATTCCCCTAGGCAAGTTAAGGTTAGTTTCTGCCTTTATGCGTGGGGTGAAGCGCCTGAAACCGGCTCGCTCCCCTAGAGTCCCCTCATGGGATCTTTCTGTTGTCCTAGAGGGTTTGACGAAAGCCCCCTTTGAGCCCTTGGAGTCAGCTCCGGTTAGGATTCTGACTCTTAAGGTTTCTCTTTTGTTAGCTTTGTCCTCATTAAAGCGGGTGGGAGACTTACAAGCTCTTTCTGTTAGCGAGTCCTGCTTGGACTTTGCCCCTGGCCTGGTCAAAGTTTCCTTGAGGCCTAGACCAGGGTATGTCCCCAAGGTTCTTTCCTCAAGTTTCCGCTCTCAGGTAGTTAACCTTAATGCTTTCCACCCTCCTCCATTTTCATCTGAGGAAGATAGGGAGCTTAACTTGCTCTGCCCAGTTCGTTCTCTTAAGATATATGTAGACCGCTCAGGCGGTTGGAGGAAATCTAACCAGCTTCTGGTTTGTTTCGGTGCTAGCCGCCGTGGGCTTGCTGCATCGAAGCAGAGGATTTCTCACTGGGTCACAGAGGCTATCTCGTTGGCTTATGGGGTGCGTGGCTTGCCTTCACCTCTTAACATTAGAGCACATTCCACCAGAAGTGTAGCATCTTCTCAAGCTCTTTTCAGAGGAGCACTTTTGGAGGATATTTGTGTTGCGGCAGGCTGGTCCTCTCCGCATACTTTTGTAAGGTTCTATAGCTTGGATCTTGACATGACCCCGGGTTCCCAGGTTCTTTCTGTTTGAACTCGTTTCGGTCGTTGTCTCTTTTATCTACCAGTCATAAAAGCGCTCTAGCTTGGCGAGTTTGGTAGTCCGTTCCCACTGCGCTTTCCGCAGCGTTGAGAGAACCTATGAAAGAGAACGTCTCTGGTTACTTACGTAACCTATGTTCTCTGAATAGGGAACGAGACGCTGCGTTAGCGGCCAAGCTCCTCGCGCTGCTGACAGTTTCTTTTCGGCAGAGAAATCTGAGGAGCAGATGGCGCGCGCGCGAATACGTATGATGCGACGTAAGAGCGTCGGGGCGGAGCCATATTGCGCGGACGCCATCAGCCAATGAATTGGCGTGATTCTATAAGGCTTCAGACAATCGGCACATTCAGAGAATATCCCACTGCGCTTTCCGCAGCGTCTCGTTCCCTATTCAGAGAACATAGGTTACGTAAGTAACCAGAGACGTTTTCGTTTAGAAACGGAGACCTTTTGCTACGTTTGCACCTCCCGTCCACACTAAAACGGCAAAAACGAAGACCTAAAACGGAGAAGTTTAGAAACGCTGCAGACCCGTTTTGCGTTTTGAATCTCCGGAGGGCGTTTTAGTGTAGACGGTCAAAACGGAGGACTTTAGAAACGATGACGCAGACGCTCGCGCTCGGCTCTCTGATTGGGTGTCACCAGTCAGAGTGAATCTGCCTTACCTGATGCTGTAACGTTAACTGCCTATGCGCCGGAGTCGAGCTATTATTCCAGCGATCTGTGACAATTCCCGTGCCGTGTGCAGCGCCGGTTCGACCGTACAGCGTCGGTTTTGGGTTAAGCCGGGAAGAACCAGCGCATGGTGGGATTTTTATCAATGAAGTTGTGTTGTGTTTACACCGGCACGCGCATGCCCAGTGAAGGTGAATGGTCACGTGATCCGCGTTTTCAGTCGTTTTAATGTGGACGGAGATCGCAGCTAAAACGCTGGTGTGGACGGAGATCGTATTCGTTTTAATTCTCCGTTTCTAAACTAAAACGCAGTAGTGTGGATGGGGCCTAAGAAGACGCAGTCTCTGCAGACACCCCAGGCTCCACAAACGGCAACAAAAACAAACTGGGCTAACCCACGCCACGAAACATAACAAACTGTTCCAGCAAATAACCAACAAGAAGGATTTGGGGGTGGGGTTTGGGGGATTAGTGCGTGGATGAGAACAGGGACGGTCTAGCTATTCGGTTGTTTAGTCTGACGTCACGCGTGACGTTTAGCCTCTTCCAGACCCAAGCGCTCCGCTCGTCTTTCAGATCCTAGACTACATAAAACCTTTTCTTAAAGGGCTTTTTTCGCTTCAGTGCCAGTGGGTGTTACTAGGGATTAAGGGATAGCACCCACTGGCGCCAAAGTTTCTTCATTCGTTTAAGATTTGTAACTTACCTAATCAACTGCCGCCATTTTCTCTTATATTTCTCGTCACAGGGAAAGCAGTAGATGACAGTTAAATGTCACTTGTTTTTTTAACTCCGATCTATTTAAACTACACGGGAACACGTTAAAACTCCGGCGAAAGCGGTAGGTAGGTAGAGAGGACCCAGCCTTTGGACCCGGAAACAGGAGCGCTTACGTCACGACTTAACAACCGGATAGCTTCCGTTTTATTTTACAATAGTTTAAACGTCAACAAGAAGTGACGTCACCTGACATCGAATAGAACACCTTTAACTAGTTTATTATGTAAAACAAGTGAAAAAAATGTGTCTGTGACAAAATACACTGGTATTAAAGATATATTCCTTTAGAAAGCAATAGAAATGTTGCTTTAGTAAACTGATATTGTATAAACGATTTCCAAAGAGTTCTTAATAGGCTTCGATGATTCCATGGAGAACCCTCTTTTGGAACTTTTATTGTTAAGAGCGTAGATTTTTGACTGAAAACTAAGACAAAAATAGTAAGACTAGGATTTTATTTGACATTGTACATTGTGTACATTATATAGTAGAGTTAATGGGAACATATTGTGCATTGTGTACAGTGCATAGTAGAGTTAATGCGTCTCTAAAGACAAACATCATCAGATGTTCCCCTGATGAGGGTATGGATGGTATCTAAACAGTGCACCCTGTTTTGAGAAATGAGACGTGATGTCTGGGCAAATACAACAACTCAGTCTGTCTATCCCAGTTTTCCAGAGTGTGTATGGGAATGTGGGTATGTGCGAACGATCACAGACGTGGTCCTGATACGCCTTGACAGTGTTTTGGCAGAACAGTTCTGCCATGAGCAAACACATTGAGCTTCAAATGCGGGGTCTTTGTGCTCTCTACAGGGCCGTTCCTCGCCTTTTTTGTGTTAGCTAGTGCTACAGGCTGTTCAGGCCCGTCTAGATGTGCTCTCATCAGCAGATCAGGCCCATGCTATCAGTCCAGCTCCTTTCAATTCTGTCTCTGTTTTTCTCATCCGTCTTAGGCCTCCAGCTGATTCACAAAACTCCAGCCCACAGGTCCCAGCTTCGCCAGCACGAGCGTAGAAGACCCAGCGGCCCTGCGGTATTTCCGCCCTCTTTAGTGAGGTATGACACATGTTTTTACATTCTGCATGAGAAAGTGCTCGGCTCAGTGTGGGAAACACACATTCCACACACCCGTTGTTGACCTGCATGAACTCACACACATACACATGTCTCAGCATTGACTTCAGCCAAAGGAAGAGGAAGTCTGACCTGCTCAGCTGACAAGGTCAAACACACGCATACACACACATATATATAGACACGCACGTTTATGTGCTGGGAACACAGATGCAAAAGCCCTTGACACATGTGAGACCGGCCATGTGTTCAGTGTGGAACATGATACTCAAAGAGTGAGAAGATCGAGACAAATCTAGACATCACAGAGCCTTAGGAGATTCTTTGATGATCAAAAGTATATGAAACATTTATATGAAATTTTCATATAAATGTTTCATATACTTTTGAATAGAAATCTTTTGTAACCTTATAAATGTCTTTACTGTCACTTTTGATCAATTGAATGCTTCTTTGTTGAATAGAAGTAATAATATCTTTAAAAACAAATCTTACTGAATCCAAAAATTTTGAACGGTAGTGCATGAACATATTTTGGATTGTATATTTAATAGATGTTGAACTAGTCAAAACATTCAAACAAATTAATTTCAGATTGTTTTTTTATGCATATGATATTTATTAACCATGTAAAAGACAAAGAAATAATTGTTTTTTTTTCCCTACACGAGCACATCAGTTTGTCTGTGGAGCAGAATGAAGCGGGTGAAATCCCAGAATAAAAATAGATAGAGAAATATCATATACGTAATCAAAATTAAAAAATGTGCAGATTGTGCTTTTTAGTTCAAGAGTTCAATAAAGGATTACATGCGCAATAATACCAACAGTTCTTAAAAATTCAGTTAAAATTGTAATCAGTACCCCAAATAATCCCAGATATGCTTATATTTAGCAGTTCCTGTTAATTAATATATTTTATGATAGGTCATTTACATAATGCATATACATCAAGCTTGTAGTTCAAAGTTTTTCAAGTATCATAAAACACGTTATTAGGTCATGTGTACATTATGTAACACATAAGGCATTTCACTGAATGTCTCTTGTCTGTTTGAAAATGAATCAGTTTGCTCATACAAAACTGGCCTGGTATGATGGAGTGTTTTGGGTGGTTACCAAGGTGTTGCTATGCGGTTGTTATGGTGGTTGCCAAGCTGTTTCTAGGTTGTTACTTCCACCTCAAATCTCTCTGATATTCTCGTCTATATAGCTGTACATCTATGGGATTTAGTTGTCCACCAGGTAGGGGTTAAACGGATCATAGTTGATCTGTGATACACATGCTCCAGGCCCCATGGCTCGGCACGCATGTGATTCGCGAATTAATTGTAAAGTTTAACCATCACAGAGTTAAAGTTGAGATTTTTGCATGTGTTTTGTCATGCTGATTTACACATTCAAGAGATTTTAAACCATAACAACGAAAGGAAAAGAGGAATCAGTTTGGTACGAACAACAAATTGATTCCTCTTTCGCATCTCCTTGCTCTTGAACAGACAGAAACACACAAACTTGTCAAAATACCCTTTTCTCATATTCTCGTAAACGCATTCGGTTATGTCTGAAGTGAACGTAAAAGAATTTGTATGTGTATCATTATATTGAATCTGTGGGTTAGGTCTTAGAGTGACAGCAACCTATAAATACCTGCTACGGTCAATAGTAAGTCAATAATGTTATCCAAACAACAAAATACAGCTTACAAAAGAGCAAATGTTAATCTATATTTAATTTATACAGTGAACACTAAGTGTTATTTTACATTTAGGTCTAATTATAAAATTTATGTACCTAAATACTACAGTTAGGCCTAACTTTATTTGTAACTTTGTTATATTGTTTTTATCTTTATATTATTATTTTTTTATTGCTGAACCGAAAAATAAACAGATCTGTGACTCAAAAACCATAATATCACCCGAACCATGAGTTTTGTGATCCGTTTAACCACTACCACCAAGCGAAACTCTTGATCGAATCACCAAGCACACTCTCCATGATTTTAGGTATCTTTTATATCTGTATCACAAACAATGTCGAATTATTTAAATGCAAAATTTTGTTCAAAGCCATGTCAAGCAACAGCAGACAAATTGTGCATGCTAACAAGCAACACTAAAGCAGTTTTAACTTATAGGAAAATCATAAAAGTAAAATTTCTTATGAAAACAAATAATCTTCATGAGTTGTTAATGCAGCCATTAATAGCAGTGCATTAAAGCGCTCGGTCTCGTCATCTTTTGGCTTCTGAAGGCAGGCAGATGGACTCTGAATGACTGGAGGTGATGATGCACTGAAATCAATCTCACCCTCAGCAATACTGGAAATGAACAATTGGCCAAGACGCTCTCATATTTTCCCTTCTGTGACTTTATATCAGTACGCCACTTATAATCTGCAGCAAAAGGTGTCAATAGATAATTTCAGAAGTGTTTTTATTGCGCCTTTCAAAAGCTCTGTGACACTGAGGGGTGTTGTTGTGTAACGGGCGATGATGAATTAAACATTGAATCAAAAGTGAATTAAATACTGACAGCCTCTGATAGAGCTGTGTGCATTAGAATGAGGTCATTTCTGGCAGAGGCACGAATTTATGTATGTTCAGTTGTGTCAGAACTTCACACATAAAGAAACGCTCTCTCTATTCCTCCTCGACTCACGCTGTGCATTAACCAGCATCTGGCCTTTAATTAGACCCGTCGGCCAGATGGATCCAGGTAGATTCATTAATAGAGGGTGAAACCTGCCTTTACTGTGATCTTAATGCAATTATAACTGACAGAAGCACTTTATAGCAAATGTAAGAATGACAGAGGCTGATGCAATGACTGTAAACATTTAAAGGAACAGTACACTCAAATTAAACGCTTTGGCAGGCCCTGGAAACTACATGCTTTCATTATATAAAACAGTTCAACACTTCAGCATTAAAAAAAAAAAATTACAGAAATAATATACTTTAAAAGAATATACTTACGGTAAGTGTGAACTGAATGTAATGTTTTTGGGCACTTAAATGCATGTTATCTGTAATTAAATAAATTTATTTTAGTTAAAATGTATATTTAAATATGTTTGTAATTACACAATTGTAATGATGAAGTTGCAATTTAGTAAATATATTTACTTTAAATTAAATATAAAATTGCACATTACAGTTACACATTTCAACACAAACATTTATTCTTTAAAGAATAATTAAAACATGATTTAAAATGTACTTTTAATTTGACATTATTATAAAATCATTTTTAACTGTGTACTTACTGGCTGTGTACACGACACCATTGTCAACTAAAAACATAAATTGTTTTATGCGTTTTGACTCGTTTGGAGGCCTGAAAGCGCAAACTTTTGAGCTTGCGTATTATGTGTTCAGTTCAGTCTACAGGTGTGTCTTTACAAAGTGACATCGCTGACTACTGGTCTGGCAGCAGAATACTGCATTTTTAGTCTTTTTACACGTCGTCTGAATGGTAAAAGTAAAAAGTAAGCAGTTTTTTAGGACATCACTGTCATGTAAATGTACCCTTCATCAGAAACTGAATACATAGTTATACACAGGTGAATAGAAATAAAATGTAAATTAGTCCGATTAAGAATAAAGAAATCACATGGTAATTAATATACATGTAAATGGAGTAAGCAGAATACGTAACTAAAGTAAGATTAATTAAGTTATCCGCGCTTTTTAGGTTTTAGTTTGAGTGACAGGCTCTTCTCGTTTCATTATTTTGCACTTAATAGGAAAAGCTTTCATATTAATTTGGCAAAATAGATAAACCTTTACATAAATACATCTGGATGGCCTCCGGGCAGAACGAGTGCATATGCGAGTATGAGGAGAGTTTGGCAGCTGGCCCTGATGCCTCCAACTGACCTCATTCATCAGCGCAGACAGGCAGCCGAATGCATTAGTGATGTCATAGGGGTATTACGCATCACTGCTGCAGGAACCAATGAGGCACAGAAGTAAGAGGAATGAGATCATAATCAGGGATAATATATGATCAGGCCTCTTTCTTTATTCCATACTGTGCTCTTTGACACTGAATGTGGCGCATGATGCATCTTAACCAGCTGTGGAATCATGCCTTGACGTATGGCTCCACCTGATGTGCCTAATGATGCAGGACTCCTAAATTAACCCTAATGCAAAAAAGAGTTATTACTATTTTTCATGAATTACTTTAGGCATTGTGGGAAGAAAAAATGTGATTTGCTTTGCTCAGAATTCGTTTTCTTTAATATTTGAAGAAATTATACATACATAAAAAAATTTTTTAACATGAAATTCCCTAATACAATTGCCAAACTGTGCAGTATACAAACGAGAAAACAGTACTGTATCCCACAATGCATTTGGTATTGCATTTTCAGTAACACACACACACACACACACACACACACACACACAAACACATATATATATATATATATATATATATATATATATATATATATATATATATATATATACAGTAGTCAACATTTGAAGTGGATCAAAACCTTTTATCAGTTATCCGTGAATTTATTCCGCCCCCCCCCCCCCCCCCCTTTTTTTGATCCTCTTAAAATATTGACTTAATTATAAATTATATATATTTAATTTCAGATATTTTGAATTTTCTATCCATCAAGGAATCCTGGAAAAAAAACTTTTTCATGACAATATTAAGCAGTGCAACTGTTTTCAACATTGATAATAATAATACGTTTGAGCCACATGTTTTGAATACTGTTAAAATCTCATTTTTCCATCTTAGAAATATTGCGAGATTGCGTCCAATGCTGTCGTTTACTGTTGCGGAGAGATTGATAAACACCTTTGTGTTTTCGCGTATTGATTACTGTAATGCCTTGTTAGCTGGCGTGTCAAAAGTAACTTTAAACAGAATGCAGGTTTTACAAAATTCGGCTGCCAGAATCCTTACAAGAACCAACATACGAGACCATATTACTCCCGTTTTGGAGTCTTTGCACTGGCTTCCCATTAGGTTTAGGGTGGATTTCAAGATTTTGATGCTTACTTACAACACTGTAAAAAATATTTTAGCAATTTAGTTATTTCAACTTATTTTTTTAACTAGATTGTCCAGACAACAAGAAATTTTAAGTTTTCTTGTCCTCAACTTATCGAAATAAGTTAGTTAAACTAAAAAAAAACCCATGCAAAAAGATAACTCAAAATAATGAGTTAACTTTTTTTACAGTGAAGGCACTGCATGGTTTGGCACCTCAATATTTGACAGAGCTTTTAACTCCATATACTCCAAAACGTGTTCTTCGTTCTTCAGATACTGGTCTTTTAACTGTTCCCTCAACCCGCTTGAGATTAATGGGAGATAGGGCTTTTTCTTCACTAGCTCCAAAACTTTGGAACTCTCTACCGATTGAGATCAGGCAAGCCAAATCTCTTGGAATCTTTAAATCTCAGCTTAAAACTCATTTTTTTAGGTTAGCTTTTAATTGATTTTTGTCTTTTATGCTTGTTTTTTATGTTAATTTTATTGTGTATTATGTATCTTTTGTGTGTTGTATTCTTTGCTATTTTAATTGTTTTTGTACAGCGCTTTGAGATGTACATTTAAAGGCGCTATAGAAAATAAAGGTTATTATTATTATAATAATAATAATAATAATAATAATAATAAATGTTTCTTGAGCCCAAATCAGCAAATTATTATGATGTCTGAAGGATCATGTGACACTGAGGACTGGAGTAATGATGCTGAAAATGTAGCTTTGTATCACAGGAACAAATTACATATTAAAATATATTAAAATGAAAAACATTAAAAATAAATATTATGTGTTATGTTTTCCTATATTTTTCAAAAATATTTTAAAAAAACTAACTGACCCCAAAATTATAAGAATATTATTTAAAATGCATAAATAAATTAATAAAAATACGTTTTTAATAATAAATATTTATTTATAATAATAAAGAGTATACATGCTGAAAGTTGCATGATATAGTGTCCATTTCTAACACCGCCTCTGTTTTTAAAGGAGCACCCACAGAGACGTATAGCAGATGCTCTCTTTTCATCTTTGGGGCCCCAATGGGGGTGTCAGGATGGAAGGGGAGAGTGAGAAACAAAAGCACGAGGAGGGGGATGTATGTATTGTGTTGTGGGGGTAGGATATATTTTGATGATAATGTGGCACACTTCTTGTATGGAGCGACCCCAGTACAAAAGGGGCCCAAACCCCACCGGTGTCTATCAGACCCTTAACAGAGGGCGGGTCACAAGCCAGCAGGTCCAGGGCCCAAAAAGGCCTTTCAGTGAACAGTTCCTAATAGAACCGTTTTTGTTTCTTTGTATGAACGTTTTATTGATCTAAAGAAGCTTTTCCCACTGTATTTCCACTTATTATGCAATAAAAGTTCCATGGATGTTAAAAGTTCTTCATGGAACCACAGATGCAAATAAAAAACCTTTATATGTAAGAGTGTATAGCGAACGCATATGCATCTGACTAAGTTTAAAACCGACGCTGTATACTTCAAGCAGTGATGTCATTAGTGGCCATGTTAACACATCAAAGACCAGTCAATGGTTTTAACTAGCATATGCCAACAAAGGCAAAACTAGGACTGACTTAAACGGCACACAGTGCAAACAGCAATATGCATAAAAGTTATTAAGCGTCATATATTAGAAGCCTTTCTTTGTTTGGAAATCAATAGTGTGGCTCTAAGATCACACTTGGTAGCAGCTGGTAAAAGTGTGAAACCTCTCCCTGAGGATCTCCCAGTATCCCACTGGGAATGTCTGGTGCCAACCGCCCTCTCTATCGCCCTCTTGTGGCCGGAGGAGATAGAGACCGTGTAGAACAGAGTCCAGGGACCAGTTGCACAAACGGGTTAGACTAGTCTTAAAAGTTAGTCATCTCATTTTTTTATTCAAGACTGGTCATAATATTTAAGAGTTGGTTACATAAATTGGTTAATTGCTCTAATTTGAATCTGATAAGTAATACCGATTACCCCTTGGCTAACTGCTAGTTGGTCAAACTGGCTCTTTAGACACAGTCTTAACATAGTGACTAAGTTTATGCAACTGGCCACAGTTCTTTGTGCCTTTTTTATCATAATGGGATTGTGTCTTTTCAATGATTGTCTTTTCCATATGCTATTGTGTACGTCTACGGTGGAAATAAAGCTACATATTTGTTGTGCACCTACTTTGTCACAATGAGTGGTGCAAGATCATCACCTAGTGGTGGGAGATGGAAGGTTTTAGAAATGTTAAAGGAATAGTTCACTTAATTTAAATTCTATCATCATAATTTACTCACCCTCAAGTTGTTTTAAACATTGATGGCCTAAGACACGAAACGAGTGGTTTGTGTGAGAAAATGAACAGTATTTATATCGTTTTTACCTCTTGTAAACACAGCCACCCCCTCAGATCACTTGGACGTGGCTGTGTTTACAAGAGGTAAAAACGATATAAATACTGTTCATTTTCTCACACAAACCGCTCGTTTCGTATCTTAGGCCATCAATGTGTACTTACATTTACAAATCATTAAATAATGTTTAATTTGGACTTCTCTGTTGAGGTGGACCCCATAGACCTGCATTATATGACTGACAGACAGGAACGGTTTGACCTAAAAATATCAAAATTGAAACTACTGCGGAAACAAAGACACCTACATCTTGAATGCCCTTGAGATAAGCTAAAACATACCAAAAATTCATTTAAAAGTGAACTATCCCTTTAAAGAGAGTAAAAGACTTCATGACTTAACACTATAACTTCTATACAGATTTTGTACTTAGTCTGTATAGTTATACAGTATATAGACCCTTGGTGTCAGGGTTTGGGGTCACATGACAAGCCATGTTCTCACACCAAGCATGACAAAAACACAAGCACATGGCCAGTAAAGCAAATCACACACACGCAGCCAATGAGAACACTCATAAGCCACGTGTTCACACAAAACATGACAACATAAGCTGCATGCAACACAGAACAAGACAAAACATGACATAAAAGCACATTAAATAAGGCACACAGACAAGACAAAACAGAAGCGTCAGGGCTCTGTCACAAAACCGAGAAATAGACTAGACAGAAGTGGCAGAACCCTGACACTCTATATAAAACTTATTAACTGTTTTTCATTTTTATTTTTCGTAGGTTTGTACATTCTTTCAGTTTAAGGAAATGATGGTGTGTCACACGAATATTGTCTGTTTCTCAGACAGTAAATATGAAACTACGCACTTCAATAAATGAGGAAAATATGAGTCAGCATGAGTCAGTCTACGAGTGCAAGCAGCGTTCTCTGCTGAGAGTAACCCGGATGCAATGAGCATTTAAGACTTCGGGAGGAAACAGTTCCACCATGACACGTGGAAAAGAAAGGAAACTTAAAGTGAGATTTTATATGCACAAATTGCAGAATAAGAACATATTTTCTATGCGAAGTAAAGCCGAATCCGAATCCGAAAATATTGTGAAGATGAACTTCCTTTATATAGTGGAAGTGTGTGTTGGTGGTTTTTGTGTGTGTGAAAGCGGGTTAGCATTAGCCTATGCATCTATGTTGTGGCCAGGCCCACAGTTTGTTTTGCAAAACATGATGTTATGATCATCATGTGGAAGAGTGGTGAAAAAGAAACCATGTTTGAGCACTGTCTAGTTCGTTTAAAAGTAGGTTACTGTGGAAATCATTTGCAAGACAAATATGTGGGATGGAGGAGGACCGCAGACAGACCGAAAGCAGAGTCTGATCTACACACTCACTGGGGGCTTCTGGATAGTTTAGCATGAATTGTGGAATGCTAAGGTCTTTCTTAAGAAATGTTTTAGTAATTGGAACAATTACTGATCCTAAGAAAAGATTGCTTATCAGTTCTCCATAGGATTTTACTCATTTACCGATATTTTTTTTTCTTTTCAGATCCCAGTTCAATGTGAAGACACTGATAAAGTGCGTATGACTTATGCAAATAGAGATCTATAAAATATTTGCTTGAACGCTACAGATAATGTGTTGTTACTCTGCAGATTTCTGTTCAGTGTCAGGATGACCAATTCGGGTTCAATGCTGAAGTGGTTTATGACACAGAATCCTTTCCCATACGGAGGTGCACTCCATTTGTGACTGACTCTTATCATGGGTAAACCTTTGACACATATACACATGTTTTAGTAGACTTTCAGTTTTAAGCCTATTGATTTTGTATGGTATAATATATTCAAGTGTAATTTGATTTTTTCCCCCACAATCATTTGTAGGGTAAGAGTTACTGGGGAGAATCACACTGGTAAGTATTCAATATGTAATATTATCTTCTCCTCTCTCTCTCTCCTCTCTCTCTCTCTCTCTCTCTCTCTCTCTCCTCTCTCTCTCTCTCTCTCTCTCTCTCTCTCTCCTCTCTCTCTCTCTCTCTCTCTCTCTCTCTCTCTCTCTCTCTCTGTGTGTGTGTGTGTGTGTTACTTCAAAGTAAATATTAATATATTGTTAAAAAATGATATATTAAGTAATCAAATTGAAGTAATCAAACTGGTGAGTAAATTAAATATAATATATATATATATTATAATATATAATATTAAACATATATACTTAGTGTGTATACAGTACCGGTAAAAAGTTTGGAAACATTACTATTGTTATTGTTTTTGAAAGAAGTCTCTTATGCTCATCAAGCCTGCATTTATTTGATCAAAAATACATTAAAAAAAACAGTAATATTGTGAAATATTATTACAATTTAAAATAATGGTTTTCTATTTTAATATACTTTAAAATATAATTTATTTGTGTAATGCAAAGCTGAATTTATCAGCCATTATTCCAGTTTTTAGTGTTACATTCATCATTCTAATATCAAACGCCAAGCCATATATATATATATATATATATATATATATATATATATATAAACAATAAACAACTTGAAATATTAAAGTATATTAACAATTAATATTATCTTAATAAATGCTATACAACTAGTTTTCAAAGTTGCATTAACAAATGTTAACAAATACATTATTGTAAAATATATTTTACAACATAATACTATACAACTCTAATACAACTCTATACAACATTTTTTATTGTATATTGTGTGTACTATAAATGTTCTTGTGGCATGTATGGTTTACATTAGTTTCATGTTTCCTCAGCTGCTGGTCAAGTGCTGGATTCATTTGCTGTGAATGGACAAATCAGTGCAGCTGCAGGCGTCTCCACAAACACTGATGATACGGGTGCCGACAGCCTAACGTTCACAGATGGTGAGAAATGTTTCAAAAAGTCCAAACTATCAAAATGTAACATAAAACACTTTATATTGATATGATTTGTATCAAATACTCAATAACAAAAAGGCTTGATGTACCTTGATGTGGGGATCTGTCCAGGATTCTTGGCATCCGATGGCATGGGAGACAACGGCCATGAGCTGATGAATGGAGATGAACGCTATGAAAAAGAGAAGCGTGTGTATCCAAAGGGAAAGAAGAAAAAGCCAAAGAGAGGAGGGAGAATGAATCAAATTCACAATTAGAGTGGAAAAAAACTACAAATATTGTAGCGGGAATGTGAAGGTACGTCACACAGTGTTGCATTATGGGACGTGGGCTCCATGTTTACAGGCACGATCTCTGTTTACCTTTTCACCGGACGTTGCTATGAACGTTGCTATCCAAACACAGCCTCCAACACACAAATTCAAATACAGCGGGATAGGGCGCGATCCTGTAAATATGGAGGCGGACCCATAATGCAACACGACGTGATGTAACCTTCACGTTCCCTATTTCTATAAGCTTTCTAAAAAAAATGCTTTACAAATTATAAAACTATAACTCTAAATGTTTGTGCTAAATATTTATCTAAAATGCTTCAATTTATCAATAAATAGTAAAAGTGACAATACATGCTGTCATTCATTATTGAAAAAGGATGAACTGATACATAGTCAAAGACATATAAAAGACGTGCACTCCTGTTACGCAATATGGCGTAATACATCCCACCTACTAAATAAAAGGGCCAATCACCATTGGCTGGTCTAGCCTGAAAAAGCAGCTTTTTAACACTATTTAAGCATAAGAAACAACATTTATGGGACAGTTCATGTCAGATTGAGTTGCTGATTTGAAATATGTTATTTATTTGTGAGTTTGAAATAGATTCAAATAGATAGGAACTGGTCCTGGATGTCCTAATTAGCTGCCCAGAGGCATTGCAAATATGGCCACTGAGTGAACAGACTTTCCTTGAAAGGGACTTTGATGCAGTTCAGAGTGGCAGCAAAATAAACTGTCTGCAATGCAGAAAACCTTGAATGAATCAAATGCAGGCAATTGAGTAAAGGTGAAGTAATGATGAGTGAACAGTCAGAATTCATGGATAGTGACCTCTAGTGGTAGGGTGATGG